>CM028342.1:3604615-3962805 GCA_016618105.1 Dendrobium huoshanense | reverse complement strand
AATAGCAACATGCTTTCTTGCAGCTGTGGCTCACACCTCATGCTAAGATTCCTCCATCTCAAGATATAATCGACCAAACTTTCTCCCGGTTTCTGGCTTTCTACCACCAGATCACCCACAGTGATATGATGTTTAGCACCGGAACCTTTTAACAAACATTTGCTCAAGTTCATTGAAGGAGTGGACGGATCCATTAGGTAGTTCGGCGTACCAGTCGAATGCAATACCCGATAGACTGCTAACAAATTGTCTGAATAAAAGCGCATCAGTACCACCGGCATTGCAACAACTAGCTCTGAAGTGAGCTAGATGCTGCTTAGGATTGCCCGTTCCATCGAAGTTTTTGAATGAAGGTGGAACGAATCCTTTCGGATAAGGGACCAAATCATATTCTTCAGGGTATGGTCTACCCTTTAGAACAGATGAGGTACTTTGCGCCTTAGCCATAGCATCCTTGACTTGCTGTTCAACCATTTGTTTGATATCAATAGGCGGTACTGGCTGATGGTTCTGCAGGAGTTGGTTGTTCTGCTGGTTTATCAACAGCTTGTATTCTAACCGACTTATTTTTCAGATTCTGGTGTACTGATTCATTTGGAGAAGATTTAACCTGGATTTCTGGTATAGGAGGATTGCTGGCTTGCATTACAGAAATCATTGACATCATCTCCTCTAATTTCTTTTCCATTCTTAATATCTGCTCATCCTTCTGAGTTAACTGTTCTCGTAGATGATGAGCCGAGTCTGCGGTATCTTCTTCATCTTCCTCAACTTCAGCTGGTCCTACTTCTTCTTTGCCTTTTTCTTTCTCTCTCTGCAAAGAAGAACGGGTGTCAACCATGTTGACACTTCCAGACATCTCCTGGTCAGTATTTTCATCATTTCCCGCCTCTTCTTCATCGATTTGACGGATGCTTTCCTTCAAGTGATTGACCATTTCTTCTATTGACTTATCTCCCACATTATGTGGGTCGACAGGGATATATTCCTTAGAAGGGGATGATTCCATGACGGATTTCCCTTTCCTGGATCTCTGTTCAGCAGCTTCCTTCTTCAACTTCATCAAAGCAGTTGGAGTTGGGGTTATCTTGGGCCGCCAAACCTTCTCTCGGTTAGATAATGAAGAAGACTGATTTGGAAACTTCAATCTTCTCCTATCAAAGCCAGAAGAGGGTTTGCTACCCTGATGGCGACTAGAATCAGCTCTTGACGAATACCGAATAGATGGGTTGTCATAAATTTTAAGTGGACGATTATCAGAGTGACGTGGAGAAGGAGGGGATATGGGATTATACCTTCTTCGGGCTAATGCTCCATATCCCAGAGATTTATTCAGAGTCTGCTGGCTATCATGATAACCAGAACCCTGATATTGATCTTGCGAAGGAAAGCTCTTCAAATGTCTCTGATTATCAGATGAAATCACTGGTCGACTAGGACCCGCTTCTTGAAATTGTACCATCCTTTTAGTAGGAGGAGAATCTCCTCTTTTTCCCCTCGATTGAGGATGGACCTCAGTGTAAATAACATCTTTTACACTCCTTAGGAATTCTGTCTTTGACTGGCCATAATCAATGGCACAGTCCTGAATCAGTCCGTTCAGCAAGTTCTTGAACTTCCTTTTCTTTTCATGGAGTGAGGGGACGATTGGATCATCCCTAAAGGGTGTTGGGGGAGAATGAGCTATACGTACTATGCTTTCCTCTCCTGCAGCTGCAGATAGTGGATGAAATCTGCTACCAGCCAGCTGAGGCGAGTTAAAGAACACCTCAGTGAATTCAGGGGTCAGATTCTTTGATGCTTCGGTTGGGGCAGCAGTAGCAGGATTGTTCCTTGATGCTTGGGCTCTCTCAACCCTTCGCTTTGCACGGCGGATCATATTACGGCGCTGAGACTTAGTGATCTCAGGCACGGCAGAGGAGGATCCCAGCTCAAAATTTCCAAAGGTTGGAGAGTCAACCACAATGGGAGATTTGCCTTTAGCTATAGCAGCCGACTGAGGATAAGTCAGACGGGTGAAAACAGAAGGTTTAGCAGTTGTAGGGGCAGGTGCAGACCCATCCTCAGGATTATTTTGCACAGGGGCTGATCGAACAGATTCTATGGCAGGAGTCACCATCTCAGCCTGTGGTGTTCCAACAATTACTTGCAGATTTTCGAATCCAGACCCAAACTGAATCTGGTTGCCCTCAGCAGACTGGGCAGCGGTGAAGTTGATGTTAAAGATCAATTTTCCAGACATTTTCTGTAGTATAAAGATAATTCCAATCAGAAATTGATCTTTGCTACTGTCCACAAATAATCTGATTACTGCTAGTTGCACTGACTGGAGTATCGTTGAAGTTTTTAATAAAAGAAGGAAAGGATTGAAGATTTGATAAGAAATGATCCGTTTAAGGACCCACACCAAAGAGATATAATCACACAGTGAAGAGTTAGAGTAGATTGATATTTGATTGAAAAGAGATTAAACATTAGAATAAGATAGCATTCTGTAAGGACGATTTGTCCCTAAGGATTTTGAATATATAATTAAACACAGATATATATAATTAAGAATGGGAAAAGAGTAAAAGAAAATTTATAATCTAAAGCCTGATCTCGGCCTATCGAATAAAACCAAAACCGGTGCGAGGACTCTAAAGATGTAAAAGACAATGACATATAATTTGACATGCAAATGCGAGACAACAAACGGGCGGCATAACCCCTACCAGACCTAGGACCTAACCTCCGTTTCCCGGGTGGTCGTCCGCCAGGCTTTTAGGAAAAGCTCTGGTAACCATGGGTGATGGTCACTCGCGTGGCCATAAACATGCAAACAGTGTGGAAATAAACATGCATATGTCATACAAAGACATAAAGGCTGGGGTTGACTCGATTTATCAGAATTCTAGCAGTTTTGCAGTTCAGGTATATTTCTCAATCATATTGAAAACAAAATACGGCTCGAAAATAGCAAAGTCAAAACAAATCAGAAAAATTTAAGAAAAGAATCGTAGTAGAAAAAGAAAAGCGGACCGAACAGACCCAAATCTATAAAGGAAAAGTCTGAAAGACTGTAGACTTGCTAAAACTACTCAAAAATCAAAAGAGAAACGGGCAGCACTTCGGCAGGCTATGGGGCCCACACAAGTGTTGACTGTTAACTCAACTGCTCAGCCTTATAGGAAAGGCTAAGGAGACTACGACTATCGATAAAATCAAATAGCGGCAAGAGAATCAAGTATAAAACACTCATCAGAACAACATCACAGAAGTACAGAAAGTATCTACAAAGACAGTGACAGACACCGAGGAACAAAAATTTAGATGAAAATTTAAATGCCCAAATATTTAATTAAATTATATATAATTTTTTAGAAAGAATTTAGTTTTCATTTGAAATGGAGAGAGAAGTCTGTCCCCAGCGGAGTCGCCAGAAAAATCTGTGAGAAAATAAAATCATCGATCTTTACTTTATTTTATAAATACTTAAATTTTAAATATACATATAATTCTTTTAATGAAAATATTTAATTTAATAGAAAATAATAGAATTTATATTATATAATAAATTATGGTATTTAAATAGAGAAAAAGAAGGAGGGAGAAAATATACTTTTGAAATAATTTTGAAATAAAATTATCTTATTTTATTTATGAAAAATAATCTGCTTTATTTATATTTTTGAATATTCTCTTTTTAATTGAATCCGTATAGTCGAATATCAGACCGCCTCGAAAGACAGACTGATATCCTTCTATTGATTCTAAATAAAGAGAACAGACAATTCGCTTTCCTAATCAGGTATGACATAGGGAATATACAAATCACCCGAAAGGACGATCTGTATTTTCCCTATTTACCTAATTAGATTAGTGAATTGTCGATTCATTCCTAAAATCAAGTATACAGATGATATTTGATTTACTTATGAAAGTAAACCGAAATACCTATCTATTTCTCGATTGTAAGGAATGGATCTAAATAAAAATATAGATAGAGCAGGGCTTTCTTTTTGAAAATAGGAATTTTATCTTCTCACATGATTCGCTTTATTTATATTTAGGATATATTTCTCCCAATTAAATCTACATAGTCGGGTATTATACCGCCTCGAAGGACAGACTAATATCCTCCTATTGATTTTAAAGGGAGAAGCCGTACAATTCATTCTCCTAATCAGGTGTAGTATAGAGAATATTCAAATCATCCTGAAGGGATGACGAGTATATTCTCTAATCGACCTGATTAGATTAACGAATTGTAAGTTTGTTTCTATAATTAAGTATAGAAGACATTTGATTTGTTAGTGAGAAACAAATCAACTATCTATCTATTTTTCTTAATTATAGAAATAACTCCTAAATATGAATAAAACCTAATCTACGTCCACAGATCTTTCCCCTGCCTCAGAAAGGAACTTTTGGTAGGGTTTAGATTATTCTGGGTTTTAGACTCCCTACAGGGGCAAGCCCCTGTAGTTAATTACATCTCCTAAGAGAATACTCTCGATTTAAATGAAGACTAAATAATTTCCAAAATTATATATATGTATTTAATTAAATATTTGGGCTTATTTAAATTTCCACGATCAGGCTTTAGATTATATAAATTGAATTTAGAAGAGTTAGAATTGATTAGAAAGAGGAATGTGCAGAGAGAAGTGTATACAATCTGGACTTACCACCTGCCTAGAGTGGGCTGCCAGCTAACAATCCTAATCACAACAATTCGCCGATGATGCAAGAGTTAAGGTAGCTCTATCCTAGGAATCAAGGAGCTTATTAAAGAATCTGAAAATAAATGCAGGAAAATATGCTTACAAAAACCAAAAATCTACTCGTATGCGAATGATGTATGAAGCAGTTATATATGAAAGAGCTGATTTTATTAATATAATTTTCATCGGTTACACCCCAGAATTTGCAATAAAGTAATGGTGGCCAGGATCCACCGACAACAAACCTGGGTTCTAAACCTACGAGAAAAATAGAATTAAATATAACTGCTTAGGATCTTCGGGCTTCGGGTCTTCTATGGAATTCCAAAAAGGAACGTCCTTCTGAAGGAGGACATTACTTTTTGGAGCCCCATTTGTATATTTATAAGCAGTTATCTTTAATTCTTTTACAGACTCCAGACGCTGTACAGACTCAATCTATATACAACAATTCTAGGAAATGAAAAGCAGTACATCAGATCCTAAAAAACATTCTACTGTTGCAGTAATATAAAAGACATGAAATAAAGCAGTTATATAATGATGCATGTTATGAGTGCGTTGTGTACAGTTATAAATGCAGGAAAGTAAAGACAGAAAAGTAAAGTACACGGCCCTCACCTTATTCACTCCGCTCTCTGGTGTACAGACAGAAAAGTAGATATGCATGTTAATGCAGTACAGAAAAGTAAGCAATCACACATAGGTGCCCTCTAGGCAAGACACCCGCAATCAAACCACAACAAGCCACCGGCCTAACTTAGGCTAAAGTTGGTTGTCCTAGCAAGCATCTAAGTGTGTGAAGAAAGGTGTGTGGCTTGGATAGGTCCTAATAGGTTTATTTGTTTAAATTACATGTATTATTAGGATTGATTTATTATAGGTCAAAGGAATTTAATTAAAATTTAAGTAAAGTATATTTGAATTTATTAAGAATTATTTCAATTTTGAATGTTAGAGTTATTTAATTTAGTTATAAAGAATCCATAGATTGATAATTCCCTAAGTGCAGGAAATCATCAATTTATAAATCCTAGGACTTTCAGAATAAATACCCGTCTTAGACAGAAGATAGGTATTTATTTTGAGAATCCTTATAATTTATTAAGGAGAGAGAAAGGGACCTTATAAATATAATACAACGTGCCCTCCCGAGGGAATCTAGCACGTCGTATAAGGTCAGTAGTTTATTATTCTTTATTTGAAGATCTCCAAATCCAAATGGATTAGTGCATTCCTAAAAGGAGTCAAGCACAATCCATAGGAGATCTCTTTGTTATTTAAATGTTTTAAGGGTCTTTAAAAGTCAAAATGCCCAAAGTCCTCCAGAAGGAATTAAACTTTAGGCATAAAAGACCCGAATTCATTTAATTTAAATCAATTATCAAATTTGATTGATTAAGATAAATCTTAATCAATCAAATTATCTAATTAATTTAAGTTAAATGAATATAGAATTTAATTGAATTATTAATAGATTTTAATTAATAGAATTCAGAAATTATTAAGAATTAAAGGTTTATTAGATTATTAAGGATTTGAAATTGATTAGAGATTTGATTTGTAATGATTGGTTGGATTACTGATTTTAGAAGTTTGATTAATTTAAATTTGTCATTAACTGATTCGTGGCGTTGTACCACCAGGCTCGAGGAACCAGCCTCCTTAGGACACTTAGCCCCGCAGCCCGGAGTAGTCCAGCCGATAAACCAAGTTAATGTAGTTGAATTAGAAGTTTTAAAAGGTTAGATAATTAATAATTAATCTATTTTTAAGGTTTAACACCCCTTGGAATCCATTCGTGGCGTTGTGCCACCAGGCTCGAGGAACCAGCCTCCTTAGGACACTTAGCCCCGCAGCCCGGAGTAGTCCAGCCAATAAACTTCATCTTTAGAATGTTTGTTGCGTTTTAAAAGGTTTTTTAAATGTTTTAAACATTGAGTTAACATTTTCTGGAGTTTCAAAGTAATTTGAATTTTTTTAAGAATTTTGGAATATTTTAATCATTTAATTAAGGGTTCAAAATATGACTTTTTATTTAAGGTTAAATACTAGAAAATTAGTATTTTATTAAAATATTAGACCTTAATACGATCAATTAGAAGGTAATTTTGCTGAAATTGGATTTTTCTGGATTTAGTTATGAAGGTTTGAAGTTTAGGCTAATTAATGAATTTTCTGAAAATTGTTTAATTAAAGGGCCTTTTTTATGATTTTGCTCCAAATGGATTCCAAACTTCTTGAAATCAGCTCCAAAGGTCAGGGATGACCTAAGGAGGGATTTCCAAGTGTTTGGGAATTTATTGGAATTTTTAATTATTATTAATTATATGAATTAATTGTTGAATTTCACTTAAAATTAAATTAAGCTCTATTTTAATGTCAAATTGATCTGATTTTAATTTTCATTGGTTAAGAATTAGATTATGGTCAATTAGAGGTATTATTTATATTTTTTTGGATTTTATATTGATTTATTACATTTTCTAGAAGGTTTAAGCTAATTAAGGGTTAATGGAAGGTTAAGAGAAATTAACAAAGTTTGAGTTGAAATTTTGGTTTTAAATCATTGAATTTATAATGTTGGATGATTACATTGATTTGAGAGTGGTTTTAGATTTTGGAGGTTTTTATTTGATTTATTTGAATTTATTGAAATCAAGGAGAGGAGAGAATCCTTAATCTACTAGTTATTATAGGATTAATTAATGTCAAATCGAAGTGTATTTGATTAGAGGGGTAATGACACTAGTTTTCTATGTTTATGTTCAATCCCAAAAGGGATTCATGTGTAGTTCTTCCTAAATTTTTCTAAATTGACTAAGACCAAGTCCTTAATTGTTATCCTTAGTGTCGCTAAGTTGTAGGATATCAAATCAATGTTTCTAACCCTTTTGGACACTAGATTACTCTCACATCAAATCAATCATGAGCAAGTGTGCTAAATCTAAGAAATGATGAATGCAAATGAATTTTGAAAAGATCTTTAGAACATTGTTTTGATTATAATTGAAGGTTTACTTAATAAGCAATCATATTGTTTGGCTTAAATCCAATGGTACTACAATGCATAGTGAATGCAACATAGTACCATTAAAACTTAATTGAAATCAGATTTATTGGACATTTAGAGGATAATCAAGAAGGATTGAGAAAGTATAATTAGGATAATCATCCTCTAAATGTCCAATAGAGATTTGAATACATAAAATATGATTGCTCACTAATATCTAAGAGTGCATGCATGAAATTATTGGGAAAAGGCATTCAATTAACAATGAATTTCCTCCTAAAGTACTTAAATTGAGTCATAATCTACTAAAAGAGGAGATTCAAAAGTGGATTGAGTGAGATTCCAAATAATTTCATACCAAGACACTTAGAATACTTTCAAATCTCTTGATCATGCCATTTGATACCTCTGATTTGACTAGATATTTAATTTTAAAATATAATTACATATATAGATATATATATAGAGAGAGAGAGAGAAATAAATAGGGTTTAAAATGCAATTTTTTAAAATAATGAAAACCAGGTTCTGATTTCATTTTTAGAAAATAGAGGGTTTTATTCCGAGAAAAACGAGGGGTTGTGCACAAAAAATGGTTGAGTATTTTATTTTTAAAGATTTTTTAAAGTTCTGGATTTAAATGTAATTAAATAAACCTTTTAAAACGGGAATTACACGCGGCGGAAGGCGATTGGTCCACGCAAACGGCGGCGGTCAAGCGGGCCCCGTTCACTTAAATGAGTCAGCAATGCTTAGCAGCCGTCGGATCAATCTCGGCTCGATCTGACGGAGGGGATTGAATCCCGTGACTTGATCTCGTTCAGGAGATCGGACGGCCACAGACAATCCCGCCGTTTGAAACGAATGGATCAGATGTAGTTGGATGAACCGGTTTACTCTCACGTTTCGCACGGATCAAACCGAGCGAAACGAACTGTTAAATCCTGGCCGTTAGAATCAAACAGATCGAAACAACGGCCCTGATTTCATCTTCCCCATCCAGACACCGTAAACCCTAAAACTAAAATTTTATTTAAACTTCTGAAACAGTGGATTAAATGGCACAAAAAAAGAGATCCATGCGACAGTCACTGAGAAGAAGAGTGGGGAATAGTTTTTACACTTTTAAAACTCCTATTAGGATGCCTATTTAGAAACCTAGATAAGAACCTAGGGTTTAGGATTTCTCACCGAAGGATGGATCGATTTGGTTGATTTTAAAACGGCTGAACTTGTAGATTGTCCACGTGTTGATTTCCTTCAGGCTTCGAGCTTGGAGGACCACTGGAAAGAGAGTTGAAAGAACTTGGACGGGTACCCTCTCGGTTCAAGCTTGATCTCGTCGCCGGCAAGCTTCAAACACCAGGGAGTAATGAGGGAATAGAGGTTGGGCTTAGAGGAGTTGAAACGAAACTCAAGCGAGCTCTGGGAAAACTTTGGAAGCAAGATAGTGTGTGTAAGAGCTCTCCCGTCCCTCTTCTCTATTCGAGCTGCTGGAGCCAAAAGGAACGGCTGGGATCAATCAGGGGAACTCCAAGGATGCTTGACATCTGTCCCAGGTGGTTAGAAGGACAGGGGAGTGGCTGTACTGGCTGAGGTGGCCAGAAGTTGTGTCTCCACATGAAGGGGGGACCATGGGCCGTTAGGGCTGAGCTGGAGGCATATCAAGCATTGTGCTGGGTTGAATTAGCCTCCAAGAAGCTTCTGGAGTCGATCAGATAGGCTGGAAGGACCTGATTCAATTTGGGAGAGGTGATTTGGTCGGGTTGACCAAAAGAGCTCGTTTGAGCTCTTGGACGGGCTGGGGAGGGGAGCCAGAGCCTGGGTTGGATTGGGCTAGCTTCCAGGAAGCTTCTGGAACTGAGCCTAAGTGTTAGAATGGGCTGGATCAGGCTGAGTTGATTATATGGGTTGGTTTGACCATGTTTGACTCATTCCAACCCTTGATTTGATAGGTTTGACCAGTCCACATGCCATGTGGATTGATGATGTGGCATCTGGGATGGGTTTTGAATTGGTTTAGGAAGAGTCTCACATCATGGACTCAAACATTGAGTATGTATAAGGAATTTATAAGGGATTTGACCAAGTCAAAGTAAATTGACTAGGTCAAATCGACCATGGTTTAACTCCAAGCAAGTTGAGAAATCTTTAAAGGATCAAATGGAGTAAGCCTATGATCTTTATGATTTTGAATTTGATCTATATCAGACCGAGGATACGAGACATAATAGGTCAAAAAGTTTGACCAGGGGTTCAACCCAATTGACCAAGTCACCTATTGATTGAATTGTGACAATTAGTCGGGTCCTTTTCACTAGAAAGAGTGTTTGAAGAAAGTTCGGATAGAGTTTGATAGGCTAAATGGGTTGAAATAACTCATTCAAAGCCTCAAGGAAGAATTGGTCAAACTAGGTTGACTGGGTCAACAGGTTGACCCAGAGTATGGGTTGAGCTGGACAGGTTTGAAATAATTTTTAGAGGACCATTGGAAGTGATCTCAAGGTCTGGAGAGATCAATTTGGTCAAAATCACCATTTGGACCCTTAAAGGGCCTCTTGGGTCAAACCTGTGACTTGGTCAACCAAGTTGACTCAGGGGTGGGTAATGGATGCAATAAGTTTGAAATGTCATTTTAAACTTGTTGGAGGTGGTTGCATTGAGTTTGGAGGTCGTTTGATTTGAAATCACTGTTTGGGCCGTATGGGGGTATTTTGGTCATTTTGACCCTGGCTAAATAGGAGTCAAATTGAGCCAGCCCAGAGGTAGATTAATGTTCAAGGAGTCAGGATTGAGGGTCTGAAAATGATTAGAGACTTTGGGGAGGTCTCTAAGGCCAGGGTCTAGTTAAGGGCAGGTCCAGTGGCATGGGCTGTAAATATTTGAAGGTTTTACAGCCTTTGGATTCCGATTTAGTAACTGGGGTTAGAGAGCTCAGAATGGGCTCAAATTTGGAGGGTTGATACTAGAGACATGCCCCATCAGTATGAAACTGACAGAGCTTAAATCTGAGTTCATTTCATTGGGTTTTGAAGTATTCAAAGATTTGCTGGAAAAGGCCTTTAGGACCAAGCCTTAGGACCTAAGATCTGGGTCTGGAACTGAATGAGTTTGGATTGATTTGAGTCTGGATTGGGTTTAGGAACTGGTTAAAGACCTCATACAAAAATGAGGTCAACATACACCAAGGTACATCCTCTCACAAATGTCTAGTGAGAACATCTATGAGTAAAGCAAAAAAGATATGGACTTCTTGCTGATCCTTGATATAATCCAACCGAAATAGGAAAATACTTGATCAAACCACCATGTATTTGAACACAAGTATTAGCTCCTACATACAAATCAATAATGATTTAAATATAAGCATTATTAACTCCTTTCTTCTTAAGAACCCTCCATAGCATTTCTCTTGGAATATTAACATATATTTTCTCTAAATAGATAAATATCATATATAGATCCTCCTTATTCTCATTATATTTCTCCATCAAACCTCTCAAAAAATGTATGACTTCCATTGTAAACCTACCAAGCATTAATCCAAATTGATTTTGAGAAACTTTAGTATCACACCTAAACCTATGCTCCATAACTCTCTCCCACATTTTTAAAGTATGAAACATTAACTAAAAAGATAATATAACAAGGAGTAGCACCAAATAATCAAAGAAAAACCATAAAAATAACCTTAAAATAGAAATCAGATTGTTTGGGGTCGGAATCAGTCGGCGGTCGGGCGTCGGAGTAGACTCGTCGGCGGCGGTCAGACTGGGGTCGGCGGCGGTCGGAATGGGGTCGGCGGCGGTCGGACTGGGGTCGGCGGTCGGAGTTCCTTCGTCGGGGGCTGATCAGACGAGCGAGGAGGAGCGAGCGACCGAGAGAGAGAAGGAAAGAGTGAAAATGAAATGAGCGGAACGAGGCGGCTCGTATTAGGGCTTTTACCGGCGGTTTTCCGGCGGTCTGGACCGCCGGAAAACATCACTTATCAACGGCGGTTTAGACCGCCGGTAAACCGCCGGTTCATATTGATATCCGGCCGTTTTCCGGCGGTCTGGACCGCCGGATCAAAATCACTTATCAACGGCGGTTTAGACCGCTGGTAAACTGCCGGTTCATATTGATGTCCGGCGGTTTACCGGCGGTTTATAGACCGTCGGTATTACCGGCGGTGTTATCGTAGCTAAGCCGCCGGTTTGGCCATCGTTAGAGTCCGACGGCTAGACCGCGGGCGACGCCGTCTGGTAATACGACGGTCCATAAACCGCCGGTGCAAACCGCTTGTATTTGACATTTTTCATGTAGTGATGCTAATAGTCGAATTGAGCGGCTCGACGAGACGAATCCAATGAGCCCAAGATCACCGAATTATGATATCATTAAGACCTTCAAATGTCTAACAAACGATCAACAATCAAGAGATTCAATATCGACCATCCATCCAAATCACTCCACATTTGCCCTTGATCCTCACTCTATTTACGTGTTATGCCACTCTCAGCAAACTATAAATAGCTCCTCATTTCTCTTAAGATGGGAGTCAAGCAAGAAGAAGAAGAGAAGAAGAAAATAATAAGAAGAAGAGAAGAAAAGGAGGGAAGAAAACTCCTCCTAGACCACCATCGGGATTATGCCCGACTTCCACGGGATGCTGGAATTCTACCCTACTTTCACGTGATGTCGGAATCCTTCCCGACTTCCACGGGACGCCGGAATTCTACTTGAATTTCATGGGACATTGAAATTCTGTCCGATTTCCATGGGACATCGGAGTTCCGCCCAACTTTCAAGTGACATCGAAACTCTGGCCAATCTCCAAGTGACTCCAAAGTTGTAAGATCTCGTTCCCTTACTGTTCCTCTCTGAATTGGATTTTCCTCCCAGAATCGGCCAGGACAAAATTGAGATCGTCCAGGCCGATCAGTGCTTTGAAAACAGCTGATTTCTGGTGAGTTTTCTGGAAGGATTTCTGTACAGATCGTCCGGGACGATGTTGAGATCGTCCAGGCCGATCTGTACTGTAGAAATTATCGGCCAGACAACAGCCCTGGGAACTGTCCAGGACGATCAGGATTTGATCTGATCGTCCCGGGACGATCTGGCGATCGGCCAGGTCGATCTGAGTAAGATATAAGGAAATGAGCTCGTTTTGAGGAGAGAGAAAATCAGATTTTAAAATCAGATATTTTGAGGAGAGAGAAAGAGAAAGGGAAAAAGAGGGAAAAGCTTGGTTTTGGAGGCCGCGGAGCGCTTTTCGTCCGACGCTGCTGTTGGAGAAAGTGTAGATCTCGTGGTAAGGACTCCGAACCCTGTTTCTGTTTTCGAAGATATTGTGTTTTGATCGAGTTGTGCACTGTTTTGTGTTTTCGTAGTCTACTTTTAGACCTGATTTCGTATTGACACAACTTTCACCGCACAACTTTTAGTATGTTATAGATATGACTATTGTACACGATTTGACTGTATTCTATGAAGATTTCATCGGTCGGAATTGATTCTACGCGATTTTACTTGAATAGAAAATTATCAGGACTTGATTTGATTTGGATTCTTTACATTGATAGTCTTGTATTGATGCCGTGGATATTCGTTGGTAATTTGGAGAAATTCAGAATTTGTATCTTTTTGTAGGATTTTTGTATAAATTCGATAGACTACCGTTACTCTGCCCGATTTTCGTATGATTTCTGTTTTGGCTGAAATTGATAGATTGAATCGATATGCATATGATTATTGATATGATTGCTTTAATATTGATTATTGATTGATTATTTATACTGATCACAAGTGGAACCTGGTTGAACATTGGTTGAAGATTGATAGACCTGTACAGGATGGTGGGCCGACGGGCTTTCCTTTAAACATTGATTATTGATATATTGATGGGAGTCATAAGGAGTTTATTGATATGCCGACGGGCGAAAAGAGTGACGACTCTTATTGATTGAACCAATGTAAATGATATCTACAACAGCAATATGGATTCTACAACAGCAACATAGCCAGTAGATTGTACTTGTTCAGTATATAGTATTGAATTGCATGGTTACTGTATTGATTTACGGATTTATTGCTTTATCGATTTCTGCTTTATTGATTTGATCGGATTTACTGTATCGTACGGATTCTATTGATTTCATCGATTGACTACTGAGCATTGATATGGACATAGATAGATATAGATATTGCATTGAAAGCATGAACATGGACATCGTACTACTGCCTATAGATTCATTGTACTACTGCCTACTGTTTCTTCATTGTATTGACTGCTTTATAGATTCATTGTTCCGTATCGCTTTTCTCGACTGATTTCATTGATTCGACAGCATCGATTTGATTGACGGATATGGATTGATTGAGTTGATTTATCGATTTGCCTGCCGCTGCATTGACTGGTTTTATTGACTATTGATTTTCGGATTACATCGACTACTGATTTGATTTCCGCTGCATAGACTCATTGACCATTGACTGATTCAGATTGATAGATTGACATGCATATTGATTGCATCGCCGTGCTTTGATTTCAGTTATAGGTATTAGGTGACCTGCTGGGCTTTGTAAAGCTCATTATATGTGGTTGATATTTTCAGGTCAGGGCTTGGGAGCAGGAGATAGGAATTGATCCAGATCTTCAGGTTTTTGTCTTTTGGTCGATTGATGATTCTTTTGTACTCATGACATGATAGTTTCTTTACTTGTACTGATAGTATAGTTCCTGAGTATTGTACATGATGTTTTGAGATATGAATCGACTGTTATATTGATGTTTAAATTTTATAGATGTTTGATAGATTACTTACTGAAGGTTTTTAGATAACTCTGGTAAATTATTGGAGTAATTGATTGACATTCTTTCCAAGTTTTATCTTGGGGCGTGACAAAAGTTATGTCTGAACTCCAAGTGAATCTGAAGTTTTGCCCGAATATGATCTAACGTCGGAGTTCTCTCCAGCCGTCGACTGACGTCGGACTTCTACCAGACGGTGGACCTCCACTCGTAGCCATATTTCAACCTGATGCCAGACTTCTACCCATTGTAAGACCTCGTTCCTTTGCTGTAGTTTCTGGAAAAGTGATTTTCCTCCCAGAATCGGCCAGGACGAAGTTTGGATCGTCCAGGCCGATCAGTGCATTGAAAACAGCTGATTTCTGGAGCAAATTCTGGACAGAATCGTCCAGGACGATATTGAGATCGTCCAGGACGATCTGCACTGTTCCTAAAATCATCCTGATCATCGCCCTGGAGTATCGGCCAGGACGACCAGAATTGGTCTGATCGTCCAGGCCGATCGAGACGATCGGCCAGGCCGATCAGTGTATAGATATAAGAAGATCAGCTCGTTTTGAAGAGAGAGAAAAACATTTTTTAAAATCAAAATATCTGAGGAGAGAGAAAGAGAAGGAAAGCAAAGGAAGAAGTCCGATTTCGAGGCCCGCGGAGCGATTTTCGTCGTTCGTTGCTGTTGGATAGTTTGTTTATCTCGTGGTAAGGACTCCGAACCTTACTTCTGTTTTCGAGGATATTGTGTTTTGACCTAGTTGTGATCTGTTTTGTGTTTTCGTAGTCGACTTTTCGACATGGTTTTGATTTGACAAGACTTTCACCGCACAACTTTTAGTATGTTATAGATATGATTATCGTACACGATTTGACTGTATTCTACGAAGATTTTACCGGTCGGAATTGATTCTACGCGATTTTAATTGAATAGGAAATTATCAGGACTTGATTTGATTTGGATTCTATAGATTGATAGTCTTGCATTGATGTCGTGGTTATTCTGTTGTAATTTGGTGAAATTCAGAATTTGTCTTTTTGCAGGCTTTTTGTGTAATTTCGATAGACTACCGTTACTCTGCCCGATTTTCGTATGATTTCTGATTTTCCCGGAATTGATAGATTGAATTGATCTGCCTTTGACTATTGATGTGATCGTTCTCGATTTCTTTAATATTGCTTATTGCATCGATTATTGCATTGATTGATTGATTGCTGAAAGACAAGTGGAAACCTAGTTGAACGTTGGTTATAGAAACCAACGTGTATTGAACGAACTACAACAGCACTATTGATATTGAACGAACTACAACAGCATTATTGAACGAACTACAACAGCACTATTGATATAGATTGACCACTACAACAGCACTATTGATATTGAACGAACTACAACAGCATTATTGAACGAACTACAACAGCACTATTGATATAGATTGACCACTACAACAGCACTATTGATATTGAACGATTGATAACTACAACAGCATCATGACTAGTGTTTGGGCTTGTCGAGTAAGACCAGTGTATGAAATTGCATGTACATGATATTGCATCGCATTAGATTTCCTGATTTGTATTGATTTATTGATGTCGGATCGGTTTATTGATATTGATTGGATTTATCGAATTGATTTACTATTGTACGGATTTCATTGATTTCATCGATTGACTACTGAGTATTGATTCCACTGAGCATTGATATAGAAATGGATGGATATAGATATTGCATTGATAGCATGGACATCGTACTACTGCTTATAGATTTATTGTACTGCTGCCTATAGATTTGATAGATTCACTGTTGCTACTGTTTTACACCGTATGGACTGTTTTATAGATTCATTGCTTCGTATCGCCTTTCTCGATTGATTTCAATTGATTAGACCGTATTGATTTGATAGCATCGATTTGATAGACGACATTGATTGATTGAATTGATTTATCGAATTGCCTGCCGCTATCATTGACTGGTTTTATTGACTATTGATTTCCGGATTGCATTGACTCATTGATCATGTCCGATTGATTGATTTGACTTGAGTTGATTAACTTGCATATTGTTTTCAGTGTCGTGCTTTGATTTCAGTTGTAGGCTTTGGTGACCTGCTGGGCTTTGTAAGCTCATTATATGTGGTTAATATTTCAGGTGCAGAGCCTCCAGTTTGACGATCTTTCTGCCGAGTTCCGTAGCTTTTCTTTTGTTGCCTTGGTAGGCTTTCTTTTGTAGCCTGTGTGGCTAGTGTAGATATTTCTTTTGACTGTACTTTGACTATTGTACTATATGTGAATTATAGTATCTGCTGTAGTTTCTTTCTGTAATGTAATTATCTCTGGCTCTGGATATATGTATGTATGGATTGATATGAACGACAGTTGAGGAAATCGATAGAAAGAAAAGAAAAGAAAAAAAAAATAGATGAATCCTTTCGCTACACGGATCTTGGGGTGTTACAATTGGTATCAGAGCAAGTGTAGCGAAAAGGATTTGATTATATCCAGAGTTGATGATTGCATTATTTGATTTGTTTTGTTTTACGTATTTGATTTCCGCGATTTTGATTCGAACGATTTGTTTTGATCAGGCCGATGGATCCGAAAGGAAAGAAAGTTGAGTCTACTACTGATCTCCCACTCACCTCTGCAAATATGAATAAGTTTGCTAATATGGTCGCTCAGATGGTGAGTGACAAATTGGCAAAACGCTCTGGCCGTAGCAAGAAGAGTGGGGAAAGTAGTAGAGCAAGGTTTAATGTTTGTACATGTTGTGGGAAAAGACATTCAGGACAATGTTATCGGAGGACTGGGCAATGTTTCCGATGTGGTGGACATGGACATAGAATGACTGATTGCCCGAGTTCTGAACCTAGGCAAGGACCTGCTCCGATGGTTCCGATTGCTCCGACTGTCCCGTATGATCAGATTGGAGATAAGTAAGAGATGGAGGAGGATGCACCAGGGATGCCTGTAAATGTGACTGGTACGAGTTTTATTTATCGCCTATTTTGTTGTGATTTGCGTGATTTATTGCATGATTGGATTTGTTTCGTTTTGCTTTCGTTTTGCTCTGTACCCTTATGGAAATGTCGGGACGACATTTTTCTAAGGTGGGGAGATTGTAAGACCTCGTTCCTTTGCTGTAGTTTCTGGAAAAGTGATTTTCCTCCCAGAATCGGCCAGGACGAAGTTTGGATCGTCCAGGCCGATCAGTGCATTGAAAACAGCTGATTTCTGGAGCAAATTCTGGACAGAATCGTCCAGGACGATATTGAGATCGTCCAGGACGATCTGCACTGTTCCTAAAATCGTCCTGATCATCGCCCTGGAGTATCGGCCAGGACGACCAGAATTGGTCTGATCGTCCAGGCCGATCGAGACGATCGGCCAGGCCGATCAGTGTATAGATATAAGAAGATCAGCTCGTTTTGAAGAGAGAGAAAAACATTTTTTAAAATCAAAATATCTGAGGAGAGAGAAAGAGAAGGAAAGCAAAGGAAGAAGTCCGATTTCGAGGCCCGCGGAGCGATTTTCGTCGTTCGTTGCTGTTGGATAGTTTGTTTATCTCGTGGTAAGGACTCCGAACCTTACTTCTGTTTTCGAGGATATTGTGTTTTGACCTAGTTGTGATCTGTTTTGTGTTTTCGTAGTCGACTTTTCGACATGGTTTTGATTTGACAAGACTTTCACCGCACAACTTTTAGTATGTTATAGATATGATTATCGTACACGATTTGACTGTATTCTACGAAGATTTTACCGGTCGGAATTGATTCTACGCGATTTTAATTGAATAGGAAATTATCAGGACTTGATTTGATTTGGATTCTATAGATTGATAGTCTTGCATTGATGCCGTGGTTATTCTGTTGTAATTTGGTGAAATTCAGAATTTGTCTTTTTGCAGGCTTTTTGTGTAATTTCGATAGACTACCGTTACTCTGCCCGATTTTCGTATGATTTCTGATTTTCCCGGAATTGATAGATTGAATTGATCTGCCTTTGACTATTGATGTGATCATTCTCGATTTCTTTAATATTGCTTATTGCATCGATTATTGCATTGATTGATTGATTGCTGAAAGACAAGTGGAAACCTAGTTGAACGTTGGTTATAGAAACCAACGTGTATTGAACGAACTACAACAGCACTATTGATATTGAAAGAACTACAACAGCATTATTGAACGAACTACAACAGCACTATTGATATAGATTGACCACTACAACAGCACTATTGATATTGAACGAACTACAACAGCATTATTGAACGAACTACAACAGCACTATTGATATAGATTGACCACTACAACAGCACTATTGATATTGAACGATTGATAACTACAACAGCATCATGACTAGTGTTTGGGCTTGTCGAGTAAGACCAGTGTATGAAATTGCATGTACATGATATTGCATCGCATTAGATTTCCTGATTTGTATTGATTTATTGATGTCGGATCGGTTTATTGATATTGATTGGATTTATCGAATTGATTTACTATTGTACGGATTTCATTGATTTCATCGATTGACTACTGAGTATTGATTCCACTGAGCATTGATATAGAAATGGATGGATATAGATATTGCATTGATAGCATGGACATCGTACTACTGCTTATAGATTTATTGTACTGCTGCCTATAGATTTGATAGATTCACTGTTGCTACTGTTTTACACCGTATGGACTGTTTTATAGATTCATTGCTTCGTATCGCCTTTCTCGATTGATTTCAATTGATTAGACCGTATTGATTTGATAGCATCGATTTGATAGACGACATTGATTGATTGAATTGATTTATCGAATTGCCTGCCGCTATCATTGACTGGTTTTATTGACTATTGATTTCCGGATTGCATTGACTCATTGATCATGTCCGATTGATTGATTTGACTTGAGTTGATTAACTTGCATATTGTTTTCAGTGTCGTGCTTTGATTTCAGTTGTAGGCTTTGGTGACCTGCTGGGCTTTGTAAGCTCATTATATGTGGTTAATATTTCAGGTGCAGAGCCTCCAGTTTGACGATCTTTCTGCCGAGTTCCGTAGCTTTTCTTTTGTTGCCTTGGTAGGCTTTCTTTTGTAGCCTGTGTGGCTAGTGTAGATATTTCTTTTGACTGTACTTTGACTATTGTACTATATGTGAATTATAGTATCTGCTGTAGTTTCTTTCTGTAATGTAATTATCTCTGGCTCTGGATATATGTATGTATGGATTGATATGAACGACAGTTGAGGAAATCGATAGAAAGAAAAGAAAAGAAAAAAAAAAATAGATGAATCCTTTCGCTACACGGATCTTGGGGTGTTACATCTACCCATTGTAGGATTTTTTCCGGACATCTATTTGATGTTGGATTTCTATCCAATGCTGGACTTCTACCTGATGACGTCATTCTGACCTCCGTCGTCAGACAACAGTCCTTCCGATCTTCGTCGCCTGCCTACTACGGTCCTTCCAACTTACATCGCCCATCAACTATGGTCCTTCCGACCAAACGAACACGTTAACAGTGACTCCATTGTTGGACTTCTACCTGATGTCATCCTTTTGACCTCTATCGTCAGACAACGATCCTTCAATTCCGACCTCCGTTGCCCTCCGATGATAATCCTTCCGACCTTTGTTGCCCGTCGACTACGCTCCTTCTAAGTTACATCAACCGTTGACTACTATCCTTCCGACCTCCATCGCCCACCGACTACGATCCTTCCGACTTACGTCGCCCACCGACTACGATCCTTCCGGCTTATGTCACCCACTCACTACTGTCCTCCTGACCAAACAAACACATAAACGGTGATTCTTTGTATTCCTACCATGTAATGCACTTTATAAGATGTACATCAAACTAAGGTCTTCCCCCAAAAAGGGCCTCATTTGTAATCAACTGCTAATACTAATAGATTCATTTATACTGGGATAGACCCTGTGGTTTTCCTTTTTTTTTTTCAGGAGTTTTTCATGTAAAAATATTGACGTCTCTAGTGAATGACGCACCCTCTCTCTTTATTTGTATGTGTGCTGGATCTTTGTATAATGCTAAGACGCTAAACTTGATTTTTCTCTTCTCTTGCGAATACTCTAGGACACAAAACATATATTAACCCAAAATGTATTGAAATGAATTTAGTTGAAATTATGAAAATATAATGTCTAGTATAGCGATGTTGGTTAGTGAGTGCAGCGGCTCTCTACTCTCTTTTTTAATTGCCTTATCAGAAAAGAAAGGAAGAGAGGGAGAGGAGATAAATGATAGAAAGGAGTGGATGAAAGTCTTTTGGGACTTTTTTATCCATTAATTTTATTATGAAAATTTTTATGGTCTTTAGAAGTAATCTCAACTCTATTTCTATTTTTAATGATTTTAATTAATTTTATTTTCTCCTTCTTAAAATTGATTAAAATATAATATCTTTCATTTTAATGAATTTTTATCATGTAAGTTTTGGTATGTTATATATATCATTATTATGAATGTTTTAACTTGTTTATATAAAAAATTTTCTAATTAGTTTTATATGTACGATATTTTATTTGAAAGTAGTAGAGAATGATTGGGTGCAAAAGAAGCAAAAGCTAATATTATAGATAAGCAAAATTATATATATATAATGTTCAATTTAAATCAAAATTTATCAAACTCGCTTTCATTAAAGGGAGATTTACATACATACCACTTAATACTATTCTATTTACATGTTTAACACCTAAAACTTTAATATTACATAAATAACACCCATAGTTCATTTTCATATCAAATATGAGTGGTAGAAATGAAATATATGAGTGGTAGGAAAGAAATATAAGTGATATATTTGATATTAAAATAATATAGGATGGTATGCATGTAATATTAAATTTTTAGGTGTTAGATATGTAAATAAGATGTTATAAAGTGGTATGTATGTAAATTTTCCTTAAAATAATTATATTCATAATTGTTATATTTGTATTACAAGTTTTTTATGTCATATAAATGATAAATGTTTTTAGAATAAATTTATTCAAAATTTAATATTTTATTATTATTTTTTAAAATATATAATATAATATGTAATAATTCCCCGTAGAAAAATATTTCCCAAATCATGTCATTAGTTTTTGAAGTTGTTTTGTAGCGGATGCTTTATCCCGAGCGGCAAATCTTGTCTATCTGACGTTCCACGTGTCAATCGCACATGGTTCGACACGTGCGCAAGTGGACTTTACGCTTCGCGCCCTTCCGTTCACCGTTCGTTCAGGCAGTATAAGAAATATCTCTCCGCGATGCAAGATCCACCGCTAGTTTCCAAATGGGCCCCACTATAACAAACCAAAGCCGGGACACTCGCATGCGCCGCGTGCCTTCGTCCGTTCTCCGCGTGTTCGTCGGGTCACAAGCGCTGCATCTCCGCACCGAGGAAGAAGCGGAACGACCGTGCGGTCGCATAATAAATCTCATCGCCTATCGCAGCAGAGCAAAATTAAAAAAAAAAAAAAGATAATAATGATTAAAATAAATAAATTGTTTTTTAGGCACGCTTTTCTTACGCTGGCGGTAAGGGAAGGTGGCGAAGTGCGGTGCTTGTGTTTTACCGGTGTGGCGAGTGGGCCCATGCTGACGTCATAATTCGACAAGTGGGGACCACTGCTAACACCCCGCGAAGAAATTCTACCCAATCGGCTGCGTCTAAGGTGGGCCACCCTTTTTCTAGAGTCCATCGCGGCCGTTGGATTGGAGAGAAATGGACGGCTGATGCGCTTGGCAGTATCTGCCAGGTAGGCTCGGCATTCGTCGAGACTTCAGCTTCGGCTGTCCTGGCGCCACGTCAGCGTGCGATCGGACGAGGGAAAGCGCGTAACGGGTGGCATCGTGAAATCAGGGCCGTCGAAGGCTACGTGTAGCCATCGCTGTGGGCCCCACTAATAGGGGAATACAATAAGAGGAGGGAGAGAGAAGAAGCGCACTGAAATGGGAAATGATGACTTGACTGGCCCCGGCGCAATGAGAGAGGGGTAACCGGCTATAGCCCGCGGCGAAGGACTCTACAATATGGACTTTATGTGGTTAAGCTCGGACACGCGAAGGTTATACCGCGATGCGTAGGAAGAAAGGAACTGCTATTAAGGACACGTGGCGGTCAGTTAGGAAGGGTCAGAGTTGCGGAATTATATCTATGGACGGCTTGATTGTTCTCCACGGTGGCACCGCAGAGCTTACGCCGTTAGATTTGCTGCGGATCGGACGAACACCGGATAAAGTAGTGCGTGGAGGGTCGATCTGGGCCGTTGGTTCTTCCGTAGGAGTGGATTTGGCAAGTGATAAGCCAAAGGAGGGGAAAGATAAGGGCACACTGCGGAGAGGAAAGCGGAAGAAGAAGGCGGAGAGGTGGAGGGGAAGAAGAGATAGAGGTAGTGGAAAAGAGGGTGAGATCTTTAGTCATAAATACGTAAATTCTTGGGCGTTCGCTGCGATCCGGTAGGTTGGTGAGGTTTGCAGTCGGAATTTTTGGCGAAATTTTACCGGCGATTGCGTGCTCCCAGATTTGTTGCTCAAGGCGGCGGAGTCGACTTTGGATAAGATAAAGCTCTTCGGGGTGTATCTTTTTGATGAGCGTTCATCGGAGTGATGGATAGGATTCGTGAGGCTAGAAGAGGATCCATGGCTGCGGTGAACGGGAGCTTGTCGAGAAGACGTCAGAGGAGCAGCAGCTTGCGAGATTCGCCTGGTTTGATTCATCAGTCTGTTCATTTGGTTTCTGATTCAGTTGTTTTGGTGGCTTATTTTTTCTGATTTTATTGGGTCTGTCTCTTGTTTTCACTTTCTTGTCTTACAGAGGAAGATGGAGCGATAGAGATGCAGGAGACGTCGCGGCTTAGGGATCGAGGTGGAAAGAAAGATAGAGATCGTGACAGATCTGGCCGGAGTAAGAGGAGAAGGGGGGATAGGATGCTGCATGGGAGCCACAGAGAGGAAGGAGACGACAGCTCAGAGGAAAGTGTTGATGAGGATGATGAGGATGAGGAAGAGGACTCTTCGGTGGCCGTGCGTCTGCAGCCGCCTCCAGCTCAGAATCCAGTCCCAACAGCCTCTGGGATGCAAATCCACAATATCCGTAAAGGTTATCCGGTTAAACCGGTAAGACCGCCGGGGACTTGTACTTGGAAAGTAGCGGAAGAGATGATAGGAGCTCCCATACCGCGGAAAGCTCGGTCATGTATGATTATTGTGATAAGTTGGAATTTGAGGATATCACTAGTTTTTTTTCCTTATTGGGTTTTTCTTCTCTATACATTTTTGTGAATCTTTTTCTTTGATTTGGTGCAGCATCTGTGAAAAGGTCACAAGAATGTTGGGTTTCAGGTGGGGGCGGTGGTTGCGGTGGCGGAGGAGATCAGGTTCCTTGTCAAGCATCGATGTCTCCGGCCAGACGGAGTCCTTCTTCCACTGCTCCTGTTTCACCTTCCTCTTCTAATGTTTCAATCCGAAAGAAGATGGTATATGTTTTGCGATTTTTAGTTTCCCGGTGATTTTGGTCACTTGCTAGTTTATGTTCATGTGATTAACCTAGCCCTTTTCTATTGCAGAAGCCGATTAGTGTACCGAAGCCTAGGCCACCGAAAACGTCGAAGTCTTCTTCCATCCAGGAGATTGAGATTGAGGTCGCAGAGGTCTTGTATGGAATGACGAGGCAAGTTCCTTCAAAGCCGGAAGATCACAGACACGATCCCAAGGAATCCAATGGATCCGGCAACGAAGTTAAATCTAGGTTATCTTCGCCAAATCCGATCTCTCCTCCTGCAACTTCTCAGCCTTCCACCGTGCGGCCTTCTAATCCGACCATCAACTCATTTCCGTTGACTGCCACTGGTTCGTATTGTGGTTCCATGTTGCTTAGGTTCGATGATGTCTTGGTGGTTTCTTCTACTAACTTTGATAAAATTTCCCCTCTCCACTACCTATGCAGCGCCAAAGAGGAAACGGCCTCGTATGAGGATTGAAGAGGAAAGCCCTACTAGTCCACCTGGCTCCATTGCTCTACCAGCAACATCCAGTTCTTCGGCGGCCAAGTTAGAGACAGAAGTTGTGCTGCCGCCTGTTGGGACAAAAATCGATTCCGCTTCTCCTAGATCAGAGAAGAATTGTTCCCCCGCTATTGAAAACGGTGGTTTTTCCAGCGATCCTGCAGTTTCTAATGTTTCTTCAGCTATAGTTTTTGCTGCTAAGGTTCAACAAGATTCGGTAAAGGTAGAAAGTATCCCGGATCTAAAGGATACAGATAGCCGGCCCGAGAAGAAGGCCAAGGAGGAGGTGTTCTCTCCGCTAAAAGATTCTCCTACTGCTAATTTGGATGCTAGCATTGAAGAAGCCCCTGCAAGCAAAGCGTGAGCTTTCCTGCCTTAACTTCTTTTACTTCTTTTTTTGCTGGTAGTGCCTCCTTGAAGGGTTGGTTGGCTAATTGACGCTTACTTTCTATTTGGATTTTTTTCTTCTCCACAGTTCTTTTATTTCTGATACCCAACGAGAAGAGAAGTTTAGTATCGATTTGATGGTATGCATCATTCAGTACTTGGGTGGTGGTATTTTTTTTTTCTTGGAATCTTTCTTGATGAATATAATGATATTTGCTATGTTTACAGGCTCCTCCAGGGAAGTCATCTCCAGAGATAGAAAGCAACTCGGATACTGTTGCAGATTGCAAATCTGCGGAGATGGAGAATGTAAGCAAAGATGTTTAAACAAACACTTTAATGAAAGGATTTATTTTTCTCCCACTTTTTGCGATCTTATTCCATCTTTTGCTCAGGCAACGAAACCGGAGGTTGTTTCCAAAGCAGAAGTAGAGAAGATTGAGAAAAAGTCCAAGTCCGAAGCTGAGGAAATTACTCTGGACGATAACAATGGTGGAAAGCCATCAACAGAGGGCTCTGATTCTAGGAAGCAGGCGGGCAAGGAGAGGAATCCTGAATTGCAACTCGAGTTGGAGAAGAAGCTTGACAAGGACGTTACCGGCGCCATTAAACACCAAGTCCAAAAGCAGCAATCTAAAGCTCCAAAAACTGAGCCTAGAACCGAGAAAGCGGGTAAAAAATTTTCCATCTATGTAGTTTTTTTTTTCTTTTCATTTTTGTGCTTTTGGGTGGGTAGATCTCTATCTCATGGGCATCTTTCCCAGGTCCGACGGCATCTTTGCCCATGCCAATGCAGATCACAGGTTGGCCTGGTGGTTTACCTCCTTTTGGGTACGCTCTCCATGGATTTTTCCTGTTTTTCCGGTCTTCTTTTTGGGGTCAGTTTGTTTTTTTTTTACCACTAAAATTTTACCGACTAGACTGGCCTAGCTCAGAAGTTAATTTCTGAATTCTGCTGCTCCGCCTGTCAGTGTCAGTGGTTGTAATTTCATGCAACAAGTGGGGCCATATTTTATTTATTTATGTCATGGTCATCAGCAGATAAGTATTTCTCTTATTTTTATTTGTATGTTTCTTGGTGTTAGGTTTCTGGGTCAAGTTCCTCCTCTACCACCTGTTGTTCCTGTGGATGGGACCTCAAGTTCTTCCAAGCAGGTATCTTTTTACTCTTTCTTGTCAATTAATGGTTAAAAGTAGTAAAAAAATTCAATTTTTTTTCTCTCTGTTTGCAGAGTTTCCTTCCTTCACAACTCCGGCCAAAGCGTTGCGCAGCTCACTGCTATATTGCACAAAACATACATTGTCATCAGCAGATTACAAGATTAAATCCATTTTGGCCTCCAGCAGCTGCTCCAGGGCCTTTGTATGCTTCAAAGCAATATAATCTCAATACTGCACCGCCTTCGGATGCAGCAGCAGCAGCGATTCTCGGTAGTCCATTGCAAGGGAGCCTCCCTGGGAGGAGCTTGGGTTCTGTACAAGAGAAAGGTTTACCAGCATCCGCTGCACATCCTGTTCTCTCTGCAAAGGATAAGAGTAATGCAGCAACTCAATTCATGGATGTTTCACAGAGGAAGCCGCCCGCACTGCCGCAGTCCTCACAGCCCGGTGCAGCCGGCAACATGCTTGTAAGATACTAACTAAAATTGTATTCTTCCTCACTACCGTATTATTTTGAATTTCTTATATTTATCTTGTGTTCATCACAGGCTCCTGCTTTCATTTTCCCTCTCAATCAACAGCAGGCTGCCGCCGGGGCTGCTGCCGCTACCAGTAGATCTGGGGTTGCAAAGTTGGCACCAGGCTCTGGCAACACAGCTCAATCATCCAGCAGTGCAGGTTATGCGGCGGTGGGGGCTTCTGGAGCTAATGGATCAGGGACTTCCATGAGTTTCAACTACCCTGGTTTGCCACCAAACGAAGCTCAATATCTTGCTTTTCTGCAAAACAGTGCCTATTCATTTCCTATTCCAGCACATGTTGGCGGAGCTCAACCTTACAGAGGGGCAAGCCCTGCTCAAGCCATGCCATTTTTCAATTTGTCATTTTACCCTTCCCAGATGCTTCACCCTTCCCAGCTCCGTTTACAACAGCCGCCGCCATCCTCGCAGCAGCCTCCATATTCCCAGCAGGGACATCAGAATCCAAGTACGTCCAGTGGCTCATCTTCATCTCAGAAGAACACCCAACAATCCCAGAGAGTTCCTGCAGCCGCTGCTAGTGCCATTACTGCAGGGAATTCTCATGGCTTTCCTTCTTCCAAGCAGCAGCACCTTTCTCATTCTCATCAGGTTCGGCAATTGGAGCCTGAACCGGGAGGCGAGGATGCCCCATCCACAGCTGATAGCAGGGTTTCTCAAGCCCAGAAGAACATTTACACGCAGAAATTTGCCATGCCCGCTCATTCCCAAAACTTTGCTTTGATTGCTCCTGCAGCTGCAGCATTGAGCGGTGTTGGAAATCATAGCGAGAAGCAGCAGCAGCAGCAGCAGCAATCACCAAACCAGGTTATGAAGGTTGATCTCACTCCATCTCAAGCCTTTGCAATGTCCTTTGCGTCGTTCGGCGGGGCTGCTGCTTCGGCTGCAGCTGGTGGAGCTGCTACCCTTGGTCTCGACTTCTCAACAATGGCACAAAATCATGCTATTTTCCAGAGTCTTCCAGAAACAGTTCGTCACAGTTACCAGGTCTCTGCAGCAGCGGCTGCTGCAACCCATTCAACCCAGCAGCAGCAGCAGCAGCAGAACAAAAAAGCTGAAGAGGGGAAATCTGCTTCTGATTTGGGGAATGGCAGCACAGTTGGCGAGGAGGTGAAGATCTCATCTGCGAGCAAGGTATTGGGAAATGTCCAGCAACATCCTCTCACTTTTACTCGGGCAGACACGGACTCTCCAATTTCTTCCATTCTTACCAATAGTGTGATTGATAGTTCTTCCCGTACCTTGAATCTTATCCAGCCACCACCTAGTGGTGGTGCTCGTCTCTCAAGCCGGCCAACAAGCGCTGCACCGGCATCCAATTCCGCTGCAAACTCTTCAAATTCTCAGCATCTGCTTTCTCAGCAGCAGGTTCTTCAGCTTCCAAAGCAGCATCAACAAATCCAGCTGCAGCAGCAGCAGCAGCAGCTTCAGAGAGCAAAGACAGCCTCTTCTCACAGCAATGCTAGCCTGTACACTGACCGCTTGCCTGGAAACTCTACTGCATTAAAGTTCCCTCAAGGTCTTGCTGGCTTCCCTCCATCTCTCATACAAAGCGGCGCTTCTTCGCAGGCTGCCCAATGGAAGCCCTCGGCCAGAGCAGCAAATCCTGCTTCTGCCGCTGCTCTTGCTGTGGCAACTCCCTCGGCATCACCATCTGCTAAGAATAATCAGATCCCCCTGCAGCAGCAAGTGCGGAGCCAGCAACCACCGACCACCCATCAAACTCACCAGATCTCTTTCAGCGTTAGCCCTGCTGCCAAGGTCGGAGGGCAATCAGGTCAGCACCTTGCTGCAGCAGGAAACAACTCCGCCGCATCGGCGGCGGCCACAATCGCTGTTGGATCTCCTCAAAATTCAGTTTCCAAAAGCTCCAGTAGCAGTCCTCATTCTTCCACCATTGCAAAATCCGCACCACCTCCTTCTCCTGTCCTACCTGTGCTGCCTTTCCAGAAGCAACAATCAGGTAAGAACTCCTCGTCAAGCTCCACCATTTCTCCATTGCCTGCAACCAATCGGAACATGCCTTCTATCCTCGGCACCCCCCATATCACCACCGCACAGAACTTGGGCTCGAAGTCACAGCCCCCCTCTCAGCACCTTCAGCAGTCCCAGATGCCCAAGCAGCATTCGCCACAAGCTCAACTATTCTACTCCTACCCTTACATGCAATCTCAAGCTTCCCAGTCTGATGCTGCAGCGGCCGCTGCCGGCTACTTCCAGCAACACCATCGTCGCCAATCCGACCAGCAGAGGCAGAACTCCACCCCTTCTTCCACAGGCATGCTCTCTCTCGGGCCTTCTTCATCCCTGTCACTCTCCGCGGCAACAGACCCATCCAAGGTAGGCGGAGCAGCCAATTCCGGCAATTCCAAGAATCTAATGCCGGCAAGCCTGTTGCAGCACCCAGCTCAATTCGCCACCATCTCCCAACCTGCCAACGGTGCCAATGCAGCTTCAGCCCCTCCTCTAATGTACATCCACGCAATGCAATCCGTCCCCTTGAAGCCCGATGTATCCGCTTCCGCCGAACACAAACCTGCCGCTGGAAGGTAGCTCTGCTATCCTAAATTCCAGCTTCAGATTCCATTACTGAAGCCCGAGAAAGGGCAGGGAAAGACGCCCTTTGCATCCAAGCGCCGCACGTGATAGTCTCCGAGGGTTAAAAATTTTCCTTTTTTCCACGAGAGGAGAGCAGGTGGCAGATGTGAAAAGGACGCAGAGAGCCATGGTTTCCTTCCCACGACGCCAAATCCCCATCAAATTAAATTTCTTTTGGTTTTGATTGAGAAGGGTTGGGAGAGAAGGTTACGCACGGAAAACCAGAGAGCGCGCGGATGTGTATGTATTGTAAAGGGAAATATAGTTGATAAAAAAACTGTTTTTTTTTTTTTGTATTTTGTTTTTGGCCTTTCCTGCGAGCGAGTGGTCAAATTCTGGCAGTTTCGGACGCCGACTCCGCTATTTCTCTTTCCAGTTTTTCTCCTCTCCTTTTGCAAGCTTAAATGCTGAAGGAAAAAAAAAATATGGCACCCACTTAGCTATTTTGCTCTCATTACTTATTTTTGAAACCATCCTGTCAAGTTGAATGAAAGTGAAATTTTTTTATTTTTTTGCCTCGTTTTTTTTATCTATAATTGATGGATGAAATTCAAAGTTGTTCGTTCCAAAGCACTTCGTTATAGGATTAATTATTCTGTGCAGATGTCGGACGATCCATCCGTAAGCCAATTGGAGCGCACCACATCATCTTTTCGCTCGTACTGCTGCTCGGTATCACTGATGTGAGGCATTTTGATTAGCATGTAGATGGCATTCTGTGTGTTCGGAGACCGCATGTAATACGAATAATTTGTGAAATTTTGGATTTTTGTTTAGAAGCAATAATTCCATATTAGTGATGGGTGGGACCCACATGGGGGAGGTGGGGTCCACTTAATTGGAGGGGGGTAAAAGGGGGTGAGAGAGCGGTGGAACTTTGGTTCGTGGCGCTGTCGGGTGGGGGCCACCTACTGCCTCTGAGAGAGGAGAAATGTGCGTGCATGATGAATGAGCCGTGTTGGACCTCTCTCGCTCTTTATTCCGCATTATAATAATGTTTGTGTGGGGCTTCGGCCTTTTTTTTGGGTTTTCCAACTCTAGGGTTTTTTTTAATTCCGAGATTTTGTCTTTTTAATTGTTTTTTTTTTTTGTCAAATTTGTTGACGAATATTTCTTTTTTAAATTAAAATATTCCAAAGTTCCATTATGATAGTTTTTTTTAATTGTTAATTTAATAGTCGTTTAATCATTCAACATACCAATTTTTATATTATCCGATAAAGATGCTTTATATTTATTGCAAGTCAAGATAATTTTTTATATGAAGATAATATATAATAAAATATTCATTTTATTTTTCTTAGTATTTGTTTTTCAAAAGCTCTACTCTAGTAATACCCCGATCGATACCATCAAACAACCGCCTGACAGTAGATGACAGGCAATTGCCTAACTACTCTAGTCAGTACACAACATGACTACCTCCATCGGATCACTGCATGACTACTGTCGTCGAATCGTTGCTTGACCGCCATCATTCGAATAAATTGTCGGACTATCGTTGCCTAACACTAGTCCCACAACCAACTACAATCTTTCAAACAACGTCACACAATTACAGTCTTAAGACCAGCATCGCCCGACTGCTGTCATTTAACCCCCATCAAAATTTTTTTTTTACATAAAAACTCCAATATCTCTTTCTATGTGTTTGATTTTCGTATAATATTCAATAATTATAATTTATACTATTAGACAAAATTTCATTTAATATAAAAATATATGATTGAAATAATCCATCTTAGAACCCAACAACAACATTATTGATGAGTAGGACATCTCATTGCTTTTAAATAAACGACAGTCCACTATAAATGAAATCATTGAGATCAGATCTTGGGCTGCTCCCTTTCTACTTATGCTCCCTTCACAGTTCTTTTATTTGAGTTATTGTCGGCCAAATATTAAAGATTTATTTTGTGTAGAATATTGATGGGCTCCTTTGGAAAATAAAAAAAAAGACTATTAATTAAAAGTAGATAGGTGAATTCCCAACTTTACCCTTGAACTAATAAAAGAATTGCAGGGTACCCTATCGGCCCTCTCCTGTCGGCCATTATTCCAATATAGGCTTTGTGCTCCCATTATTGCCATTTTGAACTGCCCATCAAATTAGTAGTCTCTATAAGCTGAACTTTTATTTTATCCAGTGAATGTACGCTCCTCTATGTTCAGTTCTAGGTCAAAAAAGTGTAATATCGGGTATCGAGTTGTACCGAGTTTTTTAAAAAAACTCGATATTGCGCTGTTTTGATATAAAACCGAACGTAGAGGAGCGTACATTCACTGGATGTAATAAAAGTTCCTGTAAGCTATGTCTATAATAATTAAAATTTAATTATAATAATAAATTTTCACAATAAAATTTTAATTTGATCATTATTTTATTTTAACTTTTTGAAATTTTTTATACTAAATTTTTTTTTTTACAATAACTTTTAAAAAATATTTTCTTTATAATAATTAAAAAATAAAAATAAAAAGCTATCGAAAAGAACAATCAATCCATCTACTTCAGTAAAGAAAGTTGGGACAATTTAGCCATGGCGGAAACTGCGAAGAAACGAGAAGACAGCGAAAATGCTCCACTACTACCGGGAGAATCCAGCAAGGCCTCTTCAGCATCGAAACCGTCGAGCTCCGGCGGCCCGGCCACGGCCTTCGCCTTTTGGTTTTACTTCACCGTAGCCGTGTCTCTGGTCACTGTGCTGTTCGTTTCACTCCCTCGGATCGAGCGTACGGATGATGTATCCTGGTTCCTTACCCTTCCGGATGGCCTCCGTAGTCACTACTCAACAGGGAAGTTCATTAAGGTTAATCCTGCGGGCGGTGGCGAGCAGATGCAGGTCTTCGCTGTGGAGCTCGGCAAGAAGGATGCTGAGACGGTGCTTCTGGTCCATGGTCTAGGGTGCAGCTCCTACTCCTTCAGACGGGTCCTCCGCTCGCTCGCCGCCGTCGGACTCCGGGCCGTCGCCGTTGATATGCCGGGCTCCGGCTTCTCTGATGAGGTTAGTTTGGTGAATAATGCTAAATGGGGAGGTCCGTTTGGATGGATCTGTAGCGTATTTGGAGAGATTAAGGAGAAAGGCATCTTTTGGGGTTTCGATCAGCTAATCGAAACCGGCGAGATTCAAGAAAGCTCGACTAGGGTTTCCTCCAGTGAGGAATTGGAATATGGGCCTGCGGAGATGGGCTTGATTTTAGGGCAGGTGATCAATTCAATGTCGTTGGCGCCGGTCCATCTCGTGCTCCATGATTCGGCATTGATCGCCGGAACGAATTGGGTGTCAGCGAACGCGGGATTAGTGAGCAGCCTGACGCTTATAGATGCCTCCCCTAAGTCAGCGGCGTTTCCTTCTCCTCTTTTAAGATTACCAGTCTTGGGTCATCTTCTTCTGGGTTCGAAGACAGTGTTTGCTGGGTTGCTTAGATTGTGCTGCGCTAGATCTGTCGATGCAGTGGATGCTGAGGCTTACAGGCTTGTTTTGAAGCGGAAGAATCGGAGAATTTCGGTTTTGGCGGCCTGGAGAGCTTTGAACCATAGTCTTGATGTGGGTGAATGGGCTAATTCTGAGGAGTTAAAAGGATTGCCTATCCAAGTGCTGTGGTCCAATAGCTTGTCGGATCAATGGATTGACGAGGGTTGGAGAGTTACTGCATCCATTCCCCATGCAAAGTTCACTTTCCACTTTGGTGGTCGATGGCCTCAGGTGATTTATTTTGACAGCTACCGTTTTAGATGTAGTTGTTATGCATTTCTCTAGATGGTAGGACCGAATACCTGTTGCAGGTGCCTTTTTTACTATCCGAATTTTTTTTTTTTTTGGGAAGTTTACTATCTGATATTTATGAGCTTTATGCTTGCTGATTCTGGCATTCCGACACTGGATTTAATGTGAAGAATTAGATTTTGGCCACAAGTTGTCTGGCTTAGTTTTTACTGAATTTTTTGTAAGATTTTACTAGAATTAGATTTTTTTCGTAGCATTTTAATGTGTATAATGTGTAATTACTCAGGATTCAAACCGAATTAAGATCAAGATCAAGAAGGATATTGAGGGAGAAAAAAAGGGGATTAAATCTAATTTTCTGGCTATATCATTTTGTTAAGGTGGTTGCAAAACTATTGGACGTAGAAATTTTCTTTAAAATTGTTTTAATCATTATAAATAATTTTCTTTTGGAAAAACAGTTGCCACACTCTACTAGAACTTATTATCGAAAAACAGTAGCCAAACGAAAAAGTGGTAGATATTTGTCTTAAGGCAAAGCAATGAAAAAACCGCCCCAAACATACCTCATCTTCCTAATCATAGTAGAGTTTGAGAATGGGAAGAGAGGAGAGATTGAATATATATGAGAGGGATAAAAGAGTGATTCCATGCAGGCTAGGAACTTACTACTTTTCACAAGGGAACTAAGTAGGCTAGGTGCCTACTTAGATACATTTGGACATGTATTTAGCTCACAAGTTTACTCAAAGGATGTTGGCTTAGGAATAATTCCTTTAACTCCTTGACTCCTTGTCACTCAACATCACTGTTCTATGTTTCCGTCGTTATTTTAAAGCTCATCAAATCAAAGTTGACACAAGTAGGCTACTTCATCAAATGCTTCAAGAGCCTAAACTTTCTGGAAGACTTATAAAGTGGTCTATTTAATTTTGTGAATAAAAAATTGAAATGGTGCAGAGAATTGCAACTAAAGCACAAATCCTAGTTGATTTTGTTGTTGAATTGTCTTCACTATCAATAGTGCCTAGTCAATCTAAATCCTCTAAACTTGATCTTCCTTGGATTCTTCAAACTGACAGTGCTTTTGGTGAAAATAGAAGCGGAGGAGGTACTATCCTAAAAAGTCCTCAAGGTCTAACTCTTTAGTGTGCCATTCATTATAACTTTTAACAAATAACCAAGCTTAATAGGAGTCTATGTCACCGTGGTGGCTAGTCTTCAACTTGCTAATGTAATTAAGAATAAAACATTTAAATGCTTATTGTGACTTAACTCATAGTGAATTAGATCCTGAGGAATTGTGAAATGTATACCCTATACTCAATTGCTACTTGATTAAAGTTATAGCCAAGATAACATAGTTGATTAAATTCAAGGTGAATAACATTCTCAAAGAAGAGACCACACAAACAACTTATTTACAAAATAAGGTAATTCGCATGTAACAATTGTTTGCAAATAACCATGAATGTCAGCAGCAAATCACGTTGTTCATCCGTGAATGGCATCTTTAAGGTGTATTCAAATTTAAATTTCTCAAGACATATCTTACCCTTGATTGTCTTCTTCGGCATCTTGCCCTTCCGAAGAAGTCTCATGGTGGAACTATCTAAAATGTAGTAGTATGTTTGAATTCAAACCGTATCCATTTCAATGAGTGCACCTTATGTAAGCTTTGTATCAAAGAAATTTCCAGTGTGCTTGGTAAGGGCTACTTCCTTTAGATCATTTTGCCCACACCAAAGCTCAAAATTGCAATTATCCTAGGTTTCTCTATTGCCATATAAATCTTGGTCAAATCAAATGAAACTAGAACTTCCTCTTTTATAACCCAAAGTGAGAGTCATGCCTCATTTCTTTATGGATATTTCAACTTTTCTTCACTCAACTTGATGAAAATTGTGGTAAATCCAAAGATGAATTATCTCTTAATTTTAGCATTCATGGTTTTATTTGCTCAATTGGCCTCCTAGCAACTATCTTGATCATGACATCTCAACTTTCAAATACATAACTTATTCAATTTACGAATGCCAAAGTACTCGATCATGTTCAAACTGGAATTCTTCTTAAAATCAGAATTGTTTCAAAGTAATTTATTCTTACAATTTTTCATTATATATGACTATTCGAGTTTCTCATTTCAAAAGTGGTAGATATTGGCGTTCTCATTTTTAGACATTAGTCATATAGTCATTATTTTCACTATCTTTATATCTTTAGTATTAAACACTTCCTATATTTCTCTAGTTTATTTTCTCTCATTTATGCTTTATGACTAATAGGAAGCTTTTTTGAATCCCTTAAAAATGTCACAAATCTAGGATCTCCAAAGTTCTAAGCTCTTATAGCCATCAAACATCCCAATCTCAAACTTATGGTCTAATGCCAAATTATTAGTATGAACATATAACTCCAATGCTGAAAAATCTTTCGGAATGAAGTTCGACGAACTGTAAAGAAACACATGAAATCAAACAATATAGAGAAGTCAAGATTTATATTTTTCAACTTTAAATAAAGCTTATACAGAGTAAAAAGATGATTTGATCTTACTAAGCAAGAAAGCTTGAATATTATAAAATATAATTGATGCTTATCTGTCCTTCCAAAAGTCTTAACTTATAGTCAACTCTCAATAAAGACGCTCAAGTATCTTTACAGGTTTAGTATGTCAATTTCACCTAGAGTTGAGCAGATTCCATATTGAAGTCTCCACAACTTTCATTGAAATTTTCTTTTCTTTATTGATGTTTTTCTGTTGTAAAATTGCTTCATTTTTGCCTGTCTTGTCTGTTCTGGTGGATTTAGGAAGATGCGGCTGAAGAAATTAGTGGGATGATTGCAGAGTTTGTGTCCTCAATACCAAAATCAATTAAACGGATTGAGGGAGATACAGTACCAGATCACATGCAGAAAATGTTTGAAGAAGCAAGCCATCAAGATCGCCATCATCATCATCATCATCATCATCACCATGGCCATGACCAGGACTATGGACTGGGTTACATGGAAATGTATGGCCTTGGCCATGGATGGTGAGTTTGAATTTTACTGCTGACATTGGATCTTTTGGTGACTTTCAAAGAAACAAGGGTAAGGTATGAAACGAGTGAATCCACTTAATGCTTCGTTTGGGTGGCTTTTTTACTGCTTCTTAAAACAACTTTTAAGTACAAAAGTTGAAATTTTTATACTCGAAAGCTGCTTTAAGAAGCAGGAAAAAAGCCATCCCAAATGAAGCCTAAGTTTTGTTTGGATCGAAGAAAAATAAAGTTTACGTGTCAGTTGTATTCAATGAATATCATATAACTCACTATGTGGTCTTCAATGCCAGATTCTTAGCAGGCCAAATACAAAAGCCTGGTGCTTGAGGTAGCTTTCTTCTTGTATTGCATGGGTATTTTTGTGGAGCTCAAGGTAGCGGCGAGTGTAATCTTTTCTGGTTAGCTTTCTTCATACTCTCTTAGGCTTCATTTGAGACGGCTTTCTTGCTGCTTCTTAAAGTAGATTTCTAGCACAAAAATTAAAAAGCTGCTTTAAAAAGCATCAAGATAGTTGTCCCAAAAAAAGCCTTTCATTTGGGACTGCTTTCTTGCAGCTTCTTAAAGTAGCTTTCTAGCTCAAAAATTATATAGCTGCTTTAAGAAGCATTAAGATAGCTGTCCCAAATGAATCCTTATTTTCTTTTTTCGATGGCTTGCAGTCATTGGACATTGACATAAAGTCGATCGTATATTGTGTTTAAAAGCTCTTTTAATGCCAGTTGCTGAGTTCCTTAAGTTAATCTGAAGCAATTTTTGGATGTTTAGTTTCTATTATTGTTGCGTGTCAGAAAATACGCGGCGGTAGAGTTTTGTAAATTCGCGTCCGAGCGTTGCACGTAAGTTTAACACACAAACAGAAAAGAGGGTGAACACTGAGGGTTTTTACGTGGAAAACCCAAAAATGGGAAAAACCACGGGGCCTCGCCCAGTTGCAAATTTCCACTAGTGTTTTCGTAGGTTACAAATGGCGGATTTCGTCCCACAAGTCGGGATTATCCAAATACAACTTGTTTTCTTCCACTAAATTCACAAAGTCCTGCGGATTCCTAGCGTTCCCTGAAAATCCGGCAGAGTTCCGGCGTCTTCAGGCGGCAGGAAGAGCTCCGGCGGCGGTGGTCGAGGAGGTGATGAATCTCCTATTCCCCTTTCTCCTTCTCCTTCTCTTCTTCTGCGAATTCTTGGCGTTTCCTCCAAATCCGGCAGAGTTCCGGCGTCTTCAGGCGGCAGGAAAAGCTCCGGCGGCGGTGGTCGAGGAGGTGAGGAATCTCCTATTCCCCTTTCTCCTTCTCCTTCTCTTCTTCTGCGAATTCTTGGCGTTTCCTCCAAATCCGGCAGAGTTCCGGCGTCTTCAGGCGGCAGGAAAAGCTCCGGCGGCGGTGGTCGAGGAGGTGAGGAATCTCCTATTCCCCTTTCTCCTTCTCCTTCTCTTCTTCTTCTCTCTCTTCACTTGAGCCCCTTGGTGTAGAATGAGGGCTCTATTTATAGTTTTTCTGGAGTGGCATAGCCCGTAAATAGGCGTGAGATCAAGGGCGAACAGGGAGTGGTTTGAATGGACGGTCGATATCGAATCTTTTAATCATGCACCGTTTGTTGGACATTTGATGGCCTTAATGATGTCGGAATTTGATGATCTTGGGCTCGTTGGATTCGTCTCGTCGAGCCGCTCGATTCGAGTATAAGCTCGTCAAAATCGGAGACCGTTTGGTAACTCAAATTGCGGTTTGAACCTTCCAACAGCGCTTCGAACCTTTGATTCGGACTCATTTGGGCTCGGATTGGGTTGATCTTGGTGTCGTTGGGTTTGTATTTCTGAGACGCTCAGTTTGACTGTAAGCTCGCTGAAATCGGAGTTCATATGCTCCCGAAATTAATTTTTGAAGTTTCCAACTAGGTTTTGCCTCGAGATTCGTGCCCGATCAAGATGATTTTGCGATGCCGTATTAGTTGCCCCCCTATTTTCGGACGTCGTAGCTTCAGGGGTCCGAAAATATGTGTCACAAATTTCGGAAAATTTTTCTGAGTGACCCAGGATTGATCGGGATTGTAGAAGCCCCGAACGGCTCTGAAAATGTCAAAATTTAGTCCGGAACGTCGAAAAACGGGTCCGGGGACCCCAAAAACGTCCGATTTGGTCTTCCCGGGCGAAATTTGGGCCCGGAAAGGACCAGGCGACCGAACCGGCCGAACCGGCCGTCGCCGCCGTCGGCCGACCGCCGCCACTGTCGGCAGCGCTGTGGCCGCGTGCGTGCCTGGGCTAGCCGCGCGCCTGGCTAGTCGCACCCGCGCTTGGGCTAGCCGCGCGCCTGGCTAGTCGCACCCGCGGAGGGCTGCGCCTGGGCCTGCCGCGCGTGGCTGCCGCGCCTGCCGCGCGTGGCTGCCTCGCCTGCAGCGGTGGCTGGCCGCAATCCGCGCGTGCCTGCCGCGGATTGCCGCGCTGGCCGCGCCTCTTCGTGCGGTCGGTTGGCCGCACCGACCTAGTGGGCCCCACGTACGTTAAAAAATAGCATTTTTGCTATTTTTGGGTCCAAAAAATTCCGAAAAAATCCCAAAAAATTGTAAAAAATTCCTAAAATTTTTCTAAAATAGGATAATTCCGAAATTTGTAATAACTTCCCCCCTTTTTCTCCAAAAACCTATAAATAGGACTCCTAGGCCCTTAGGAAACTTGCACCTTCTCCTCTCTCTCCCTCTGGCTCTCTGGCATTGAGGCTACCGCTCTCTCTGGTGCAGGAGTTACGGGATTTCTTCCTCTCCCTCTGGCTCTCTGACATTGAGGCTACCGCTGTTTTGCGCGTGGGTAATGTCCCTCGCTCGAATTAGCGCTCCCTCTCTGGTGCAGGAGTTACGGGATTTCTTCCTCTCCCTCTGGCTCTCTGACATTGAGGCTACCGCTGTTTTGCGCGTGGGAAATGTCCCTCGCTCGAATTAGCGCTCCCTCTCTGGTGCAGGAGTTACGGGATTTCTTCCTCTCCCTCTGGCTCTCTGACATTGAGGCTACCGCTGTTTTGCGCGTGGGAAATGTCCCTCGCTCGAATTAGCGCTCCCTCTCTGGTGCAGGAGTTACGGGATTTCTTCCTCTCCCTCTGGCTCTCTGACATTGAGGCTACCGCTGTTTTGCGCGTGGGAAATGTCCCTCGCTCGAATTAGCGCTCCCTCTCTGGTGCAGGAGTTACGGGATTTCTTCCTCCCCCTCCGGCTTATTGGCGGTTGAGGCTTCCGCTATTTGCGAGTTGGAATTCTTTCCTGCTCGACTTAGTGCCCCTCCTTGCGCGCAGAAGCCTACGAGATCTCTTTTTCATCTGAGCGGAGGTTTGTTGGCGATGGACGATCGAGTTGAAGCCCGTTAGTAGTCAACGATCGAGTGTGGAGTCAAAGGGGAGAGTTTAAGAATGCGTTGCGAGAAGCCGATGACGCGTAGTAGTCTGCCGACGAGCAGAAGTCCGACGACATGAAGAAGTCTGACTTCGGGTAGAAGACCGACGAAAATTCGTCGACGAGCAGGAGTCTGGCGACGAGTAGAAGTTTGCTGACGAGCAGAAGTCCGACGTCGGGTAGAAGTCCGCTGACGAGCAGAAGTCCGACGTCGGGTAGAAGTCTGCTGACGAGCAGAAGTCCGATGACGAGTAGGAGTCTGCTGATGAGCAGAAATCCGACGACAGGGAGAAGTACGACGTCGGGTAGGAGTCTGCTAATGAGCAGAAATCCGACGATGCGTAGGAGTCTTCTGACGAGCAGAAGTCTGACGACGAGCAAAAGTCGACTGACGAGCAGAAGTCTGTTGTCGGGTAGAAATCCGCTGACGAGCAGAAATCTGACGACAGGGAGAAGTACGACGTCGGGTAGGAGTCCGCTAACGAGCAGAAGTCCGACGATGCGTAGGAGTCTTCTGACGAGCAGAAGTCTGACGACGAGTAGAAGTACGACGTCGGGTAGGAGTCCGCTAACGAGCAGAAGTCCGACGATGTATAGGAGTCTTCTGACGAGCAGAAGTCTGACGACGAGTAGAAGTCCGCTGACGAGCAGAAGTCCGATGTCGGGTAGAAATCCGCTGACGAGCAGAAATCCGACGATAGGGAGAAGTACGACGTCGAGTAAAAGACCGACGAAAGTTTGTCGATGAGCAGAAGTCCGACGACGAGCAGGAGTCCGCTGTCGAGCAGAAGTCCGCTGACAGGCAGAAATCCGACGACAGGGAGAAATACGACGTCGGGTAGGAGTCCGCTAACGAGCAGAAGTTCGACGACGAGTAGGAGTCCGCTGACGAGCAGAAATCCGACGAAAAGTAGGAGTCCGCTGACGAGCAGAAGTCCAACGACGAGTAGGAGTCCGCTGTCGGGTAGAAGTCTGCGCAGGCAGAAATCCGACGACAGGGAGAAGTACGACGTCGGGTAGGAGTCCGCTAACGAGCAGAAGTTCGACGACGAGTAGGAGTCCGATGTCGGGTAGGAGTCCGATGTCGGGTAGGAGTCCGCTGACGAGCAGAAGTCCGATGTCGAGTAGGAGGCCGCTGACAAGCAGAAGTCCGATGTCGGGTAGAAGTCCGCTGACGAGCAGAAATCCGACGAAAAGTAGGAGTCCGCTGACGAGCAGAAGTCCAACGACGAGTAGGAGTCCGCTGTCGGGTAGAAGTCTGCTGACAGGCAGAAATCCGACGACAGGGAGAAGTACGACGTCGGGTAGGAGTCCGCTAACGAGCAGAAGTTCGACGACGAGTTGAGGTCCTATCCGAGGTTGTATGTCAGAATATTTGTTCGATGATATTAACCTGTATGGAAGAGATCGAGAGAATCCACCAAGAATGTGAGACCTATCCGATGTTGTATGTCAGAACATTTGTTCGATGACATTAACATGTGTGGAAGAGGTCGAGAGAATCCACCAAGGATGTAAGACCTATCCGAGGTTGTATGTCGGAGCCCTGCTCGACGACGTTAACCTGTGTGGATGAGGTCAGGAGAATCCACCAAGAATGTGAGACCTATCCGATGTTGTATGTCAGAACATTTGTTCGATGACATTAACATGTGTGGAAGAGGTCGAGAGAATCCACCAAGGATGTAAGTGTAATATCACAATCTGCTCCAGGATCGTCCAGGACGATCTGGATCGTCCTGGGACGATCAGTGAAGATGGAGTTCCAGAATTTGCCCAGTTTTGCTCCAGGTGATTTTCTGTGTGTATCGTCCAGGCCGATCGGGGATATCGGCCAGGCCGATTGACACTGTTCATAAGGATCGGCCTGATCATCGCCCTGGAGTATCGGCCAGGCGATTTTGGTTTGGTCTGATCGTCCAGGACGATCTGGACGATCGGCCAGGCCGATCTGAAGAGGATTTAAAGGAAATCAGTCGTTTTGAAGAGAGAGAAAGTAAAAATAAAATATCTGATTTTCAGCTCTGAGGAGAGAGAAAAAGAGAAAGTTGGAAAAGTTAATTTCGGGAAGACGCGGAGCCGTTTTCGGTCGAAGTGACTGTTGAGGAATTTGCTGTGCTCGAGGTAAGGCACATTCCGTCTTTCTCAATTTTCAGTTCCGTCAAGTTTGACGGTATTTTCTGTCCGGATTTCGTTTTCGTTACGGTTTTTCGTCCGTATCTTTTGATCGGTTCAGTTTTTACCGCGTAAGTTTCTGTATATTGTTGCCGTGCCGGGTGTGCACGTTTTGACTATATTTTGAAGATTTTTGTCCGGGTATTTTTGATTCGGCGATGTTTTTCGTAGACTACAATTTTCTGTGAAATTGGAAATTATCTGTGCAGTAGAATAAATGTTCTGGAATATGATTATCTATGTTCTGTGCGAATTCGGTGAATTTTCTTTGCAGGAAATTTTGTGTAAATTCTGTATACTGTCGTTGTGCTGCCCGATTTTTGGGTAATTTCTGAATTATTCGGATTTCTTCTGAATTGAAATGCTATGTGTATAAGCTATAAAAAGGGAGTTATAAGGGGCCTGAATCCTATGAGATTCAGTTAGTGAAACGGGAATTCTGAAATGAGCTCAAATCTGAAATCTGATATTTGTTCTGTTCCGGATCCGATGAATTCTGTTCTGGTACTATAAGCACATCTGTTCTGGTGCTGTGAGCACAAAGGGATGTATAAGGGGCCTGGATCCTATGAGATTCAGTCAGTGTCTGGGAAGGGAGGCATAAGGGGCCGGAATCCGTAGAGATTCCGTCAGTGTCAGGGCATTTAGCTGTGAATGACATATGAATCTGTTCTGTTTTCTGTATCTGTTCTGTACGCAATTGTGATTCTGATATGATATGATCTGCAAATTCTGATTTCTGATTTCTGTATAATTCTGACTCCGTTGATTTATTCTGTTCTGTGATCTGATCTGTACGACTCTGATTCTGATTTGATATATGTCCGTATAAGTTCTGATTTTCGATTCTGTTCTAATTTCTGATCTGATTTCTGTCTGATGAATTTAGTTTTGGTTTCTGAGAATTTAGATTGGTGGTTTGTTGCTTTGCTGAGCTGTTGAGCTCACCCTTGCTTTCTGGTGGTTTTCAGGTTCTGGGAAGGGCAAGGAAGTTCAGGACTAGAGTTCAGAGTCTGATCAGTATAGGTACTTTTGTACTTTTGATTTTTGTACAGTCATGGCTTTTCTGTTCTGTCTTTCTTTCTGTTTAAAAGCCATGTACTGTTCTGTAGATGATTATTTTGAAGAAATGAAAAGATAGATGTTTTATTCCGCTGCATTTGATGATTTTAGTAGCTCTGTTGTTCTGTGTGTGTTTGTTGAGTTAAGAATTTGGAAGATCAGTTCAGTAACCTAATCCAAAGCCAGATCCTGGATAAAAAGGTCTCTCGTCGCGATCCGGCTCGGGCGGGATCCGTCCCCGTCGGGTCGGGTCGTGACAGTAAGACCTATCCGAGGTTGTATGTCGGAGCCCTGCTCGACGACGTTAACCTGTGTGGAAGAGGTCGAGAGAATCCACCAAGGATGTAAGACCTATCCGAGGTTGTATATCGGAGCCCTGCTCGACGACGTTAACCTGTGTGGATGAGGTCAGGATCAAATCCCCCTGGGATTGATCGTCCGGTGATTGAGATACAATATGAATTGTGTATTCCTCGAATCACGGAGAAAGAGTTTGAGAAGTTTTTTCTTATCTTTCATAAGAGGAAAAATCATATCACAACAACATGAACATTCTATTACTGCATTACGTAAGCATAGTACAATAGTTCCCTGGTACGACTTACAAATTACAAAGTACTCAACACACAAGATCTTCGCATGGTGACAATACGACAACATTCAACTTGAAAGAAGATATTAGAGATATCAAAGTAACACTCTACTCAATATAAGAGTGACAACAAGACAAGTAATATTGCTAATACAAATACACAAAGTGTGTGATCATTCAATCTCTCCAACCATTTGAATATTATTCAATGGTTGTCTTTGTTGTTGACTTTGCCCCCCAGCGGGACGAGCTTCCTCTCGGGTTGGCGCATTCTTGATGAATTGTTGGAGATATCCTTGCCGGATTAGTCTCTCAACTTCTTCCTTGAGTTGCCAACATGCTTCAGTAGTGTGCCCACGGCTACGGTGGAAGTGGCAATATTGCTCCTGATTTCCGACGTTGGGCTTCAAAGGGTGTGGCCATTTCACATTCTCCTGATCCCGGATGGCCATTAATACATTTGATTGGGATGTATTAAGTGGTGTGTACTCCTTTTCTTGGCGAGGTCCTCGTCGTGGTGACGGAGACTTATGAGGTAGATTATTCTTCTCATGCTTTTTCTGCTGTGAGAAAGAATTATCCATCCCAGGTGCACCTTTGCGCTTCCCGCTGATTTGCTCAAACTGTTTCCTGTGAGCATTTATAGCTTCATCCGCAGAGATTTGTGCCTCCACGCGATGGATCAAGTCGGCGTACGAATGGACGGTGTCTCGCATAAGGGCCGAATAGAAGGGGCCAGGACGAAGACCTCCAAGAAAGACCCCTCTGAGTAATTCAGGGTCTACTCCTGGAATTTGTCGTGCTTCAGTGGAAAATCATTGAAAATACTCCTTCAACGATTCTCCCTCATTTTGGCGAATCCCGGAAAGGTGGGAAGAATCCTTTGCAATTCTTCGATTGGCCACAAATTGTTCGACGAATACTTTGGCCAATTTGACAAAAGAGGGGATCGTTCCAGGTGGAAGCGAGTAGAACCATGTTCGGGCTTGTCCTTTAAGGGTGGCGGGAAAGACCTGGCAGAGGAGCGCGTCTGATGCTCGTTGAATATGCATGATGGTTCTGTAGTAGTCGATATGCTCATATGGGTCGGTCGTCCCGTCGTAGGACTCAACATTTGGCACTTTGAATCCTACTGGAATGGGGTGCTGAAGAATGGCTTCCGTTAGAGGTGATGATTCATGGAAATTCCTCTGTCGGAGAGCATGTCTCACATCTCCTCGGGGGAACTCTTCCCGTACCAATTTTTGCAGTTCACGACGTAGGATATTGTGAGGGAATCCCGCGATGTGTGGTTGGGGAGAGCCTTCGGGGAGATCCGAAAAAATGCGAGGATGTGTTGAACTCGCTGTATCGGCAAGTTCATCTTCCTGTTGTGATTGAGGATGTGGAGGAAGACGAATTTCTTCTTGACGACGCTCGAATTGAATATCTTCAACCCTTGGTGGATCCCGGGAGGGAAGGATCTCTTCCAACATCGGCTGTCGATCGTCTCGTAGGAGTTGAAGAATCTTGTTCTGAGATTCTTCCATCTTCCGAATCCTTTCTTCCAAAGAAGGCCCTAAGGTCCTTTCACCGGCAGCATTTTGCCCCCCGGGGTGCAAAGATACTGAGATTGGTCGTCTATGATTAATAGACGAGTTTCTGGACTGACGAGAGTTAGAGCGAGAAGCTCCAACCAAACGACTGCTGCGCCTATTCACCATCGTAGCAGTACTCGAAGTAGTGGGATTGTGTTTCCCACAGACGGCGCCAAACTGTTGCGTGTCAGAAAATACGCGGCGGTAGAGTTTTGTAAATTCGCGTCCGAGCGTTGCACGTAAGTTTAACACACAAACAGAAAAGAGGGTGAACACCGAGGGTTTTTACGTGGAAAACCCAAAAATGGGAAAAACCACGGGGCCTCGCCCAGTTGCAAATTTCCACTAGTGTTTTCGTAGGTTACAAATGGCGGATTTCGTCCCACAAGTCGGGATTATCCAAATACAACTTCTTTTCTTCCACTAAATTCACAAAATCCTGCGGATTCCTAGCGTTCCCTGAAAATCCGGCAGAGTTCCGGCGTCTTCAGGCGGCAGGAAGAGCTCCGGCGGCGGTGGTCGAGGAGGTGAGGAATCTCCTATTCCCCTTTCTCCTTCTCCTTCTCTTCTTCTGCGAATTCTTGGCGTTTCCTCCAAATCCGGCAGAGTTCCGGCGTCTTCAGGCGGCAAGAAAAGCTCCGGCGGCGGTGGTCGAGGAGGTGAGGAATCTCCTATTCCCCTTTCTCCTTCTCCTTCTCCTTCTCTTCTTCTGCGAATTCTTGGCGTTTCCTCCAAATCCGGCAGAGTTCCGGCGTCTTCAGGCGGCAGGAAAAGCTCCGGCGGCGGTGGTCGAGGAGGTGAGGAATCTCCTATTCCCCTTTCTCCTTCTCCTTCTCTTCTTCTTCTCTCTCTTCACTTGAGCCCCTTGGTGTAGAATGAGGGCTCTATTTATAGTTTTTCTGGAGTGGCATAGCCCGTAAATAGGCGTGAGATCAAGGGCGAACAGGGAGTGGTTTGAATGGACGGTCGATATCGAATCTTTTAATCATGCACCGTTTGTTGGACATTTGATGGCCTTAATGATGTCGGAATTTGATGATCTTGGGCTCGTTGGATTCGTCTCGTCGAGCCGCTCGATTCGAGTATAAGCTCGTCAAAATCGGAGACCGTTTGGTAACTCAAATTGCGGTTTGAACCTTCCAACAGCGCTTCGAACCTTTGATTCGGACTCATTTGGGCTCGGATTGGGTTGATCTTGGTGTCGTTGGGTTTGTATTTCCGAGACGCTCAGTTTGACTGTAAGCTCGCTGAAATCGGAGTTCATATGCTCCCGAAATTAATTTTTGAAGTTTCCAACTAGGTTTTGCCTCGAGATTCGTGCCCGATCAAGATGATTTTGCGATGCCGTATCAATTATAGATAGAAGCTATCTAGAAATGGAGAAGAAAAGAGAGAAATCTCGCTAAGCTCTAATGACTCTAGCCCACCCAAATCCATTATTGAAAGCTTTTGTTCCATCTTTCCCACACAGATGAACTCAGCAACTGCGCATAGAAATATGCTTCATTTAAGCTTTGTTTTCAAAGAATTCATTGTGTTCTGCCATTAATGGCATCCTTTATATCCATTTTCAAATGAAACTACTGTTACTTTTCTCATGCACTTTAGGGTCATAAATTTTTTTTGTTTCTTCTTCAGATCTACTGTTTCAGGTTGTTTTCTTCACCTGGGCTCCATTAATTATCCGATCTCTCTAGCCATGTGCCTTTGTCTAATTTACTAAGCTTTTTAGCTTTTCAGTTTTCAGTTTTTCTGTTATATTTAGCTTGCTGGACTGGATTGATTACCCATTATTTGGACAGATACTTTATTACTTGAACAACAGGAAGTCATTAAGTAAGCTATTCAATGCTAATGCAATAGACATTTTTTTGTAGTGGAAAGCCTATTCTCTCTTAGAAATGGTCATTCATAGTAGGTATTAATGATTGATTGATACCATCTATTTAATGTAACCTTCTATTACATAATTGTCATACAATGAAATGGAATCATATCTTGAAAAGCTTCGGAAAGCTAAGGGTGCAAGTGAGCCAAAACAGCTTGTGAGCCATCTACTAGTTAATGAGCTCGTGATTCGAGCTTACTGAGCCACCAGTTCAAATTTGAGCTCATATATTATATGAGATTGAGCTCAAGCTTGGCCCAGCTTGGCTTGTTTACTTATTGAGCAAGTTTGATTAATATTAATGAACACATCGACATTAATATTAGTTTAATTAATTATTTGCTGTTCAAATTTAAAATAAGAAATCAAGATTAAAATGAGCCAATCTCATGCCTTCTTATGGAGCTCCAGCATTCAAATCGAGCTTGAGCCTCATATTTTCACTCGAGTTGAGCTCAAGCTCAACAAATGAGCTCAAGTTGAAGTTAAGCTCGAGTTCAAACTCAAGTCAAATTAAACGAGTTCTCAACTCGACTCAATTACACCCTTATATAAAGCCTCCTTTTACTTTTGTGCAAACTTTATTATGTGAATTATATATATATATTATATTTCAAATGATTTTTTTGGTTGAAAGGCATATAATAACTCATTCAAACTAAATGACCCAAAATAGTTTTAAAATTACCATTTTAATATTCCAAAAAAGGCAGCTTCTTATGAGCATCTTTATTAGTTGCTATTATCGGTTGGAAAATTCTCTTTGGTGAATAAACAAAAAAAAATTAAGTAAAGTTGACATCCACTTAATAAATTATTATTTAAAACAATTATCGGTTGGAAATGTACGAAGCTTATTATATGAGGTAATATTTAATAGGCGACTTAAATATAATAAATGTTATATTATTATTTAAATTGTGAGGTAGATTTAAAATATGACATATAGATTGAAAGGGACAACTATTAATTATTTTCATTATTTTTTTATTTTATCTTATTTTCTTTGTATTTCTTCCTGACAGTTTGTTTGACATTGAATATTTGTTGCAGGCATGTAAGGGCTTTTTTTATTGTTTTCTACTGTCATATTTTAGCATAAAAATTTCTTAAAAGTCTCGAAAAAAGTAATAGACAAAAGCTGTCCCGAAAATAAGACTTAGGCTTTGTTTGCGAAAACTGTTTTTAAAGTATAAAAATTAAAAATTTGAAGCTAGAAAGTTGATTCAAGAATCAGTAAAAAAATCGTCCCAAATGAAGCCTTGGTTCTCCTTTCATATTGATGCTATAGAGTTGGCTATATGGTTCGGTAGAAACTGTAGAAGTTGAACTCGTAGCTATTTGGGTTTATCTTCAGTCGGTTCGCTTCGCTTGGTCGACTCCATCGAATTAATATATGGAGCTAAACCTATAACTAACTTGCTAGATTTGTGTGATATATAAATTTAGTGGGCTTAATGGTTCATGCGAACTTCGAGTTCATATCGACATGTATATACACTAAATCAAACCATTTCAATTTGAAATAATATTGATCTCAAGTAGAATTAGAACCACACATTTATTTCAGATTTTGAGGTGATATCAAGGTTTTGTTTGGGATGACTTTCTTACTGCTTCTAAATTAAAAAATTTTGTGCTAGAAAGTTGTTTTAGAAAGCTATTACAAAAGAAACTTAAGGTTTCGTATGAGTCGGATTTCTTACTGCTTAAAACAGTTTTTTAGCGTAAAAAATATTAATTTTTTTATTAAAAAGTTGTTTTAAAAAAGCAATAAAAAAACCAAAATTTCATTTATTGTTGAATGGGTAATTAAAATACAATCCAACAACCCACCAAAGCATTTATTATACTGTTTTATTATTCAAATCTGCAGCATAAATTATACAATTTTATATAGACCGTAATTATAATATCTAATAAAGAATGGAAATCAGTCCCTTTCAGCCAAATACTAAGGTTCAGAGCACTGAATATGAATACTGAAGTCTTCAAGAAAATTTATGGGAGCTATCAGCTCAGTAGCAAAAGTAACATTATATTGATGAGTAATGGCAGCTGGATGATGCTGTTGTAATCACTAAATGCACAGTTTTTAAAGCTGCATTTCAATGCAGGTGAGAATGTGAGATATATATAATATAATATTTAAATACATCATTATAATTAATTTATAATTTTGTAAGTTTTTCTTTGAAGTGGTGAGGATATAAATGTAATTTTATTAATTGTTTGTAGTTTTGAGCTTAGGTTGATGATAGGGGGAGACAAAGTTCCTCAACCACTCGACTATCGCTCGTTCATGTTTATGTTTTAGGGTTTAGGATTTAGCTCACCAATTTGATTTTAAACCTAATATTGTGCTTCGTTCGTTTTCAAGAGTTTATTTGTCTTGTAGTTATTGTGTTGCTGGACTTATTGATGTCGACGTGGTTAGTCTTTTTTGCGACAATTGGGTTGTTCTGAATTTTATTTTTGTTAATTGGTTGGATTATTTGTTAGCACTATCGTTGTCAGCTTTAAGTCCTAGATGACAAAAGCAGAGGGTTGCGTTAAGTAGTCGACATACAGCGTAAAATTTGTCGAACAATCATGACATAAAAAATACCTCACATGGTGGGACAAAGGCTTGATGTTACTGTTGTTGTTATTGTTGTTGGATTATTTGTGGGGTCGATTTGTAGTCGGTGGAATCGTATCGTAGCTATGATCAACCATCTATTCTTTTTTATCATCATTACTCATACATAATTCTAATGAGAGATTAAAGGTTCGTTTGGGATAGCTTTAGACCAATGTATTTTCTTTGCTTTCAAGAAATTTTTGTACGAAAAATCAGCTTTACAAAGCAATAAGAAAGTCGTTCCAAACTAAGCCTAAGAATTAATTTAATATTAAAAAGCATTCATAAAATTCACATCTAGGTATTCTTGGAAAGATTAATATTGAGAATAAAAAATAATTTTTTGCATTTCATGCTCATATAAAAAAAAGATAGGTTTGAATATTTGCAATTAAAAAATAATTAATTATGATATAAATAAAAATATATTTTGATCATTTAAAAAAAGACAATTATTGTTATCATTAAAAAAAAAAAGACAATTTTTGCATTTCATGCTCATATAATAATTTTTTATCAATTAAGTACATATCAACCTTTTTTAATACAATTATTGATGTGCCATTTTATATATTAAATTCTTAATAATATATTGTGTTCTTTTTTAATTCAAATAAATTAATAGATAATCTAATTAAACTATTTGATAAATATAACTAGGAGATCATATAGACTAATTATTATACAATTGCAAGCTAATAATTATAAAATATATTAAGAATATCTAATAATTTAATTTATTATCTCATTTTTTTAATTAAACTTATTCAATAAATTAATTAAATATTAAAAATAATATATAAAATTTTAAATTAATGACACGTGATAAAATTATCATAATAAAAATTTAATAAAATATATTTTAATTAAAAAATGCATCATATTAAAAAAAAAACTCAGATGTATTTTATATAAAGATATTATAATAATTTTTTAATATTTAATAAAATATAATTTTAGGTTAGTACCATTTAATTAGGATGATTTATTGGCTTTAGCCGGCCACACTATATTTTCTCCGCTGAAACCCTAGCATCCGCCGCCGCGGTGGTCTCTCCGATGAACGCTAACTTTTCGGATCTCGGAGCGAGCGATCTCCTCCGCTCGATCCTAGAGCTGTTATCACCGGCGGACCTGGCGCGGGCGGCGTGCGTGTGCAGGCTATGGAGGAAGTTGGCTTCCGATCGGGAGCTTGTGGAGCTAGCTTTCAGGAAGCCGTGGAAGGTGCAGCGGGTGCTAGGTTCGCCGTCTTCTACCGGATTCTGGCGCTACACAGGCCTTGACCGCTTCGCCATCTCCCACTTCCTTGTCCGTGGAGACACCGTCGCCGGACTCGCCGTCAAGTATTCAGTCCAGGTAGTGTTTGCCGCTCATTAACAAATTCTCGTTTTCTAATTGAACTTTGGATTGTGTGGATTTCGAATTGCGTGGATTGGTTACATTAAATCTGGGTGAGGAGATCGTGGAGAAATTTGAATGGGCAGTGATCTATGGATTTTTAAGCTTTTCGGTCTTATGAAATTGACATAGTTCCTTGGAAATCTTGAAGAAGATTTGAAAATGGATGGAAAAGAAGGATTTCATTAGGATAAAAGCAAATTTATATTATATGGGGGGAGAGTTACTCACCCAAAATCATGGGAATTCGGTCACCCAACCAACTTATATGGCCCAATTAAAGAGAATGGTCTTGTGGTGAAGGCTGCATAGTGCTTGGTTGTTCTAATGCATTTTCATTTCATTTATGCTAATGATTCCAGAGATGCTGAATTATTTGGTAATCTCAGTGGGCATTTTTCATGGTTAATGGAAGATCGGAGAAGAGATCTTGGCTTACTTTAACTATTCATGATGTTAGTATGTTTTAGCGCTCAGTTGTCGTGTCATGTGCCAACGTTCAATTTCTTCTCTAAGTGCTCTTAAAACAGCACCCGTTGAGGAGTTTCTAATCTCGACATTATTCTGTAGAAAGAAAAACAAATGGATGGATATCTGTCGTATATAACCAAAAATTTGCATCAGCTCATGTTTGGGTGTCAGTTAGTCCAATTAGTAAGGGCTTTGGAAGTTATTTTTATGACATAACTCTCATCTTCTGACTTTGTGGTGGGCAAAAAAAAGGAGCATTAATTCATGTGATCAAGGGTGGACCCAGCCTTAATTTTCAGGGGATGCAAACTTATAAGTAATTGTTAGTGTTGCCTCAAATTTGGCTCGACCCATCGCTAAAAAAACTGGGTCTATAGCGACCAAACAATAGAGATAAAAAGAAAATGGTCACTAAAGATGATTAATCATTCAATTTCTACAAAATGTATGTTGAAGTTGCCTTGAATTTGGCTCAACCCCTATTTGTTCATACACTTGATCATCGTACGCTTCGCAGATATGTCGGGCGTCCAAGGGGGCAGCGTCCCCTAGCGGGGTTTGACCTGCTCGATCCGGAGACGGACAAATTATTATTATATATATATATATATATATACATATATTATTGTTTTTTTTTTTTTTTTGGGTGGGTGGGGGGTGGGGGTGGGGTACATGCTTGTGATTTTGCCTCAACCTTGGGTGAGGTAAGGAGTTTAACACACATTAATTGTCTTAAAAAAAAAAATTTAAAAAAAAGTGCAGCATATAACCATATCTATTTATACTTATTCTTTTGGTCCTATTGTAGTTTTTTTTGTGTTGTATTTTTGACTAGATATAATGGTTTTTATCCTTTTTGGTTAGTTTTCCATCAGTTAATCTCGTTGTCAATAGAACTTTCAAGTTACTAAGAGTTTTGGAGGATATCTAGTGAAGATGGAATTCCAAGGTTCCAAAAATTATTTGCCATGTTCTTCTATTTAGTTATTCACACTGTTATTTAGTCATTGGATACAGGAGGAGACAAAACTCCATGTCAAAAGGATAAAACCAGTTTTTATTCTTTACATTACTGAACCAATTTACAAGCTGTAGCTTGTGTCTTCTTAACATTTGTTATGCATGGAAGGTTGCTCTTCAGTGACTGGTAAGTCATCTTATACAGTATGTTTTAATTGAACATTGTTTCTATATTTTTGTTATGCTTCAAATCGGATGCTTTGGTTCTTGAAACTTATAATATATAGCTTTTCAGTTGAATGAGGATAGGAAGTTTTATCATAACATCCTCCATAATCTGGATAAGTGAACCGATGTCCTTGCTTATATATTTCACCCTTCTATGTATAACACAACATCAAGCAACATTCTAAGATCAACCATGAAGGATTGCTTCTAACATTTTGCCTTTATGGAAATAGTAGAGAAATCATATATATACCTTTTGTGAAGATGTAATTGCAGACGCTAATGGAAGAGCTAAAAAGCTAAATAAGCTAACAAATTAAATTGGACCAAGGATATTTTGCATTGATGGTTTGGTAACATAAAACGGCAGCCTTCCGATGATCTGGTTAGGAAAGTAGAGGTTTTAGATTTGATTTATGTTAAGAAAGGTACAGGTAGATCTAAAAAGATTTGGTTAGAAAATATTAGAAATGATCTTTTTTATTAGAGTTAAACAAGAATTTGACTTAACATGACACAATGGAGAAAAAGGATTCATGTAGTCGACCCCAAGTAGTGTAACAAAGGCTTGATGTTGTCCTTATTGTTGTAAGGATATTTTGCATTGATGGAAAATTTGTTTGGGGTTATAACCATAACTTATATAACAGAGATACCATGTAAGAATGAGAATCTAGAGCCATAACAAGTAATGATATGAATAAGATACAATTTTTAGAATAAAACCTAATTATACTAATTTGATTAACTTATATTTTCAATAACAAAATTAACTAAAGAATCTGCATTAGCATTGTAGCATCAAACAATAGTTGTAGAAGATGTCTTGGAATTGATCGATTTTTGCAATACAAATAAACTCATATATATGCTTTAGTGGACTCAGGCTTCGTTTGGGATGACTTTCTTATTGCTTCTTAAAGCAGCTTTCTAGTTTAAAATTTTTTATTTTTGAACTAAAAAATTGCTTTAAGAAACAATAAGAAAGCCGTTTCAAACGAAGCCTCAGATGCAATGAAAGCTATGATTAATGATTGAAGAATACTCACTAAGATTGAAATAAAAACTAAACTTTAAGGAATATATAGTACAGCAGAATCTCCCAAGTATACAAAGATTTTATTCCATTTCCATGTTCTAACATTCCGAGGCTTCTTCTTCATATATAGGTGATTGAGATAAAACGTCTGAACAATATGATGAGCGAGCATGGAATATATTCAAGAGAGAGGCTTCTGATCCCCATAAGTGATCCAGAACTTCTTTATAACAGTACCTGCTTCATCGAATTGGATGATCATGCTAAGAGAGAAGTTGCAGTGCTCTATCTAGAAGGAAGCCCTAATGGAATATCAGTTCTTCCTGCTGGTGGATTCACTTCTCAAAGAGGAAGTAGGAAACTTATTGATTCACTGAAACGAAGCTTGCAGGTTGATGATGATACTGCGGCATACTATTTGTCCATTTCTAATGGCGATCCCAGGAATGCCATTCGGCGGTTCGCTGAGGATCTCAGGTGGGAGCAACAGGGAGGAAGAAACTGATAACATATATATATAATTGATGCAGCTCATCTTGGTTCTGTTGTGCGGATACTGGACGGCGTCTGGAGATCAATCAGAATGCGTCACGTCACTTTTTTACTCGGTACCGCTCGGTATCGGGTGACGTGGCGAGTTCTGATTAGTCTTCAGACTGTCCGGTGTCCGCACAGAATAATATCTACAATCAAGGGGTTTTGGGTTCGAATCTTACGTATGTGATGTGTATTTAAATTTATCTTAATTAACCTAAATAAATATGTATAACTGTAAGTATAGATTTATTTAATGTATAGCATATTTTCTATGAGGTTCTGATCACAACCAAGTCCTTGAGTACAATTATTACAGTATTACCTCAGAAGGAATGCAGGATGTAGAAAAAGAGGGATTTACATAATTACCAAATAGTTCTATATCGAATATTTAAATCTTTAGATTTATTTGTAGAACCTTTTGATCTCTAAATGGCAAAACATATGATTAATATTAAATAAGTTAAAATAAAATATATATTTTTTTCATGTATATATTTTGATTTTATTTAAGATATTATTTAAATAAGTATAGAAGTTTTGTGTTATATATGAAAATACATAAAAAAATTAGTGGTATTTATGTAAATTTCCAAAAAATCTGACTGCAAATTACTGGCTGCAAAACCTGATTTTCTAGCTTTGATTCTCAAAGAATAGATAAACTGAATTTTTTTTAATAATTTTATATTTGTTATTTTGTTCTAATATATTTAATAAATATTTTTATTAATTTCAATGATAAATAAGCGCTTTTTTACTTTCTCATCATATTAAAGTAAGGAAATATCTTTCCAAGCAATTCAATTCAACTCAGCTAAACAAGTGAATACATTTTAATTATTTAATCAGGCTTATTGTTTTCATTAAAAGTTTGCCCTCACCCATTAGCACAACCCAATATTCACAGCAATTCAAAAGGTGACAAAAATACCTTTGAGTTCAAGGCCACAAATGAAAAATTATTACGTGTGATTTTCTAACGAGTTTGGAGGCTAATTCTGAATCAAACGAGTTTGGAGGCCAATTCTGATAGGTCATTGAATGACGTAGCATGTTCCAATTAGAATATCATAGCTAAAAAAATACCATGATAGAATTGAAAACTATCAAATATGCTTTGAGATGAATATAATATAAAAATAAATCCAATAATGCTCATCTGATAAAAAAAATGATCAAAATTCAGAGGATATGACATACCAAAATCTACTATGACAAAGCATTAAGGAAGTGAAGTATTTCCAATATATTTTTTCCTTTTCAATATTCATCAATTATAGAATTCGCCAGCAACATCATTAAGCATGCAGGGCTTTTCTAATACAATGGTCCACAAAGTAATATACTAATATTAATATATTGTCCTTTTCTTATAACGTTGAAACAATGAAAGGTCAGAGCAAACTCAAGAATAAGATTAGCATCAGCAAGGAATTGGAGGCCTTTCCTCTCGAGCAGCGGCACAAATAATCCTCTGCTCGCTTCCACAAACACCACCACCTATGCTACACAATGTGCAAAGTTTAGCTGCAGGAAAGCTAAGGCGACGGCTTTTTTACTGCTTCTTAAAGCGATTTTCTAGTAAAAAAATTTAACTTTTGTACTAAAAAGATGTTAGTTAGAAAGCCGTTACAAACTAAGTCTAACATCTCGAGAAGAGAAATTTCATTAATAATGCAGAAGCTAACCTTGTTTTGGATTGGGAAGCAATGAGAAATAATCATTTGTTATTGCTTTTAGATTCAGAATTGCAACTGGAATGGATTGATGCAGAAAACTGCTTAAACTGCAACTCTTGTTGTTGTTTGAGATATCTCTGTGCGGTATCTGTGACTATTTTCACAAAGAAGTTCATCAGCATTAGCCATATCACAGCGTTCCAGACAGTGGTGAATGATAGGTTCCACGGTTTTGCCTGAAAGCAACAAGGGACAGGAAACGTCAAGACGTGATTGCGGTGAGATATTCGGATTAAAACTTTAAAAAACTGTGATAGGAGTACATGAATGATTTAGGTTTCATTTAAGACGAGTTTCTTACTACTTTGCACTAAAAATCTGCTTTAAGAAGTAGTAAGAAAGCTGCACAAACGAAACGTTAGTTTCAACTTGTAAAAGACGTTTAAGAATAGCCGATTAGGATGGCGATATTGTATGGATTCGGAGTGTTGGGTAATAAAAAAATTTTTGAATTTTAAGTTGAACATAACAAAAATGAGTAGAGTAAGAAGGATGTGTGACAGCTAAGAAAGTAAGAATGATAGATTTAGAAAGTGATTATATTAGACAAACAGTTGAAGTGCATCTATTGAAGATAACTAATTGAAAGTTGATTCAAGTGATTTAACATTGTAATGAAGGCAAAAAATGCATCTATCATAATAACATAATAGGAAAATTAGTGTCAAAGGATTAGAAAAGTTGTATAAGACAAAAGGTTGAAGAGACATATATTGAAGATAAATTAACCGAAAATAGATTCAAGTTTCCACATAAGCAAGTCATGATCGGCTGAAATAATGAGTAAATAACTTGTAAAAACCTAAATATAAGCACAGCTAATACAGATGCATTGCAGCATTGACCTTGAGGAACTCATACCTTTCCTTGCGGAAGATCTGCAGAAGGAACTGGAGCTGACAAATATTTCTTCTGAATCATGTTCAATTTCGTGACAATGGCGGGAAGAATAGAAGATAAAACAGGAACTGGACTGAACAACCAAATGAACTCATTCTCCACCCATTCTAACAGTTGATTATTACAAAGGGAGATGATGAAGAAGGTCTGCACCAAGGTAAGAAAAACAGAGGCAAATTAAGCACAGTTTGCAATCAAAAGTTAAATTCTTAGTCACATTCCCTAGCTCTCTCTCTCTCTCTCTCTCTCTCTCTCTCTCTCTCTCTCTCTCTCTCTCTCTCTCTCTCTCTCTATATATATATATATATATATATATATATATATATATATATATATATATATATATATATATATATATATATCGGAAGATTCTTAGATGATTCAATTATGGCCTTGCATAACTCCCGCCAAATCTGATCTAATCTAACCCAAATAGAATCAAACCAAAAATTTCAATATTCACGTTTTGAAAAAAAAAACCTACGTAAACCAACTGAATTAGCCAAATGAAATGATTTAGGATCAACTTATTCTTTATATACAGCACTTAGTAACCTGATATAGCTGACCAACAAATCGTGTGTTCAAGTACAAGGGTTTCTACTGAGGTTCAATTATCAAACAAGACAGCCGATTTATGGCTAACAATAGTTTCTGGTATGGCTCTATATGCACATATAAGAAAGGGTTGGATGGAAGGGGTGAATAGGCAAATGTCTCAAGAAACATCACATACGTCAAATCTAAAAATCTATCGAAAAATAATAGTTATAGGAAAGCAAATAATTTACCTGTATGTGGGTCTTGAAAATTGCCTTCCCAAACAAAGTCGCAAGAAAAAACTTCCAGAAGGTAACTCCAAATTGCCCACACATTATTCCAGCAAGATCAAATAAAGGGTTTGGCACCTAAAAGCGCAGAGAAAGTTGCAAGAAAAAAAAAATACTATAAGCAGGATAAGCCTTCATTAATTTGAACAAAGAAGTGAGAGATGCAACGATTTTCACAACTAGTAGTAATATTTTAATACATTTTCAAAATGTTGTCAGGATTGCAAGCCTATATGCCTCCATTGTCCTCCTTGATTAGATAGTTTAATTCTAAGCCCCAGTAATAGAAAATACCAATACTCAAATTGCTCTTCCATCATATGGAAGGTGATAGGACAGCGCATCAAAGTGATGACCAGCTCTTTTGTTGTACCATTAAAAGGATCAAACAACTAAGCCCCGATGTTTTAAATCGAATAAATGACCAAAATGGTGCCTAAATTTTTTAGTTGCATCCATTTTTGTCTGATATGTTTTTATATATTAAATTAGTCCCCCAACTTACCAAACTTAAAACCATTTTGGTTCTATTGCTTGTAATTTTTTGATGAAAATTGATAGATGAAAGCTTTCCATGAGAGCATTTTAAAATTTTTAGGAGTCAATCATATCAGTTTGAGTTGCCATTAAACAGTAAGACTAACCCTAAAATATTTAAAATTCTCTCGTGGAAAGATTCCTTCCGTCAATTTTTGGTCAAAAGAATGACCAAGTTGATTTTAGGACAAATTCATTCATAGTTAGTGAGTTCGGAAATGAAGCTAAACACACGAAAATAAAATGAACATAACTAAGAAACTAAGAATCATTTTAATCATTTATCTATTTTAAATATAATGTTGACTTTTGAGATAACTCCACGGAATTTTGCAGGAAATTACAAATAACTAAAAAGAAGTCACGATAGATCAAACCTCTATTACTTGCGAAACTCTTTGGTCTAGTGAACAATCTACACAACTATGTCACCTAAAACCTTAATATATTAGTTGGAAGGGAAAAAATTGTCAGGAATTTCTAATACATTTTTTATTTTAAGAGTGTAACATTAATAATAAGACATAGGAGGGCATTTGATATAAAATATAATACATTATAACTACAAGATAATTATTCTCTGGTACAAACACTCAAAACTCTTTTTTTTTTTTTGGTGCTAGGATAAAACTTCATTGTTTGGTATCTCTGATCAAATGTCCTTATATTTTTTTCATTTGTTTTGCACTCCTATAATGTAAAAGATGCAACAGCGATTCCATATAAGATTTTTTTTCTAGTTGCAAGGTAGAAAATCTGTTGCTTTAAAACATAAATTTTGTCCTGCATGTCTATCTTTCCTCTGAGCAGCTATATTAAATTGTTGTTTCGCTTAAGCCCATAAATTTAAATTCTCAACTCTTTTAACATTAAAATCTCAATTTTCTCTGTTTTTCAAGAGAGAACCATTCCAACAAGTTGGTTATCTAATCCTCTATAGGATATACTTCACACATTCTCTCGTGATAAAATATTATTATCCACCAAACTTACTTTATCTTATTTATGTCTTCATTGCATGGTCCACAACACTTAAACATCTTAGTGTACTGCTAGATAACTTACACCGTAATCACCATGAAATTCCCTTTCCAAAAGCCACCCTTAATGAACCATTTCAAATAAACCATCCTACTTTAATCCTAAGTTACGATATTTAAACTTACAGCCTACCCTAATTGAACCAAGCATTCTACAACATGAACAGCGTACACTATGTATGACCATTTGAATCTACGAAGTTTTTATATCAAGTGAGCCGCTCAAAATTAGAAATATGAAAAACCAACAATACTATGATCGAGAGCACCAACAGTAGAAAATTTCCATAAAAAATCAATGGTTGAAGTTGCAACAAATTACTAGCAAAATATTAGTCCAAAATATTTTAGGTAGAAAAACATGTTTCCAATGAAAGATGCTTCGGGATTTTCTTCAAGCATATTTCCAACAGAATGCTATTGTGGAAACTATTTATCAATTTTCAACTGCAGCTTTCTTTTGATAAAATTTTGTAGGTAGAGCAAAAAAATAATATCTTAAATAAAATAACATTAAAATTTCTAACTAAACCCACATCATTTTAACACCTTAATAATTGCATCTGTTGTGCTTATATCACACTTTAGCTCTCCATCATAGCCCTAATTCTCCTCCAATCACTATCTCACTATTACGGTATTACCACATCTCAGACTCACACTTCCACATGGCCACCATCACCATATATCATTTGCTTGCCGTCACCACTGCATCTCCCTCCTCACAATCATCACATCTCTTACTCTCACCACCTTCAATGTTTCTCTCCCATCCCGCCGCCCTCACAATCTATCCCTCATTACTAATGCTCTCTCTCTCTCTATGATCATTAGTTGGCCTAAGCTCTCTTCAAATACAAGGAAGTAAATAGTTTATCCTTTAGTTGAGAGAGATCAAACTTGTGTTAATTATGCCTATATCTACCATAACAATTGAAAGAGCTTTTTTTTTACGATAAGAACTGTCAAAAATAAAATGCTTAACAAAAATGGAGAATGACTTTCTTCCAAGTGCATTGATTGCGTACATTGAGCAAACTGTTGCTCAGAGTTTCAAGTAGATTCTATCATAGACGCATTTGATGTAATGAAAACTCAAACTAAAGTTAATAATGCCTAATTTTGATAGGTTCTGGGTTAAATTATTGTGAAGTACATAAATCTTCAAGTGAACGAAGATCTTTTATTTTGGTTGCATAAACATCTAAAATTTTATGTTCATTTTTTTTTAATATGTAATAATAAATTATTGAAATAAAGGAACCAGAACAAAATGTCCTATCCTAAATAGGAGTCACATTATTCATTAACGAATATTCTAGGAACTTCCACTTTAGTGTATGCTTTACATTAAGGAATATTCTAGGAAATTCTAGACCCCAGAGATTGGCATGACCTTCTTCTAGACTACATTTTTGTCCAAACATATGCTGCATGCTGGGGAACAAGATAAATTTTGTCTGACGCCAATTGAAAGCCTGCAAATGTTTGAAACATTTGCGATTGAACAGTCATTGATTCAGCTATGATAATTCTCCAAGCCCGATGCAGGTATAAATTTTTCTCTCAACCATAGACATACCCATTCTTCCACCTAAGGTGTTCTTTTGTCCAGTGATTTTTTTTTTTTTTGCTGCAGTTGATGAATCTGCACGTCCACATGCATGGCCGGTACATTAACACATGGATTTCTTAAAATTCCTTTTAAGACTGCGACCTTAGGGTCTTGACTTTTTGTTAGGAAAACAAGCCATATGGGGGATTAGCTTGGTATAATCTTGTACTTGTAGAAGATCCGATTCCCTGTCTAAACTTTCACTATTCAATTTGATAACTCTATACCCATTTTGGGTTCTTGATATAAAATAAGCTGTGATTGATCAAGAAGCATTTTCCAGTATTCTTCTTTTTTGTTGCTCATGCATTTTACAAGAATTTAATTAAGTATTCATTGAATAATTATGATCAGATCAAGATGACAGAAATATTGAATCGTCGATTTATAACCCTGTGAGGGCAGCAATTTCATCCTGATCCCGTTTTAGCATCATTTTCTTATGTAATTTGCACAAATACAATAAAAACAATCCCTCAAAATTTATCCAATAAAACTTTCAAGAACCCTGATAACTGATCATCTCTATTTGAGAACAAAGAATTTGGAATATATCACGATTGGAAACCCAGTGCTATGAATAATAACGAAGAAAGGAAATTAAGTCAGTTAAATTGTAACAATTGGACGAATTTTTCATGCAACATCCATTACGAGGAAGTCTTCAATAGAAAAGGGAATATTAGTTATGTAATGTGTATGATACTTATTTGCGATGTGTATTCTGCAAACAAAACACGTATAAAAAGAGCTTACCGAAGCAAGGGCCAGAATTGTGAAGAAGTTCATATGCTGGGAGTGATTATAAAACCATCGTTTTGTTTTCTTCAAGAAAGAAGATAAAAATCCATCTTCTTTTGTTGAAACAGCAGCCAAATCCTCCATGGCATCCACACTGTTTCCTGATAGCCGTGCTGCAATAAGCAATTCCATTGTCAAAAGAAATCAGAAGTAGGAAATAAACAGCACAACCAAACCAAAAGACAGGCTAGGATGCAAGGTTTAAAATTGTGCAATTGGGTATTCAGGCATTTTTCTTTGTGAGGCGAGGCGTCAAAATTACAAAATTGAGTGAAGTGAAAATAAAGGTTAAAAGTAAATTTTTTATATAATACCTAAATAATATATTAAATAATGACATATTAACTTTCTATTAAACTATGAAGTAACAAATTGATATATATATATATATATATATATATATATATATATATATATATATATATATATATATATATTATATAACAAAAAATTGCACAAGGCGTAAAGTGGAAACTGATAAATTGCATGAAATATAATTGATATCATAATATTACAAGAGCAAAATAATATGAAATATAGGAATTACGTAAAAGTATCCTATAACATCAAGTTCAACTCCAAATTTCTTTTTTCTAAGTTCCTCACTCACCCGCATTGAATTCTTAAAAAAAGCTAACATAATTGACAAAAACTCAGAAATCATATGTACTATCATCATTGAGGGGATCCTTATTTGAGTTATCATCATAACAAATTTGTCTCTCCACTACCTTATCCTGTGGAGTTCAATGCCTCTTAATATATTTCTTCTTCATTTATTTTAATCATTTTTCTCTTTCATATATATTTGTCATCAACATAAAGATGAGAATAATACTTAAAAATTTTTGAGGAGTTGGTGGTGCGCGGCATTCAAGTGATTCTCGGGGGTGGCTACAACAAAGGCGGTGGGCTGAAGGTCAAGGCGGTTGAGATGAAGTTGTTGAGGCTTTGGGGTGCATGAAGGCATATTTGTTTGGTGCTTTAGTTTATGATTTACGTAAGTTTTAATAAAAAATATATATAAATCGGGTGAGGCATATGCCTCACGCCAATAAGGCAAGGAGCACCTCAAGGCGGGCCTCAACCAAGCTGAGGTGCAAGCCTTATAAAAAAAGCTTGAGGTGTAAGCCTTGAAGTATTTTTCGCTGGAATTACGCTGAAATGGGCCTTAAGGCAAGCCTCATGTTGCACAATTTTAAACAATGCTAGGATGATTTATAAAAATCTAGATAAATCATTAGAATGGAAGATAAACAATCTAGGCAACCAACACTATCAGAAAATATGTTTATACTCAAATCTAACTCCTAAGCGGTAAGTTGCATGAATCCTTTAGAAGGCCGTCATCCACTGATATTCTCATTTCTTTTTTTAAAGAGCTCTTCACCCACAAGGCCTCGACAACTTGTATTATGATAAATCAAAGGTTCTAAAACCCCAGACAGCTAAAATTGCAAATGTCCACCAGAACATCCATGATGACTAGCATTATGCTTGATGGTTTGACAAATCTATGTTTGTATCAAGCATTCAAATAAATGATGTGGCGAGCAATCTAATAAAAAATAAGGTGTAAATGAACCTAATCAGAAAAAAAATTAGGGCTTTGTTTGTCTCAGTTTCTTAACTATCGAGTCAAACATGAATGAGCTTAGAAATCAGGTTCAAGTTCATCTCATTCATTATCAAGCCGGACATGAACCCTGCTTTCAAGCTATAATGTGCCAATACTTTGTAATAACGAACCATGTCTTGTTAGACACGTGTACTTACCTGACACGCACATAACACGTGTCAAATATGCTAAGTGTCCGATTAAAGAAAAAAAAAAATCAAGCACGCATCCATTATATATACCCTAAATAATAGATGTTAACTTAAAAAGCAATAATATAAATAATGTAATCCACCAATTTGATACGCCCTAGGGTTTCACAATTTCGGTTTTGCCCTAATTTCCCCCAAAAGAGAGGAAGTTCTCCACCAAAACCAAAAAAGAAATAATCACAAGATTGTTGGGATGAAAAATAAGAACATTTGCATTAGAAATCCAAGAGAAAACAAGATAAGTTTGTCCACTTCGAGAAGGACAAGATCTCCCACAAGAAAACCCTAGAAAAGAACAAGAAGGAAACTAGAAGAAGAAAACTAGAAAGAGAATACACTTTTCATAATGCCTCCAACTAAACTTTAATGGCCCCCTTCATACAATCCAAATGTCCCTCACATCCCCAAATTACCCCCACTTAAGTGGGTGGGCCCCTTTTTGTCCAGCCGGTCCGCCCGCCTCCCATAGACCCGCACGGGTCTAGGATGGACCAGGTGAACCGGTCCATCAATACCGCCCTCTAGAAGATCAACCTTGTCCTCAAGGTTGAAATCTGGAAATTGCGCCTGCATGGCTTCGTATATCTCCCAAGTAGCCTCATGTGTCGATAAGTCCTTCCACTCGATGAGAACCTCCCTTTTTCCTTGATCATTCTTCCTCACTTCCTTCACCTGTAATGGCTCTAGTAAGAGTTGCATATCCTCGGTGAGGCCTCGGGGTATATTAGGAGTGGTCACGGTATGATCCCCTATGCTCTTCTTCAATAGTGATGCATGGAATACAGGGTGGATGGAGGAATGAGGAGGCAACTTGAGACGATAGGCCACCATCCCAACTTTCCTTTCGATCTCGAAAGGCCCGTAGTATCGGGGAGAGAGCTTTTCATTTCTTCTGCTAGCTAAAGTCTTCTGTCGGTAAGGCCGTAGCTTCAGGTATACCATCTCTCCCACCTCAAATGTCACATCCTTGCGGTGAGCATCCGCCATGGTCTTCATGATCTGTTGGGCTCTCAATAGGTGTTCCCTCAATTCTCCTAACACCTTATCCCTCTCCTCCAAGTATTGATCCACTAGATATACAGGGGTCGTCCCCTTCTGATAATTCACCAACGGTGGTGGATCCCTTCCATAAAGAATCCTGAAAGGTGTGAACTGAGTTGCGGTATGGTAACAAGTGTTGTACCAGTATTCTGCCCATGGTAGCCATTTGACCCAATGCTTAGGCCTCTCCCCAACGAAGCATCTCAAGTAAGTCTCCACGCTCTGGTTCACCACCTCTGACTGTCCGTCTGTCTGTGGGTGGTATGTTGTACTGCGTTTCAAGAATGTACCATGCATTTTGAAGATCTCCTTCCAAAAAGAGCTCAAGAATACCTTGTCCCTATCTGAGACAATAGAAGTGGGGACCCCATGCAATCTAACCACCTCTCTGATGAAAGTAGATGCTACAGTAGGAGCTGAAAAGGGTGCCGTAGTGGAATGAAATGGCTATACTTGCTCAACCGGTCAACTACCACCATTATGACCGTATACCCATCAGACTTGGGTAATCCCTCAATGAAATCCATGGTAACTTCCTCCCAAATCTTGTTTGGAAGCACCAAGGGCTGCAGCAACCCACTAGGGGCACAAGCTTGATACTTGTTCCATTGGAAAATGTCACATTTGCTTACCATGTCTTCGACATCACCTCTTAACCCTTTCCAAAAAAATTCGGCTTTCACTTGCCGATAAGTCTTCTCCACCCCTGAATGTCCACCAACACGGCTATCGTGGTACTCCCGTAGAAGAATGGGAACAAATGCTGAGTCACGGTGTAGTACCAATCTCCCCTTGTATAACAAAAGAGAGTTCTCCAGGTGATACCCTTTGAACCCTCCTCCCTTCTGGATAGCCACCCGAATTCTCTCTAGCTCCTCTACATGTTGATTTTCCTTCACCAATTCACCCCAGTCTACCAATTGTGGTACAGATAGTGCCATCAGTTGTAAGCACTCCACGCGGGAAAGAGCATCCGCCGCCTTGTTTTGAACCCTTGGCTTATACTGAATCTCAAACTCATACCCCAAGAGTTTGGCTAACCATCTCTGATGTTCTTCTGCCATTAATATCTGCTCCAATAAGTACTTCAGACTCTGCTGATCAGTACGAACTACAAATCGTTGTCCCAATCAAGGTTTAAAATTGCGTAACTGCGCCTCGAGGCGGTTTTCGTCCGTGAGGCGAGGCGTAAGCCTCGAGGCGGTCTGAGGCGTAAGCCTCACGAACACAGAATTGCGTAAATGAAAAATTAAGGATTTTAGCAGGAAAATAATAGCAATAATAGAAAATAAGAAAGTAGATGCAATAAAATTATGTCCCAAAGTACAAAAACATAAAATATCAGTTTATCAAAACTCCCAAAATACAAAAAACATATAAAATGAAGTCATATGATCATATCCCATCACAAAATATCAGTCTTCAAGTGAATCTTCTTCTCCAATTGTATCTATGAATGCCATGTTATCTTCATCTTCAACATGGCTCACTTTTCTCTTCCCTGTTCATTAAAAGAAAAGATTATTAGCATATTAATTGGATGAACCACTCATTATCAAGCAGACTGGCAGAGAACATATACCTTTGCTTGCAGAGCTAGAAGATGTGTGTGGTGTGGTACTAGTGGATGTACCCGTTTGATCTGCTTCGCCCCTCAATACATCCACATTTAGATCTTCTACCTGTAAGTCTGATAATGATAAATCTGCCTCATCATCTATGAACCACTCATTATCAGACGACAGATCATCACACACCAACGGGTCCTCATCATCTTTCAACCCCTTATTCCTCAACCTCCTATCTCTTAACCTTTTGTTGTGCATTATGTATACGAGGGAGTTCATTCTGAGTGTAGATAGTCGATTTCTTCTCTTTGTTTGCACCTGACTATATGTACTCCAATTTCGCTCACACCCAGAAGAAGAACAAGTGAGGCCCAACACTCTCACAGCAAAACTCTGTAGCTCAGGGGTGGAATCACCAAATTGGATCCACCATTCAACTGTTTTCAAGAAGAAAATATAATCAAAATTGAGAATATTGAATAAAGTGTATTGCATTTACCAAATTAATTATACCTGGAGACCGTTTAGAAATGGTAGTTTTTGCTGCATTCAAACCAAAAAAACCCTCTTTATTCCGGAACAGAACAAGCTGTAAATCTGCAAGCTCCCTATCTGCCTGCTCCGGTATTAATCTTTCCATACAGTGATATAGACCAAGCTTAACTTCCGGATTTGAAGATTTTTTCTCTGAATATTGAAATTGAGGGTTAAGATAATATGCAGCTGCATGTAGATGTCGGTGTAACTGCACCTCCCACCGAGCATCAATGATATCCCAGATCTCCCTATAACTTGCCTCCTCTCCTCCCAAGTTATGTGCAATCAACTCCTTGGCCTCATCCATAGCATTATAAATAAAACCCATAGCTGGTTTCTTCTCTGCATCCACTAAGCGTAGAACTTGCACTAAGGGTCTCGTGCTCAAAATGGCATAGGTCACAGTAGCCCAAAATTTATCATTCAGAATTATCTTTCTTATCTCCTTTCCCTCACTCTTCTTCCCCCAAGCAGAGTTTAGCCATTCAGTTGATGTAAACATGGCTTCCAAAGGTTGCCTCACCTCCATCAAGCTCTGAAGTGTCAAATAGGAGGTGGCAAACCTACAATGCCCAAATGTTAAAACTATGAACATACAGTTGGAATGATTTACAATGTAAAAAATATGAACATACCTAGTGGTTGCAGGTCGAATGATTTCTTTCTTTGAAAATTTTCTCATTAAGCTTAATACCCAAGAGTGATTGTAGATGAATTTTGTAATCTTCTTCGCCCTAACAAGAGCACTCTTGTGCTGAGGTAAGTCACCAAGATCCTCTAATATGAGATCAATACAATGTGCTGCGCAAGGTGTCCAATAGAGGTGTGTCCTCTTCTCCATCAACATCAAACCAGCTGCTTTGTATGCACTGGCATTATCAGTCACTACCTGGACAACCAACTGCTCTCCAATCTCCTCAATAACTCCATCAAGTAAATTAAAAATAAATGTAGCATTCTTCACCTCATCAGAAGCTTCAACAGATCTTAAGAACACTGTACCATAGGGATTGTTGACAAGGATGTTTATCAAACTCCTACTCTTCATGTCTGACCATCCATCTGACATTATAGTCACACCTGTCTCAATCCATGTCCTTTTAATCTCACCAATGGTTCGCTCGGTGTTCTGCAACTCCTCCTTTAAAATCCAAGTGCGCAACTCATACATAGAAGGTGCTTTCAACCCTCTTCCATACAATCCTACAGACCGCATCATACTGAAGTAGGCAGGCGATGTAGCAACATTAAAAGGTATTGCATTTTCAAAAAAAAACCTCCCAATGTCCATGCAAACCTGTCGCCGACCCTCTCTAGTACCACCTGCAGGGATTATATCTGCTTCTCCTCTATCTGCTCCTTCAGTAGTCATGTACTGATCCATAGGACCCCGTGCACCTCTATTATGTATAGTGGAGGAGGAGCCCTTTCCACTCTCGCTCCCAAAATAGGCACCTTGGTCGACCCTTTCATCAAATTGTTGCTGTTGTAAGTGTTTGACAGTGGTAGTTTTCTTCATGTAAGCACTTATTTCTTCCTTCACATTGTCCGGCACTTTTGCACAAGGTGCTACGTTCTTGTGAGAGCATGATAAGTGCTCCTTCATGCGGGTTACTCCACCCTTCACAACTTTCTCACAAAAGTTGCACTTTAAATATACATAGCTCTTCTCGCCGCCGCCAATGTCAACTTGTACACTATACTTCCAAGAAGGGTCCCTCCGCAATGACGTATTCGTCTTTTCTTTACCTCTAACCATGTCTCCTAAAAAAAAACAAATACATTCCAAAAAAATCAAAAAAAACTAAACCCTAATTTCTCTAAAACTTGCAAAAAAATCCCTAAACTTAAAAAAATACCTAAAATCGAATGTGGAGTACTCCTAGAGGGTGGCCGGAACTTTTCTCTTCGCCGGAGAGGGGCGGCGCCGGCGGGAGGAGCGGCGGGAAGCTTCGGCCGACCGTGCGGGACGCGTCCAGTTCGTGTACAGAGAGCTGGGAGGAAAATTTTTTCGGAGAGGAGGAATGTCGTGCGGGTTCAAGGGGAGAAAAGCCAACATTTTAAGTGGGTGGGGCCGGTTCTGAATTGCGTATGCCTCACCCAGAATTGCGCAATTGCGCCTCTGAGGCGCGCCTCAGTCCAGGTGAGGCGTACGCCTCATCCAGAACCAGAATTGCGTAAGCCTCGAGGCGTTTTTGGGTGAAATTGCGCAAAGGCGCGCCTTGAGGCGCGCCTCTAATTGCGCAATTTTAAACCATGGTCCCAATAGATAAGGCCACCATTTTTGAATAGCCAACACAATGGCCATCAATTCCCGCTCATAAACTGATTTTAGCCTTGCTCTATTTGATAAGATCCGGTTGAAGAAAGCAATCGGCCTATGATTCTGCATGAGTACCGCTCCCAAACCCACTCCTAAAGCGTCAGTCTCAGCCACAAACTGCTGGGTGAAATCTAGAAGTGCCAAAACCGGGGCACTAGTCATGGCTTTCTTCAGGGTCTTCATTGTGAGAGCTCGTTTCTTTGATTTCCTTCTGGGATCGTTCGAGACGATGTTGAGATCGTCCAGAACGATCAGTGAAACAGCTGATTTCTGGGTGGATCGTCCAGGCCGATTTTTGAATCGTCCTGGGACGATCAGTTCATGGCAAAGTCAGTGAACAAGGGTTTTTATCGTCCAAGGAAATTAATTATCGGCCTGAGATATCGTCCTGGACGATTGAATTTTGTTCAGATCGTCCTGGACGATGTGGCGATCGGCCAGGCCGATCAGGTGTGTATTAAAAAGAAATCAGCTCGATTTGATGAGAGAGAAAAATCATTTTATATTTTCAAAATATCTGAGGAGAGAGAAGGAGAAGGAAAGCAAAGGAAAAGCCGGATTTCGGAGGCCGCGGAGCGCTTTTCGTCCGTCGCCGCTGTTGGGAAAAGTGTTTGTCTCACAGTAAGGACTCCGAATCCTATTTCTGTTTTTGAAGATGTTGAGTTTTGGTCGTTTTGTGCACAGAATTGTGTTTTCGTTACCGATAAACGCGCACCGTTTTGTATTGACGAAACTTTCACCGCACAACTTTTGATATGTTATTGATATGATTTTTCTACACGTTTTGAGTATTTTCTATAACGATTCTACCGATTATTTTGGGTTCTGTGCGATTTTGATCGAATAGATAAATATCAGGTTGTTGATTGATATTGCTTCAGTAGAATGGAAGTCTTATATTATTGTTGTCCATGATCTGTGGTAATTTGGTAAATTTCTGAATTTGTGATTTTTGTGTAAATTCTGTATACTGCCGTTATGCCGCTGGATTTTCGTATGATTTCCGATTTTCTGAAATTGATGATTTGAATGCATACGAATGTGACTATATGATTGTTATATGGTTATTGTTACTGAAAGACAAGTGAAGACTGATTGAACTGTTGGTTGGAGATTGACTTGACCTGTACATGATGGTGGGCCGACGGGCTTTCCTTTAAAAAGGGTTTGGCGATATCCTCTATTGATCATTGATATAACGATTGGGAGGCATAAGGAGATTCTTATGCCGATGGGCACAGAGTGACGACTCTTATTGAACCAACGGATAGCTATCATTATGAATTTCTACAACAGCACTATGGATTGAAAAACGCCTTAATAGCCAGTGATTGCACTTGTTCAGTAAGACTATTGTATTGAAATGCATGTGTTCGGCATTGACTCGTGATGGATTTATTGCTTTATTGATTTGAATTTACTGACGGATTTACGGACTTACTGTTATCGTACGATTTCATTGATATTTATATTCTGTCACTGCGCATTGCTACTGTTATAGATACTGTATGGATATGGATACTGTAATTGATTCATTGATGCTATGGTTATGGATACTATGGATTCATCTCTTGATTCATTGATATTATTGCTTCTGCATTGTATTAAACTGCTGCATTTGATTCATTGATAGACTGGGCTTTATTGTATTGATTTTATGATTTCATACCGATCGATTTAATTGACCAGATAGTATTGTTTTGATTGATTCGATTTGATACGATTGATTTGATTAATTTTCTACTGTTTATTGATTCTTCTACCGCTGCATTGACAACTGATTTGATTTCCGTATTTGCATAGATTCATTGATCATGTGAAATAGACTGTTATGAATTTGATTGACTGACATGCATATTGTTTCCAGTATCGTGCTTTGATTTCAGTTGTAGGTATTAGGTGACCTGCTGGGCTTTTTGAAGCTCATTATATGTGATTAATATTTTCATGTCAGGGCAAGGGAGCAGGAGATTGAGGTTGATCAGGAATCCTCAGGTTTTTGTTCTTTTTGGTGATAGTGATTCTTTTGTACTCAGGACAGGATAGGTTTCAGTTCATGTGTTTTTAGTGTAGCTCCTGAGTATTGTATATGATCTTTTGAGATATGAATAGAATTGTACATTGATGTTTTAAATGTTATAGGTTTTTGCTAAACTGTTTGATTGAAGTTATAGATAGCTCTGGTAAATTGTTGATGGATTGCTTGAAATTATTTCCAAGTTAGATCTTGGGGCGTTACATTCATGGCCTCTTCCGCCTTTTCTCCCCACTGAAAATTGTCCTTTTTTAACTGATCAGTCAAAGGACCTGCTATGGAACCATAGCCCTTGATGAACCTCCTGTAGTAGCCCGTAAGTCCCAAAAATCCCCTTAGTCCTTTAAGGGATTTTGGTGTAGGCCAATTCACCATGGCCTCTATCTTGGTGGTGTCAGCTGCCACCCCACTCTCTGAAATAATGTGTCCCAGATACTCCACCTCCTTCTGAGCGAAAGAACACTTCTTTTGGTTGGCATATAGCTGATGCTCCAATAAGGTCGTGAGTACCATCCCAAGATGGGTGATATGGTCCTGCAGAGATTTGCTATACACCAATATATCATCAAAAAAGACTAAAACAAACCTCCTCAAGTAGGGCTGGAAGACCTGATTCATCTGGGCTTGGAAAGTGGAGGGAGCGTTAGTGAGCCCGAACGCATCACCAGAAACTCATAATGGCCCTCATGTGTCCGAAAGGCCGTCTTCTGAATGTCTTCAGTCCTCATCCTAATCTGGTGATAACCAGACTTCAAGTCCACCTTGGAGAAGATGGTGGCTCCTCTAAGTTCATCCAAAAGTTCATCTACCACAGGAATAGGGAACTTGTCCAACACAGTCTCCTTGTTGAGGGCCCAGTAGTCTACACAGAATCGCCAACTACCGTCTTTCTTCTTCACTAAGAGTGCAGGACTGGAAAATGGGCTCATACTGGGCTGGATCACCTGAGCCTCCAACATCTCTGCTAACAACCTCTCAATCTCCTCCTTCTGAGCATGAGGATATCTGTAGGGTCTCACGCTGACGGGTGCTAGGTCTTCAACACAATAGCATGCTCCCTGGATCTGACAGGTGGTAACCCCTGGGGCATCTGAAACACGAAGGAGTGCTGCTGTAGAAGGTCCTGGATCACCTCAGGTATGACTTCTGGCTCTCTTTCTTCCTCCCTGCCCACTTGCTGTAGTTCTATCAAATAGCCCTCTCCCTCATCTCTCAAAGTCTTAAAGATGGACTTCAAGGCCACTCTGGCTCTGCATAAACTGGGGTCTCCCTGTAGTGTCACTTTCCTGCTCCCCTTTCCATACTCCATGTATAACTTCTTCCAATTCACCTTCATCTCACCCAAGGACTGGAGCCACTGCATCCCGAGTATCACGTCAGTGCTTCCCAAGTCGAACAATAGATAGTCTTGCACTGTCTCCTCCCCTTGCAATGTGAGGGTCACTCCCTTACACTGCCCGCTACAGCGCTCCTTCTTCCCCGTGCCCAAAATAACTACTACCCCTCTCCCTTGGGTCACCGGTAGTCCCACCTTCTCCACCAATCTGCAAGCTATGAAGTTGTGGGTGGCCCCACTATCAATCAAAACCATCACCTTGTACCCTGCAATCTCCCCTTCCAACTTCATGGTGGAATGCGATGTCAGTCCGGCTATGGAGTTGAGTGAGACCTCCACCATAGCCAAATGATGGTGCTCTTCCTCCTCTCCATCCTCCTCATTTGCCCCTGTGTCTCCTTCCTCCTCCTCTGAATCCCCCACTATGATCACATGTAGTGTCTTCTCCTTACACCTATATCCTGGTGTAAACTTCTCATCACATAGGTAGCAAAGGCCCTTGGCCCTTTTTTCCTTCAGCTCTGAATCAGTCAATCTTTTGAACCCCCCTTGGTTCATTGTCATAGTGGTTTTCTCCTTGGCTAACTCACTAGGAGGAATGATGGTAGCCGCCTTTGGGTCTCCTGTCATGAGTGGTGGTCGGTAAGTGGGGTAAGATACCCCTGATCTCCTCAGTGGCTCCACCTACAGCTTGTCCTCTACCAGTTGTGCAATCTCCATTATCTTCACTAACCCATGTGGATCAACTACTCTGATGGCTGCTCTGATGTGGGGCTTCAACCCCTTCATGAAATTCCCCTCCAAAAGGTCATCTGGAATCCCTCTCAATCGGCCTGAGAGTAGCTCAAAGTGCTCCCTGTACTCTGCCACTCTGCCCTCCTGCACTAGAGCCAGAAACTGCTCATAGTATGTACCCTCGCTAGACACCCGGAATCTATGAAGTAGGTCTTTGAACTCCTCCCAACTCCTAACATGTTGTCTCCCTTCGAGCCATTGAAACCAGGCCAATGATTTTCCCTCCAAACATATCGGAACCGCCATCAACTTTTCCTCTTCTGTGACGCCATTCACTGCAAAGTAGCGCTCCACCCTGTAGATCCACCCATAAGCATCCTCTCCTTCAAAATTAGGAAGCTTTAATTTTCTCATGCGGTTGTCGGCTCGGTTGAAGGGTCTTCCATCTCCCCATGTCCCCTGAGTGAATCCCTCCCCCGGTGGTCATCCCCTCCTCTCCCCCGGGTAAGAATTTTGGATCCCCCCCATGGTGGTTCTCTTGGCTCACCATAACCCATGCCGTAGTCATCCCTTCTTCCTCCCTGCTCCCACGTGGCATGGTTCCCTTCCGGAAATCCCCCCATCTGATTCGGCCACCCTTCACGTGTGCTGTGGAGGCCCACCGAGCCCATGTGTGGCCGACCCCCTTGACCACAGGTCATTCCCCAAAGGCCGCCCACTCCAGATCCTTCTCCCCCTTCCCTTGGCCATTGCCCTTGCATGCCATTTTCACTCTGATTTACTCCTTCCCTAATTGGGAAATTAGGGTTAGGGTTAGGGTTTGTCACCAGAGATTTTCCTTTTTCCTTAGGATTTGATGGAACAACTTGGACTTCTAACAAATTCCGGATCATCTCTTCCATTCCCCCAAATCTCTCCTCTAGGCTTGAGAATTTTCCCTCCAACGAAGAAAGTTTCTCACCCACTTCCTCTTTCAATTGGCCTATTTCCCCCTCCAAAACTTCTACCATCTTTGATGCCATGACGTCTAGGATCGAGAGCTCTAATACCAAATTGATACGCCCTAGGATTTCACAATTTCGGTTTTGCCCTAATTTTCCCCAAAAGAGAGGAAGTTCTCCACCAAAACCAAAAAAGAAATAATCACAAGATTGTTGGGATGAAAAATAAGAACATTTGCATTAGAAATCCAAGAGAAAACAAGATAAGTTTGTCCACTTTGAGAAGGACAAGATCTCCCACAAGAAAACCCTAGAAAAGAACAAGGAAACTAGAAGAAGAAAACTAGAAAGAGAATACACTTTTCATAATGCCTCCAACTAAACCCTAATGGCCCCCTTCATACAATCCAAAAGTCCCTCACATCCCCAAATTACCCCCACTTAAGTGGGTGGGCCACTTTTTGTTTAGCCGGTCCGCCCGCCTCCCATAGACCCGCATGGGTCTAGGATGGACCGGGTGAACCGGTCCATCACAATCTTATTTTATTTTAAAATATATTACATAAATGACATACCTTGGTGTATGCTTTTTGCTGATGATATTCTTCTTGTTGATAAGACTAGAGAGGGAGTTGTATGTAAACTTGAATTATGGATGTCATCTTTAGAGTCTAAAGGTTTTCGCTTGAGTAGATCTAAAACTGAATATATAGAGTGTAATTTTAGTAGCAATAGATCTAGTGAGGGAATTGTGACTTTGGGCGATCAAGTCATTAATAAGAGTACACATTTTAGATATCTTGGATCTATTGTCAGAGTGATGGTGAAATTGATGGGGATATTATCAGCAAAATTCAAGTTGGATGGTTGAAGTGGAGGAATGCATCGAGCTTATTGTGCGATAGAAAAGTCCCCCTCGAACTTAAGGGAAAATTCTATAAGATGGTGGTGAGACCTACAATGCTCTATGGTGCCGAATGTTGTCCATTAAAAGAGAAACATAATACTAAGTTAAGTGTTGTATAGATGAGGATGCTTAGGTGGATGAGTGGCTTGACCCTTAGAGATAGGATACGAAATGAGCATATACGTGAAAAGGTTGGAGTAGCTCCAGTGGAAGATAAGATTAGATAGAGAGAGTCGCCTTAGATGGTTTGGTCACATTAAACGAAGGCCTTCCGATGACCCGGTTAGGAAAGTTGAGGTATGTTATGCCGGTCCACCTTGGACCGGCTCAACCTGGACCGGCCCAGCCGGTCCAGTTTTACCGAAGGCGGACACAAGGCCGGGCGGAAGAGAGAGGGGGCCAAGGAGTGGGGTCCACTTGCAATTCAAACTTGGGTTAAGTGCTTTTGGAGGGAGAAGGAAGGGTAGAGTAGTCCTTTTGCTTTTAATTTGAATTAGATTGTATTAATAGGGAGTTATGAGGGGATGAGTTGATCATCTTGCATTTGAAATAGTTTTGGGTTCTAGGTCTTCTTGCTTGGGCTCTCGGCGTTGCCGGAGATTGTGGGAGAGTTGTTCTTCCTCTCGAATTGAAGAACATTGTATCGGGCTTTGGTTTTGATTGTCTACTAGTGGAATACAATCGTTGCTAGTGTTTTCCTACAAGTTTCTTCCCTATTTTCGCTGTTTTTGCGCTATTTGTGTGCCGATTTGGGTTAGGTTTGCTTGCGAACTCAAGTATTACCTTAGGGTTACTTGCGAACTCAAGTATTTCCTATCAAATTGGTATCAAAGCAAGATCCGGGCGGTGGAGGGTGGTTTTTCTCCATTATTCGCTGCAGATTTTGCTGATTTTGGGGAGGATCCGGAGGCATCTCGTCATTTCCCATGGCATCTAAGCGAGTAGAAGTCTTGGAGACCGAGATGGGGCAACTTAAAGCGGATCTGGATGAGAAGATGGCCACATTGAGCGAGAATGTGGAAGGAAAATTCGTGGCGTTGGAGGAGATGATGAAGAAGTTGTTGGAAGGGCAAGCAAGGGCTGTGCCGGGGGAGGAAAGAGGAGAAGGGAGTGGGAGCAGGGGGAAGGAGAAGGTGAATCCAGACGAGGAAGAGGAGGTGGAACTGTTTAACAGCAGTGGGAGGATGCCACCTCGGGAGTCCATCAGGCGAGAAGAGCATGAAAGAAGGAGAGACTTCAGGGAAGAAAGAGAGGATGATTGGCGTCGCCGGAGACCCGATCCAGTGGACCGGCCATGGGGGATCCAGAATCACCATGGCGGAGCGCGAGGGGAAGATGGCTATCGGCGGCCGAGGAGGGATGATGAGCCCCGATATGGAGAGAGGGGAACTTGGGAAGACCCCATTGCATGGGATAGAGGAGGCCATGGGGGGAATAGGGCATACGGGGTGGACACGAGGGCCAGAAAGCTGAAAATGCCCGTGTTCGAAGAGGGAAATGTGGATGAATGGATCCACAAGGTGGAGAGGTATTTTGCAGTGAATGGCCTGATGGAGGAGGAGAGATTGATGGCGGCTAGCATGTGCTTGGAAGGGGCGGCGTTTGCATGGTTCAAATACATGGATAAGTGGGATCCGGTGAGGACTTGGAGGGACTTCAAGGAGGCTATCAGGGAGAGATTCAGGGGGGGCAGCCCATGGGAGATATCAGAACAGTTCTACGCCCTCACTCAAGAGGGAACAGTGGAAGAGTACCGGAAGAAATTTGAGAGTCTGGTGGGTGACATGGAGGGATTATCGAACAACACTCTGGGGGGAAACTTTATGAAGGGCCTTAAGCCAGAAATTAGAGATGCGGTGAAGGTAATGAGACCGAGGGACCTGAGGGAGGCCATGAAGTTGGCTCAACTGGTGGAGAACCAGAAGACCAACGCCCGAAGTTGGCGGAACAACCACTCAGGGGGTCCTACCAGGACAACTACCACTTACTTGGCTCCAAAAGGGCCAACCCCTAGTGTCCTTAAAGAAAGTGGGAAGGAGAAGAGCGGGGTGACCAGATCAGCTGGGAGTTTCAAGAGATTGACCGAGGAGGAGATGCAGGAGAAGAGGGCCAAGGGCCTTTGTTTCAGATGTGAGGAGAAGTTTGTTCCAGGGCACAGGTGCAAGGATCGCGCTCTTCGGGCTCTTACCGTCTATATAGACGAGGCGCCTGAGGAGGGTGATGCTTCAGATGAGGAGCAGATTGATCCCCAGTTGGAGGTAGCCGAGGTATCCCTAAATTCTATGATGGGATTCACTCCTAGCCATACGATGAAGGTGAAAGGAAAAATCCTTGGGAGGGAGGTAGTAGTGTTGATCGACAGTGGAGCCACCCACAATTTCATATCCGCTCAGGTGGCGGAGGAGCTGGGAATGGAGCCTACTGAAACAGGCAATTATGGGGTGATGATGGGGACAGGGAAGATTGAGTCCAGCACTGGGATCTGCAAGGGGGTGGAGATGAGACTACAGGAGATCAGGGTGGTGGAGGACTTCCTACCCCTGAGGTTGGGTAGCACAGACGTCATTCTGGGCATGAAGTGGCTACAGATCTTGGGTGAAACCAAGGTAAACTGGGGGACCATGGTGATGGAACTGATGGTAGAGGGAAAGAGTGTGAAGCTGAAAGGGGAACCAGGATTGTCCAGAGCTGGAGTGTCTCTCAGGTCGATGGTGAAGATGATCCATGAAGAAGGAGGAGGTTTCCTTGTGGAGTTGCAGAGCTTGGAAGATCATCAGGAGGTGGAAGACAAACACATTCCTGTGTTAGTTCAGCCCTTTCTGAAGGAATTTGAGGACGTGTTCCAAACTCCGGTGGGACTACCACCTGACAGAGAACGGGAGCACCAGATTGTCCTGAAAGAGGGAGTATCCCCTATCAGTGTGAGACCTTACAGATACCCTCAGATGCAGAAAGATGAGATTGAGAAGTTGGTGGGAGAAATGTTAGAAGGAGGGATCATTCAGCCCAGTGTGAGTCCTTTCTCTAGCCCAGTTTTCTGGTAAAAAAGAAGGATGGGAGTTGGAGGTTCTGTGTTGATTACAGAGCCCTCAACAAGGAGACAGTGCCTGACAAATTTCCCATCCCTGTGATTGACGAGTTGATGGATGAGCTACATGGAGCCGTTTTATTCACCAAGATTGATCTAAAGTCAGGCTATCACCAGATCAGGATGAGGAAGGAAGATGTGCAGAAGACAGCCTTCAGGACTCATGAGGGTCACTACGAGTTCTTGGTGATGCCTTTTGGCCTCACCAACGCACCAGCCACATTCCAGGCATTGATGAACCGGATCTTCAAGCCACACCTTCGCAGGTTTGTGTTGGTGTTTTTTGATGACATTCTCATCTATAGCAGGACTGAGAAGGAACACCTAGAGCACCTGAGAGTGGTGTTGGGGGTGCTGAGGGAGCATCAGCTGAAGGCCGATTTCAAGAAGTGTGACTTCGCTCAGGCACAAGCGGAGTACCTGGGGCACGTGATATCGCAGGAGGGAGTGGCTGCGGATCAATCCAAAATAGAGGCAATGTTGGCCTGGCCTCAACCCAAGACCTTGAAGGGGCTCAGAGGATTTTTGGGACTGACCGGCTACTACAGGAGGTTCGTGAGAGGATACAGCACCATAGCAGGACCGCTGACAGAGCTGCTGAAGAAGGATAACTTTTTATGGGGGGAAGTAGCTTCTGAGGCTTTTGAGAAGCTGAAGAAGGCCATGACGACGGTGCTCGTACTTGCTTTGCCAGACTTCAATCAGGTGTTTGTGTTGGAGACAGATGCTTCAGGCTATGGATTGGGAGCAGTGTTGATGCAGAACCATAGAGTCATAGCTTACTTCAGTCAGATACTGTCGTCCCGGGCTAGGTTGAAGTCGGTCTATGAGAGAGAGCTGATGGCGATTGTACTGGCCATCCAAAAGTGGAGACCTTATTTATTGGGCAGACATTTTATTGTCAGGACTGATCAGAGGAGCCTGAAATACTTGCTAGAGCAGAGGATGGTCACAGAGGAGCATCAGAGGTGGTTGTCCAAGCTGCTCGGATATGATTTTGAGATCCACTATCGGCCAGGATTAGAGAATAAGGCAGCGGATGCCTTATCACGCTGTATGGGGGAGCTCCAGGGGATTGCTGTATCAGTACCGGTTCTGATTGATTGGGGAGCCATCAAAGAGGAGAGCATCCAGAATGAGGAGCTAAGGAGAATCAAAGAAGAGGTGCTATCAGATGCAAACAGCCACCCAGGCTACTCAGTAGTGGGAGAAAGACTGTACTATCAGGGAAGGAGTGTGATCCCTAGGTCTTCCATTCATATTCCCCAACTGCTACAGGAATTTCATGGGAGTGCCATAGGAGGGCATTCAGGAGTGCAGAAAACCTATAGTCGGATTGCTGCTGAATTGTACTGGAAGGGGATGAGGAAAGACATAGAAGAGATGGTGGCTAAGTGTGATACCTGCCAGCGGAACAAGTACATGACGATGGCACCAGGGGGATTACTACAGCCCCTGGCCTTACCAGAGAAGGTTTGGGAGGAGATCACTATGGATTTCATTGATGGGCTTCCAAAATCAGAGGGATATACGGTTATATTTGTAGTGGTCGACAGGCTGAGCAAATATGCTCATTTCATTCCCTTAAGACACCCGTACACAGCGGTGTCGGTAGCAGCAGCCTTTGTGAGGGAGATAGTCCGCCTGCATGGGGTACCGGAGTCTATTGTGTCGGATAGGGACAAGGGTGTTCCTGAGCCATTTTTGGAGGGAATTATTTAGAATGCAGGGCACAGTATTGAAGAGAAGCACAGCATATCACCCACAGACTGATGGGCAAACGGAGGTGGTGAATAGAAGCTTGGAGACCTACTTGAGATGCTTTGTGTCTGAGACACCGAAGCAGTGGGCCAAATGGCTGGCCTGGGCAGAATACTGGTACAACACCTCCTCTCACTCGGCTACCAAGATGACACCTTTTAAGGTGTTATATGGAAGAGACCCCCCACACCTGGTACACTACAGCCATAGGAGTACTCCAGTATCTGCAGTGGATCAGCATCTGAAGGAAAGAGATCAAGTGTTGGACGAGCTCAAGAGGCATCTTCTCAGAGCCCAACAGATTATGAAGAAACAGACGGACAGTAAAAGGAGAGATATACAATTTGGAGTTGGAGACAATGTCTACTTGAAGCTCCGACCGTACAGGCAGAGGACTATATCCCAGAGGAGAAATGAGAAGCTAGCAGCAAGATATTTTGGCCCTTTCGAAGTGGAGGAGAAAATCGGGGAAGTGGCATACAGATTGAGGCTTCCTTCAACAGCCAGAATACACCTCGTTTTTCATGTATCACAGTTGAGGAAAGTGGTGGGGGAACATGCAGTAAGCCCAGAGCTGCCTAGCACATTGAGGGAAGACATGGAAGTGACACTGGAGCCTCTAGCGGTAGAAGGAGTGCGCATCAATGAAAAGGGGGAAAAGGAAGTGAAAATTAGGTGGAGCGGCCTCCCAGATTATGAGGCCACATGGGAGCCATTGGAGAGGATTGCAGTGCAGTTCCCTGCCTTCCACCTTGAGGACAAGGTGGTACTTTGGGAGGGGGGTAATGTTATGCCGGTCCACCTTGGACCGGCTCAACCTGGACCGGCCCAGCCGGTCCAGTTTTACCGAAGGCGGACACAAGGCCGGGCGGAAGAGAGAGGGGGCCAAGGAGTGGGGTCCACTTGCAATTCAAACTTGGGTTAAGTGCTTTTGGAGGGAGAAGGAAGGGTAGAGTAGTCCTTTTGCTTTTAATTTGAATTAGATTGTATCAATAGGGAGTTATGAGGGGATGAGTTGATCATCTTGCATTTGAAATAGTTTTGGGTTCTAGGTCTTCTTGCTTGGGCTCTCGGCGTTGCCGGAGATTGTGGGAGAGTTGTTCTTCCTCTCGAATTGAAGAACATTGTATCGGGCTTTGGTTTTGATTGCCTACTAGTGGAATACAATCGTTGCTAGTGTTTTCCTACAAGTTTCTTCCCTATTTCCGCTGTTTTTGCGCTATTTGTGTGCCGATTTGGGTTAGGTTTGCTTGCGAACTCAAGTATTACCTTAGGGTTACTTGCGAACTCAAGTATTTCCTATCAAGGTATTAGATTTGACTTATGTTAAGAAAGGTAGAGGTAGACTTAAAAAGACTTGGTTAGAAAATATTATAAATGATCTTTCTTTATTAGATTTAAATGAAAATTTGACTTTTAACCGGATACAATGGCGATGTAGTGGGACAAAGGCTTGTTGTTGTTGTTGTACATAAATGAGACATAAAACTTTTCCTTATTTCATTCTATTTTTCTACAATTTTTAAAGCTTATTTTTTTTTACAAAATCATCAATTTTCTCTACTTCAATTTATAGTATCATGCAACTTTCTTCTTTAATTGAGTTAAAGGTATTTAATAAATTTTAAATTAATTCTCATTTTATGAGCACTTAAAAAAAGGAATAAATTTATTATTATAAGAATTCATTTCATATTTATTTAATTTGTATAATTATTTAGTAATTTTGTTAATTTTAAGATATAATATTATATTATCATGTCACATGTCTGCTTGTGTAATAAATCTTCAATAATAAGCATGTCTCCCATGTTCGCGTTCCATCATATATGTGTCTCATTTTCCCACTATTAACTAGGCTGCACGCCATAGTCGAACATTGAGAATGCAAAATTCAACCTCACTAAACATATTGTCATCATCAAGATCGTCGTCACAGACCATCTATGCAGCCTCCTCCACCGTCATAGCCACCACTCCCAAAAACGCCACCTTCCACCATTGGCGCTTCATTGTAATCACTCCCTACCCTACATCGACCAGAAGCTAGAATCCTTTACATAGCTATGGCAAGAACTCATTTGCCTCAAGCTTCTTTGTCATCGTTGAAAGCAAATCCTGATACTTCATCGATATCGGCATCATCTCGTACCTCCCTTCACCTTCAAGGCTTCAACGACATTGTGTGCCCATTTGGTATCACTTCTCCTTTTAATTCGGTAGTGGAGGCATGGTAAGATAAAATGCAGCACATGAGATATTTGGTGATTTTTCAGGTTAAACCGTACAGTTTCTATGTTTAATGATAATAAGATGTGAGGAAAAGATTCTGAGACCACGAGAAGTGGAGATAGCATTTTCAGATAAGTTTCATGTTCACTATTTGTAGTGTTGTCAACTTAACAGAAATCCATAGATGAGTAAAATTGAATTAGTATTTTTAATTATTTATATTGTATTAAAATTGTCAAGTCACATGAGGTTTTTAGGGTTATTCTCAATTTGAATAAAATAATTGATTCAAATCCATAAATTTCATTATTTTATTTGACCCAATTTTCATCCACTTTTCATACTCCCTAATAAGTTTTATTATGATCAATATAGAATAACATTGAGAAGACTGACCAAAAGTGCAAAAAAAAAGTTAATTATATAAAGTTTCTTATATTTTAGCCTCAGTAAAAAATAATGTTGGTGTCAAAATTTTATATATAAGTATAATAATATAGCATATTTTTCAAAAGAAGACAAAATATCTTGCAGGCAAAGAGCAGTTTAGAGTGGCAAAGCCAAAAGTACAACAAACTAAATTGCAATCCATCAAACTCCTTAAAGAAAGGGTAAGCCAACCATTTATGAAAAAAAAAGGCAAGGAGTCGAACATAAATTTATCTTATTGATTGACACAACAAAAAAAATATTAAGAATATATGTTAATTTAGAATAAGAATGTTATATTTAATCTATAAAATTATGGATTAGTATACGATTTTTAAAATCCTTTGCTCTGGAAGTTGAAATTTCAACTTGGTTCTATCATCTATCCATCATTTTAAAGTAATGCTCACTTAAACATTTAACACCATATCAACACATAACTAACAAGGAACTGTGTGCATTTCAATGTACTATGTATTTATGATCAACCCTATTAACCATGAATTGAATTATTTTGGTTTGCATTTCTTTCTATAGTGCATATTTCTTTGCAGTTTTCTACTTCAGATTTTCTTTTGCTCATTTCATAACATCTTTAGTGGACAGACTTCAAATTCAACTAATACTATTTGATACTTATCAGTTGCTTCCATGTTAGGCATTCTCCAAAACATATTTCAAATGTTGCTTCGTCATTAATTTTGTTTTATTAGATACAAAATTCATATGGTACAACACTCATTCTATTTGAATGTTAATCAAGTTCTCATAGATTTTTTAAACTTTTAATAGTGTCTGCCTAGTGCATGTATAATTAAATTTGTGTATATAAATAGATGAAGTATTATCCTTCTATATGGATACCTCTCCAAATTATTTTATTTTAACTTGCTTTTCAATCATGTAATATTCAATCGAAAAATCAAGACCAACTTAAGATAATCTGATCATGCATCAAGCATACAAATAAAACACCATAATGAAAGGCATAGACAGTGAGAGACTATTCATCAATTTAATGTGTAGGAGTATCTAAATCAAAAAAATTTTGGTAGGTAAATTAAGAAAATTAGAAAATTTTCAATGAATATGATTTTTTAAAAAGTCAAAATAAATTGTACATTTAGTGATGGGAATTACAAGACAACCATTTTTTTAACAAGTTGATCAAAAGCTACTTAGGATATAAATCAACAGTTTCATTCATGAAAGCTTATAACATTAAAAAGTAAAAAATATGGAAAATGGGCTTTCCCATATGAAAGGATAGTGTACGTAATCATTACCAAGCCCTCAAATAAGAGGGCGCAACCAAATGTAAGCATTCAAATAAATAAAATAGTTAACAGCAATAAATGCTAACGATGAAATCATATATGATAAAATACTTAAAAATAATGACCGTTAGGCAATGAAAGAATGAAGGCACCTGCTCTTGAGATAAAATATGGAGGAAGTTCCCCGAGGGCTGTTCCAAAGCCCCAAAGAACAGCCTCTAGCTGAACTTGAGGTAGTATGCTGCTGATTGGAACCCGAACCAGTGAACCAGGTAATGATGAAAACTTGGGAGGGCCATAGACCGAGCAGTCATTTTCAAGCCATGAAGGTCTTTTATTGAATTGTATGGTATCATATGGAGCAGATTTAAAATCAACTCGTCCACACTGCATGGCTTTTATGGTGAAAAAAGCAATATGGGGTCCCAAATACAGAACAAACGTATGCAAGCCAGACCCTGTCATAGCATAGTAAAAAGAAAAGCTGGTCAGCACTTTGGAAATTTCAACAACAGAGAACTTGTATGGTTTTTATTTTATTCAAATTAAACTAGTGAATGCTCAAGTTAACCTAGATCTACAAGTGAAAGTTAACAACAGTGCAAAAGACAAGTTTTCAGATCATAAAAGCCTTAAAAGAATCTATATCGATCTGCTTAATCAAAATCCAACAAGACAACATTTGGAAATACACTTCCTTCTCTAAGTGCCAGCCGGCATAAGAACGATCCCAAATAAAATAATTTAGCATAGTAAAAAATTCAGTAGCTTGACATAAAGTGTAAGGATGAGATTCCAAACAAAGGAATATGGGTGCAAAGCACAACTGAACGCAAGACAAACAAAATCAGAGTTGCATGGATAAGACATGTATTTGATTTGAGTTTGCACTACATCTGTAAATTAAAATTGATTGAGCAAAAAAGTAAAAACTACCCGACTATAGCAGAAATGAATAATCTGAGTTTGAAGTATGGATATATAAAACAAGTGGAGGAAGGAAAAAGTGGAGCAGACCACGGTGGATGCAAAGGTTAACCGCTGTTCAAAAGATGGATACTGATCCTTAACAGCATCTCATCAGCTTCGGTTGTATCAGCAATATTCACTATCAATCTTTTAGCAAGCTGCATTTGCTTATGAATCCAGCTTAATTAAACCTTTTAGTTCAACCATAGTCCTGTCAAACTAGACCCCACTCCTTATCTTGGGTTCTTGTACAACTACTGTATCTATGCAATCCAAAAGTTACAAATGCCTGATTTGTCTCAGTTGAACTTCGCATCACCATATATTAAGCTACTAGTTATAACTTGTCCTCACCAGATCCTATTCACACTTTGTTGAAAATAATCATTCCCAACCTATGTTGCACGGATACTCCTATTTACGAGGCATGCTGTATCGGATACGTGTCGGATACGGATACGCCTCCGATACGGCACGGATACGTGTCGGATACGGCCTTGCCGTGTCCGATTAAAATATTATTTAAATTTGACTGGACACGCGTATCCGATACGCGTGTCCTATTAAAAAAAACACTGAGCCACGATTTACCCTTTTCTTTTCGACTTTCCACCGTTTCCGCTCAATATCCATATTCATTTATGCGGCTGAAATATTTCAAAGAGCTAGGTTTTTCGTTTCCACACACGTGTTCATCTTCTTCATTATAGTTGAAGGAGCGGCTCGATGACCCGAGCATAGAAGCAAACAGGATCATCATTTGTCGACAAAGAGGCTTGACGGCGCGAGCATTAAAGTCGATAGGATCATCCTTCGTCGACGAAGCGGCTTGACAACGCGAACAGTGAAGGCGACGTGAGCAGTGTAGGTTCGTTTTCTTCATTGTTCTTCGTTTTCTTAATCATAGGCTCGGTATTGAAACTTGGTACCGCTTGGTACCGAACGTTACTGGAACTCGGTATTGCTCGGTACTCGGTACGGAGCAGTATTAGAACTCGGTACTGCTCGGTATTGGAACTCGGTACCGCTCGGTATTGGAACTCGGTATTGCTCGGTACTACTCGGTATCGAGCGGTATTGGAACTCAGTACTGCTCGGTATTGGAACTCGGTACTGCTCGGTATTGGAACTCAGTATCGCTCGGTACTGTAACTTGGTATTACTCGGTACCGCTCGGTATTGCTCGGTATGGAGGGGTACCGAATGGTACCAAGCGGCACCGAGAAGCTAAAATATGCTCGGTATCGCTCGGTATCTTTCCATAAAAACAACTTTAAAAATAAACAGCACTTCAAAATTACTCTTACAAAAAAAATTGTTTCAGGGGCGCTGCCCCTTGACCCCGCGATCTGACCGGGCAGTTCGAACACCGCCAGGGGGCAGCGCCTCCTTGGACCCCCGGCAGATTCGCAACATATATACACTTTCACTTAAATTTTTTCATGTTTCAAATTCATATGTTTTAATTTGTATAGATCCTTTGTAGGATAATGAGTTCTAGTGGAGCAGGAATTGGTTCTGATGATGGTCCATCATAAATTAATATTGAAGATAACAAACCTTTATGGGGTTATGTTACAAAAATAGGTAAAACATCAGAAGGGGGAGGCAATATTGCATTCAAATGCAATTTTTGTAATGCATCATACAAAGGATCATATTATAGAGTGAAAGCTCATTTGTTGAAGATTAGTGGTCATGGAATCAAAGTTTGCCCGAAGATAAGCTCATCACAAATGACTGAATTACAAAGAAAAATCAGTGAAGCTGAGCAAAGGAGTAAAAAAGAGCTTCCAAAACATATTCCACTTCCAAGCACTCATGCTTCCTATCCTTCATCATCTTCTTCAATTAGATGTGATGACAGTACTGTAAACAAAGGACCTTTTCGAATGGAGGGATTTGAACCAAAAAAAAGAAAACATGTTGTAGATAGTGCTTTGGAGAAAGCATTTAATTTACAAATGAGAGAACAACTAGACGGGGAAATAGCTAGAATGTTTTACTCAGCTGGACTTCCTTTTAACATAGCAAGGAATCCACATTACAAAAATGCCTTTACATATGCATGCAATAACAATCTTGCAGGATATGTGCCACAAGGATATAATGTCATTAGAACGAAGTTATTGCAAAGAGAGAGGGACAATATTGAGAAGTTGCTCGAGCCTACTATAGGAGTTTGGAAGGAAAAAGGAGTTACTTTGGTTTGTGATGGGTGGACAGATCCACAAAGAAGACCACTTATCAACTTCATGGCTGTAACAGAGAGTTATCCTATGTTTATCAAAGCTGTAAACTGTGAAGGACAGTACAAGGATAAGTTCTTCATTTCTAATTTAATCAAAGAAATTATCATGATGGTGGGGCCTTCAAACATCATTCAGGTCATTACTGATAATGCACCTGTTTGTAGAGCTGCAGGTCTACTTGTAGATTAATGAAGAGAAATAAAATTACTCCACAACGGGCTGAAGATTTAGTTTACGTGCATACAAACCTTCGACTTCTCTCAAGGAAAACTCCAACTTATATGGAAGAAGACAACAGGATGTGGGATGTTGCTGGAGATGGATTTGAATCTCTTGAGGATATGGGAATATTAGAAATTGTTAATCTTTGACTTGATGAGCCTGAATTAGAAGCTATGATATTTATTGAAGATGATATAGAAACTCAAAGACAAACCACTGAAGAAGCTAATCCTATCATTCCTTCTATTGAATAGTTGAAATTTCATGTGCTGGGCAATTTATCTTCTTGTTTTTGTTGTTGTACTAAACATTTCAATACTTAATGCTTACTTTTATTTCAATTTTTTTGTCAATTCAAATATTACACTTTGATTATTTTATTAATTTTTATGTATTATTTATATATTATAATGCCGTATCCGCGCCGTATCCGTGTCCTGTATTTTTATGAATTGGCGTGTCCCGTATCCTAATGGGTATTGTCTTACTCTAATTGGCTAATGACCAACCCATTATCCCATTTATCATTTAAGTCCTACCATAGTCCAAACAATCACTATGAAGAAACTAAAAATAAAAATAATAATAATATTCAAGATATGATTTTAATGGATGATGATGTAGACACACAAGAAATAAACTGACGCAATGGGTAGAACTTAAAATAAACTTTATTAAAATAAAAGCAGACAACTAAAACTTGACAAACACAACAAGAAATGCTAGGAGATTTTAAAGAAATAAAAAAAGATATTATACTCTGACAACCGTCAGAGCGGGTTCCTCACATGCATCGAATTGTAGGTTAAATAAGAAAAGTGCATAGAACTAGCAAACCGATGGTCCACCACTGCAAGATTAACCAATCTTTTCAACAGATGCTTCAAATCAACCCAGATACGACACCCTAAAGTTGCTTTACTTTTGAGAAGAAGGATACAAATGGAGTGGCACTTGCGGAGAGACAAAAGAGGTTAGAACTTAGAAGGCAAGAAGAAGGGTGGAAAGAGCCTGCAGGATTTCCGGAGGGGATGAGAAATAAGGGTGGAAAGAGCCCGCAGAATTTCCAAACAAACCCGCAGGTTATAGCAAATATGCTCAAATAATCAACTCCCTTTCCTTCACAACATCTTCTCTTATTTATAGGTATGGTAAAGGAATGCCAAGAGCCACATAGGAATTCCAAACATTATAATTTATTAAAACACAATTGCTTTTCACGGAAAAACAGCCCAAGGCAAGAAACCGAAGAGACATCCACGGGAGCCAAGGAGACCACACGGAACCAAGGGGCCACGGTTTCGGGAAAGAGCCCAGGCACGGAAAAACAGCAGCCGGCCGAATTTCAAGAAGCAAGGCTCAGAAAAACAGCAACTCCATAATGAATCCAAAGCATAGAATTCAGCCCCCATTAAACATTAGCCACGGTTTTCCAAGAGACAAGAAGAAAGGGGAGGAGAAGGGACAAGTCCACTCCATCATTGAATCCTTTTTAATGAGCTACCTTTTGGACATTAATGAGTTACTAAACTTCAGCTCAAGCAACTTGAGAGAATGAGCTCCAACCCAACCTCCTCCAACCAACCCGTGAACCAGCACAAGCAAATGGACCAATCAAGCTAGCAAACCAAAGGTCTACCAAGCTCTATGCACAACTTACCATGATCATTGGATGCTTTCCCATCATTGGATAGCTAAAAAAGAAAAGAAAATAAAATAGAAAACAAAATATACTATTGTTCAAATAAAATAAAAAGTACAGAAATTCTTGATAGCATCAGATGGCCTCTATTGTTAAATTCTTACTAATAGACAATATAATATTTTGCGTATATTAGGTATCAAATAAATATAAATATTATGAGCTTTTAGGTGGCTAGAATCAAATCATTAAGGCATTGAGAATTCAAAAATAATTTAAAGTGACTTTAAGCTCAACCCTACCTTGAAGTTCAATTCAAATAGATTCAAAATGACAATGATTCAACAACAAAAAATTCAAACTAGTTTCCACATTATTTTTTATTGGAGAAATACAATATATTTTAAATTAATCAATAAGATGGCACCCAAAAATGCTCTTGGCTACAAGCCATTTTGTTGATTGTTGGGTGATTGTTGGGTGTTCGCTTTATCCTACCGACAGACTTATGGCCGGGTATGGACCTCGTTGTTTCAGGGCCTATGGTCGAGCGAGGATGCTTTATTTCCTCTTCACTTCACCGACAGACTTATGGTCGGGTGATTGTTGAGTGTTTGCTTTATCCTACCGATAGACCTATGGCCAGGTAGGGATCTCGCTATTTCGGGGCCTATGGCCGAGCGAGGGTGCTCTCTTTCCTCTTCGCTTCACAGACAGACCTATGTTCGGGTGATTATTGAGCGTTCCTTTCTGCTATATCCTACCGACACCTATGGTCGGGTAGGGACTTCGCTATTTCGTGGCCTGTGGTCAGGCGAGGGTGCTTTCTTTCTCTTCATCGACAGACCTATGGTCGGGTGACTCTTCCATTCCGCTTTATCCTATCGACAGACCTATGGTCAGGTAGGGACTTCGCTATTCGTGGCCTGTGGCCAGGCGAGGGTGCTTCCTTTCTCTTCACTGACAGACCTATGATTGTGTGACTCTTCCTTCCCGCTTTATTCTACCGACAGACCTATGGCCGGGTAGGGACTTCGCTATTTCGTGACATGTGGCCGGGCGAGGGTGCTTTCTTTCTCTTCACCGACAGACCTATGGTTGGGTGACTCTTCCTTTATGCTTTATCCTACCGACAGACCTATGGTAGGGTGGACATCGGGCTTTTGGTTGGTTACCCGATAGAGTCCCTGGGGGTACACTTCACCACCTCTTCATTCCCCCTGTTTCCTTTTTCATATTAGGGGGTTATTGAGTTTCTGCTTTATCCTACCGACAGACCTATTGCCGGGTAGGGACCTCGCTGTTTCGGGGCCTATGGCCGAGCGAGGGTACTTTCTTTCAACTTTACTTCACCGACAGACCTATGGTCGGGTGATTGTTGAGTGTTCGCTTTATCCTACCGACAGACCTATGGCCGGGTAGGGACCTCGCAGTTTCGGGGCCTATGGCCGAGCGATGGTGCTTTCTTTCCTCTTCACTTCACCGACAGCTGTTTCGAGGCCTATGACCGAGTGAGGGTGCTTTCTTTCCTCTTCACTTCACTGATAGACCTATTGATGTGATACGTACATGCGATGATGAGTTTCATAAAGAAAGCTTGCACGCTAAATTTTAGATAGAACAAATAATTATATCTTTATAATAATTTGAACGACGAGATAAAACATTAAGAACGAAAAAACGAGCTTACGGTTGAATTACACGGGTAAGAGTTAAGATCATATAACAATCAAGTCAATCTAACGTTGCGTACATGAATGGTTTTCCACAAATATCCCTAGACTAACAATAAGATTAGTTGCTAATGAGAAGATCCCTCACACAACTCATCCAATTACTAGGTTTTAGCGGAGAAGCTTAGCATGATTTTCATGAATCAAGATATCACAACAATAGAGAAGTAGCTACAAAGATAAAAGGGTCGGATGATGAGTTTACCCAAAGAAATAGAAGACATGAAGCTTTAGTGGCTGTTTGAATGTTTGAGATGAAGTAGACGGCAACCAAAACCCTTCTTGATGTAGTGGACAATAATCGGAAACTTTAGGACAGCATCCGAAGCTCTCCCGACTGGCTGGACAGCAAGAAGAGACGCCGAATTCCTCTGGACAGCAGCAGTTTGGTCTTGGACAGATCTGGGACAGCAACCTTTGAGGTGCGAGAGGCGTCGGACTGCTCTTCTAGGCTGCTAGAAACTCAGGACATCAAAGTGTGGGCGTCCACTGTGCTGGACAGCAAGATATCCCTGCTGGCGTAAGGAGGCAGCAAGGCGTAAGGAGGCAGCAAGCCAAACGTCAGGACAGAGGCAGTTTGGACATTGGGCGATGAGAGGGAAAAAATTGATTTCAAATTGCTTTCAAATTTCAGATTAGAAATCTGAAATAAAACTGTAATTACGTTGGAAATGGGGGAGGTATTTAAGAGATAATTAATTAGTGATTAAGTGTGGATTGGAGAGAGAAAAGAGCCAAGGATGGCCGGCCATAAGGGGGAGCTTAGAGGGCAATTAATTTTAATTAAGTGGGCCCTCTAGAGAATAAATAACTGTCATGCAAAATCTGAATTTTCAGTTTCAGATTTGGGCTGAAATACGAAGGTTTCCAAAAAGGATTTTTTCTCTTGGCATGTTGGAATTCACCATTAAATGCCTAGGGAAATAATTAGGCACTTTTCAATGTCAGGTTTGCTTTATTAGGAACGTTTCCTAAATGATATCCAGCCCTTTGGATCCGTTGGAAGCTAACAGGTAATGGAGTAATAAAATAAAAAAGACAACTTTCCTAAGTAATCCAGAGAGAAATTAGGAAAGGATTTTGAAATATTGGAAATTGAATTTCAAGTTACGGGAGTAAGGAGGCTGGCGGGCTGGTGTGGAGGGGATGCCGGCAGAGAGGAAAGGGCTGATTACGGGCTGGAGCAGTTGGCCGGCGGCCAAATGCTTGGCTGGTCCCAAAGAGGCTGGTGGCAGGGAGAAAAACGAGAAAAGAAAAAAACAATTGCCTCAAATACTTCCTCCTCGAGAGGTTCCAATCCAAATCCCCACAATGACGATGAGCTCAAGAGACATGAAAGAGAATAAAAGAGCAAGAGAGAACCTAGAACTCACAAAGAGATCTAGCTTCTCCTACGAACTCACTAAGAGATCGAGGAGGGTGAAGAACTCACCAAGAGATCTTCTTGGACTCACAAAGAGAACAAGTAGTAAATTTTCATTTCATCATCCACCAACTCTTACATGAGAAATGGGCCATATAAATAGGCCTCAAAATGACAAAGAAAGTAAAGTACTAAAATGCCCCTTGGGCTACAATAGCTACCAAATACCCATAAGGGTAAAAACGGAAAAACATAAAATAAAAATAAACTACTACATAAAATGATGAAAATACAAATCATGATCGTGGTCGTCGATCTCCGGCATCTCCTGAAGGTACATGTGTCGAAATCGCTGCTGATGTCCCCATCACCTATGGTCGGATGATTGTTAAGTGTTCGCTTTATCCTACCGACAGACCTATGGCCGGGTAGGGACGTCGCTATTTCGGGGCCTATGGCCGAGGGAGGGTGCTTTCTTTCCTCTTCACTTCACCGACAGACCTATGGTCTGATGATTGTTGAGTGTTCACTTTATCCTACCGACAGACCTATGGCCGGGTAGGGACCTCGCTCTTTCGGGGCCTATGGTCGAGCGAGGGTGCTTTCTTTCCTCTTCACTTCACTGACAGACCTATGGTCGGGTGATTGTTGAGTGCTCCTTTCTGCTATATCCTACCGACAGACCTATGGTCGGGTAGGGACTTTGCTATTTCGTGGCTTGTGGCCGGGCGAGCGTGCTTTCTTTCTCTTCACAGACAAACCTATGGTCGGGTGACTCTTCCTTTCCGCTTTATCCTACCGACAGACCTATGGCCCAGTAGAGACTTCGCCATTTCGTGGCCTGTGGACGGGCAAGGGTTCTTCCTTTCTCTTCACTGACAGACCTATGGTCGGGTGACTCTTCATTTATGCTTTATGCTACCGACAGACCTATGGTCGGATAGGGTCTTCGCTATTTCGTGGCCTGTGGCTGGGCGAGGGTGCTTTCTTTCTCTTCACCGACAGATCTATGGCCGAGTAGGGACTTCACTATTTCGTGGCCTGTGGCCGGGCGAGGTTGCTTCCTTTCTCTTCACCGACAGACCTATGGTAGGGTGACTCTTCCTTTCCGTTTTATCCTACTGACATATCTATGGTCGAGTAGGGACTTCGCTATTTCATGGCATGTGACCGGGCGAAGGTGCTTCCTTCCTTTTCACCGACAGACCTATGATCGGGTGACTGTTCTTTTCCGCTTTATCTTACCGACAGACCTATGGTCGGGTAGGGACTTTGCTGTTTTGTGGCCTATGGTTGGACGGGGGTGCTTTCTTTCCTCTTCACTTCACTATTAGACTCATGGTTGAGTGTTCCTTTCCTCTTTGCATCACCGTGGGATTGTGCACCGGGTGATCGTTGAGTGTCCCTTGTCCTTTCTCACCCTGGACCTCCAGTCGAGTGGTTGTTAGCTTTTCGAGTGATTGTTGACTTTTCCTAGTGGATGTTGACTTTCTGAGTGATTGTTGAGTTTTCCTTAGGCTATCAGGTTTTCGTTTTCCTTCCTCACCATTAGATTTTTGGTCAAGTTGTTGAGTTTTTCTTTGCTCCTCACTATCTCAATCCAGTCATGTGAGTATCGATTCACCCTTGTTCACTGTTTCGACCTGATCAAGCGAATGTTAGATCTCTTCCTACATTTTTGTCCCACCGCGGTCGCCAGAAATCTGTGGGTCTCCGAAAAGATGCTGCTTATGGGTTCAAATGCAAAGGGTACAACCACACTATTCCGTAGGACAAAATGATCATAGGCCTTTACACTCGACACAAGCAGGCCAATGAAATAGCAGATAGAGTCATACATACGATTAGTAATAGAGGATAGCGGCTTTCGCCTATACACCTCGATGGATAATAATATGTATAACCCAAAATATCACGAGATTTCCCCCATTCGATACATCGGCTCGAATGAGGTTTATTTGATATGGGAATAAATTTCTCATAGGCGCAAGCCCCCGTGGTTAATTACATTTTAGATCTTGATATAAGAAAACTCTCGATTGAGGACGATGTATTATTCTCTTATTAATTTGGTGCACAGCAAAAGTTCCTAAGTTCTATTCCAGCTGCTTTGTTCTTAGATAAACTAAAATGACAAAGTTTGCTATAGATCATAAAAACTATTAAGGGTTTGAATATCAATAACATTTCAAAATCAATCTTTTATTTTTTGTTTTGGTCAATCGCAAAAGTTTCAACTCTGTTAGTTTCTATAAGTTAATTAGTTTTGACTTTTGAGGCTCAATTTCAATTTTTCTATAATAGTTTACTTTTAAGTATTTCAAATATAGAAGGTATGAAACAAAGAGAATAATCTAATTGGAGCTCAAATTACAACATGCGCAAAATATAGTGGTTCCTCGTTGGTTTTGGCAAAATTTAGTTGAAAACATATCATTTTCAGGTGAAACACTAGCATTTTGTGTAAAACCTCACCAAAACTCTTAAGTTCCACTCAAAACCTCTAAAACCAGCAAGAACTAAAAATATTAAGTAATTTCTGATCGGAATCCACAACCACCAAAGCTGAATGGTAAATAAGTCTAAGCATAAAGATTTCCCGTTTCAATAACTGTAGAATAACAATTGATGGGAGTCATAATAAACATTATGTCACGGCCCGGACCGGCTAGCCCGATAATATTGGGGCGGAATCAGTCGGTCGTATGGAAAAGCATAATACATAACATACTTTCATTTAAAACTTAAGGTCATAACATAATACATTATGTGAATTATCTTTTTCAAATCAAATAAAAAACTAAAGTAATATTTGTTTTAATTTCATAATTAAGATTTAAATGCATCAATATGATGCAAGTAAAACGCACCAAGTAAATTCCTACCTAATCAACCACTGAACGAATATTTAATTTGCAATTACTAGTTAAGAATGTTAAGTATGCTCAAAATCCATTTGCTTAAACTCAAAGATGCTTTCTCTGAAAATCAGTTCGATTCAACTCAAACTTGACTAACACTTGATATATGCATATGTTATGATACATATATGCATTGTAACAAATATAAACACGTATCTATGGGAAATCTAAACCCTAGATTCATGTTGAGGCACACTCGCTCAAACTAGATTTCATGTCAACCCCACACTTAAGAGCCAATTGCTAAAATAAGACCATCAAATCTACCTCATTTAATCCAAATCATGTCACACTAATAAGTTGTTTGTTAGAAAAGGTTAAATTTAACCAAAAAAAACTGTATTGACTACGAAGGCGAAACGAACTAGCCCTATTTCTTCTTACCTTTGACCAAAAAAATGATACTCCAATTGCTTCTACTCAATCACCATTCGCCATTCAACTTGAAGAAAATAGAAATATACATTTTAAAAGGTAATAAACTCATACATAAGACAACTCATCTACTTGCAACAATCAATTACCCTCACTCTCTTGCTCACCTGCAACAAACTAGAAATAATAAATAGCAAAGCTCAAGAACATGGAGTGACTATATTTTTGCTTTACTCATATAACTAAACAGGTTAGGAACCTCTGTGGTAGCTTAACAGATACCATGTTGTGTTTGTGTTTCACAACCTCACTTGGCTACTGAAGTCAGTCATCTCCTAATTACGTTGAGAATATGAGTCACGTCCCAACCAGCAAAACAAAATAACAAGTCTTATAATTATCAGAACATTTTAGAGAGAAGTGCTAATATTAGATACATAATGAACTGGAAGAAGGTGTTATAAAATTTTAAACCTAAACCAGCAACATGATATTCCCCAAAAAAATGAAACAATCACAAATTCATTGAATGCTGAAGCTGAAGCTATCAGTGCAACTAAACTCACCAAGTCCAATTGATGACGCCACCCCAAGTGCAACCCACCAAAACGCATATCTGAAATAATTACGGAATTCCTGAAGATGCTGCACAAGTGCCAGATCTAATGTTGTTAAAAACAAATAAATGCATAAAGCAGCAGGAAGATAAGTTAGCTTGAAATAGCCATAAAAAGTTCACTCCAAGTTCAAATACCACCTTAGCAATCACAGAAGTTTTCACAAATTACATGCTTGAAAGTTTTTTTTATTTCAGCTGAAATTAATGGCAGCACAACGAGGACCGAAATATGTAATGACATGAATGAAACAAAAAGATGAAAATAAAAATAAAACCACTACAGTGATAAATCCACTAAAAAAAGATGATACCTCTTGTGAGCCATCAACAGCAAGAAGGACAAGTCCCAAAACCCCTAGAAATATACTGAATAATACAAGCCAGCCGCCTTTCCAGAAGACGAATAAAAGCAATTGCTTTAGATATTCGACAAGAGCAAAAACAAAAAATTGTAGCGTCTTAAATGGCTGTGTAGTCAGCGTCAAATTCTGAATTTCCATCTGATATTTTTGCCGAAGCTCTGCAAAACCAAGCAAATTCAACAAAACAAAGGAAGGCAGGCAAAACATAAGAACTTGCATGCATTTATGTTGGAATTCAGCTTGTGATCAAAGTAAATTCAATTTTGCTAAAAACATAAAGTATTAATGCTATCATTAACATCCAGAACATAAAGGTCACATAATGACATACTTCTTGACTGAATCAAAAAGAATAGAACACCACTCGTTGGGGCAGAAGAAGATGAGAAAGAAGAGAAGAGGGAAGAGAAGAAACAGAATTTTCATTCCTTAAACACAAATTACAGCAAGTGGCGGCTTATTTATAAATTTGTGAAAGTAATTTAAAAGGGGTCAGCAGTATAAATAATAAATAAATCAGGTTACAATAATAAACCGACTGTTATGGGTTCATTTCTTAAAAAAAAAAAAACATGAGTTGGTTCAGTCCTTGGACCAATTTCTGGACCGGCTAATGATTTGCGGCAACTATTGGATCTTTTAGCTGAATTTCTATTGCATAGAGTTTGTCTTTTGATGTTATCTTCTCCTTTCCCCGTCGGCGGTACACTAATCTTTTAATTGTTATCATGCGCTTGTTCTTCTAAATTATTGATCCTTTTTTCATGTTGTTTTTGTATTATATTTGCATCCAAGGGAATGTATTGGTGCCTAACAAATAACCAATGATGTTGCACTAGATACCTCCCAGCCTCTATTTCTAATTTGTAACTTGTGATCATCTATTGAGAATTTCAGGTAATTAAGTACCAAGCCTTTCGGCTCATTTAATATCCACCCATGACTCGTATGAACATGTTCGGTCCTTGTCTTGCATGGCTTTTGCAGATTATGTGACTTCCTTAAATGGGAATTCCAGTAGAAGCTTTAATTTAAAATGGATATGGTTGTCTGTTCAATCTTCTTATTATAAATTGAGGGAAACTTTTAAATAATAATATTTAAAAAGAAGGATGTGATTTAAAATGCAAAAAGATAAAAATGAAGTATTCACTACTTAGGAAAATCTTCAAGTTGTCATTTCAAAATAATTGGAAAGGTTGTTGCTAGAATATACATGCTGGTATGACCGGATGAGCAATGATACGAAAAATGAAAATTGACACAGGACACATGATGAGTCACAATAAAACTTCAAAATAATCTGATGTGAGATGTCTTAAAGTCTGTGGTCTACAAAAAGTCAATATAAGAAGAGATGCACAAGATCATCGACACAAAATCAAATTTGCAGCCAACAAAATACTAATTTAGAAAAAAAATTATCTTTTTTTGAAGAATACAAAAAAATTGCCTCGGACAATAACTAATGCTGATCAAATAGAAATTTGGTCAACAAATTCAAGATTAATGAAAACCACATTATGGTTGAAAATCACAAGGCAATAAAAAATTTCGATTTAAATAGTTTTAACCAAGTTCAATCACACAATTAAACCAATTATTAAAACTAGAAAAGAAAACTAATACGGAAAGAATTCACCAAAATTAGAAATTCAAGCCTCATGTTGTTACAAGGAAGTAACTTCTCACTGAAAAATAGTTGGAAACGATTGCACTACATTTGAAATATGTATTCAAGCACAAAGAGAAAACAAAATAATTAAAGAAAATATGATTCGAAATTTAAACTATTTTTGCATGCCTCAACTACCCAACCTCATCTCCTTGAAAATATGAGTTTCAATATAGAGGTCCCCAATAAAGTTTCAATTTATTTGAAGTAACAAAGAAAAAAATAGAAAATTGCTTTATCATTCTCTGGACCCTCTTCTAATCACCTTACACAAGCCAGCTAATACTTTATTGAAAAGAGCAGTTCAATAAATAAATAAATAAGCATGCCAATTGCCAATACAACCAATGGGAACAAAAGTCAAGACTAGGGTCCTGAGGAGCTTTATCGGCAAGAGCTCAAGAGTTCAAATCTTAATAATCCCAAATAGATGAACAACGTCATCAAATTCAGCAGCACAAACTATTAAAAAGTTCAATTTGGGATCAAACAATAAGAGTTATTCAGCGGCATTACAATCTGCAATGAAAGATCAGAAATTGAACGAGCAAATGGGCTAGCGGCACTCAATTGTGTACCTATAGATCTAAGACTATCCATCCATAAGGCTTGGATTGATTAGAAGATGAACCAAATGGAGCTGGCAAGCAAATCAATGAGTGCATGCAGGTGATGAGGTGATCCAAGATTATGAGAGCGATAACACTATTCCAAAACAAGTTTTCCATGCAAAGATGGAGTGTATGCTTGGTGTTACGCTACAAGGGAAGAGCAAGTGAATCGATGGTGAGATGGGTTTGTGTAGGTATGCCTATGTTTCATTTTGTCTATTTTAAGGGTTTCTACTCGAGGTTTCTATCAAGAAAGCCTCTGTAGATTTTTACTTTTATTTACATAGCTTTTAGCATTTGTGTTGTTTCAGCTTTCAGTCTTTCTTATTGATGTTCATAATGGGTTGAATTAATGGAAAATGAATTTAACAGTAAAAAAATGTATGCCCATGGACCCCATGTCAACCCCATTCTAATAGTTGCGCATGATATGGCTTAAACTTAAAACATGAAACTTACTTTCAACCATTATAATTGTGCACCCCATTTCAAGCAACAGCTTGAAAAAACATTGGCGTTTTAGGGTGTTCAAAGTAGACATATTGATTACTACGCGTAATGATGCACCGACATTTTTTCTCAGAGAGTATGCAATGTCTGACATGTATCAAACATGAAATGCGCCCAAAACACCTCAAACATCCCAAAGACGTGTCCTATTAAAAAATATAAAAAAATGGGTTGAACTCACGTGTTTTAAATATTTTATGAAAAAAAAATTAATATAAGTTTTTGTAATTCAAATTTTTATTTATTAAAAATAAATAAAAATTACTTTATTTTTATTTCATCTCCACAACTCCAAATCAACTACCCACATTTAATACCCATTCCTTGAACTTTTCATGTTCATTTCTTTGGCGGGTTGCGGCTAGGGTTTCCCAACAACCCAAAATGCAATCTCAATATCGATATTTGACGTCATCACAACATCAATGTTTTAAAATCATATCGACATCAAAGTTGATATTGTCTTGACATTGACGCTTGACACTAGCAATTTCTACACCCACAATTATGCCCCCACACTATCACATGTCATCTTTGTCCAATATCATCTCAACATTGACTATTGCCATCGTCTCGATATCGACAACTAATAGAGTCTCAACATTGATGCTCGATGTCCATTGCATAACATCCATGCCATACTCTCGACAACATTGTCATCCCCCTCTCGATGTCTAATACGACATCGATGTCCAACTCTAGGCATCCTAATATTAATCATTCTAAATACAAATCCTAGTTAAATGACTTATTATTTCGAAAGTATTCTTAATATTATAATTATTCAATTTATATACATTATTTTCAATAAATAAAAAGTATAATGTCATGCCCAACTCGTGTCTGCGTCTTATATTTTCATAAATTGACGTGTTCAGTATCCGTGTCATGTCGTGCCCGTGTACATGCATCATAGGATACTGGTATGTTCCACATATAAAAAGGTTGAAAGTACACTAAGAATTTTAATATGTGATGCATTGCGCATAACTGCAAAAATACCAATGCATTAATGCTAGAAATAGCTACAATAGAAAAAACATAAAAAAAAAGGGAAAGATCTTTCTCTAATAATCCAGCATATCACATGGTTTATCACAATGACCAAGAATCCCAACATAAAATTGAGACAATACGGCACTAAACTTTTCGTGTGATTATCAAAATTTGTAGGACAAATACCTTTTTTATTTAAAATTTTTAAAAAGAAGACAAGTGACTATTTAACTACAATTAAGTAAAAAAGAGAGCTTAATTAAAATCTAATTTAAAAAGGAGCAAAAATGCAAAAGTCAATTAGGTTTTGTTTGAGAACGCAAACTAATTTTGTGTTTTCACACAGTTTACTTAGGTAAAATTTATCCGTAAATAATTTATATTTGCATTATTAGTTTTTCTTATTTTTTTGGGAAAATTGGTTTGTATCAATAAAAAAGGAATGATTCCAATTAAAAATAATCAAAGAATTACTAATATTTTATATTTTGAATGTTTTCAACCGCTTCAATAGAAATTTATATGTTTGAATAAAACCTAAAAAAATGTATTCAAATTTTATAACTTTTTAACAACTAAAACTTTTAAATTGTTCAAAAAATTTATTATAATTCTATAACAAATATTCTAATTTGAATATATGTTTTCATAATATTTTATTAAAGTTCTAATGTCTAAGAAATATTAATGAATTAATTTATAATAAATTATTTATCATATTTTATAATCTTATCAAATTTTGTCATAATTTTAGCTAGAATTAAAATTATTTTGATAGCTTTTAAATTTTTTTTTTTTTCAATTCATCAAATTTAATTTTGTTGTTTTTATTTTAAAAATGTTAAGAAATTTATGTTTGATTGGATTAAAGTTAAAATTACATCAAATATTCCTTTTGTACTCATACAAATAATTTTTTTCCTAAATTTTATTATTTTCTCAAATAAAAATATATATGTAATAATCATGTTATATGTATGTAAATCCAAGGTTTAAAATTATGCAATTGGGCATTTAGACATTTTTCGTTCATGAGGCCAAGACAATTGAGAGAAAGCTACTTCAGCTCAGGGGTTCATGAAAGTGTGATTTGTTTGGAATATTAGTTTAGCAAATGGATGTTTTAACGCGTGCGGTGAAGAGTATGCCCCCCCCCCCCCCCCCCCCCAATGGATAATACTCAAACCAGATTCTATTCAAATAGTAGCAATCATCTATGACATTCAAAATCCGACAAAGAAAACTCGAAGAGACTCCAAAGAAATAAAGAAAATAAAAACAACGCTATCCTCAGACACCACAGAGGAGGGGGGAGGGGGGCATACTCTTCACCGCACACGCGCGCGCGCACACACACATATATATTTGTGTGTGTGTGTGTGCGCACGCGTGCGGTGAAGAGTATAAAATAAAGACTGAGGGAAGACATAGCGCAAACAAATATAAAATAAAAATCCCAATTAACATTCTAAACAAGTCCTATAGGAAAACTGTCCTTCTCTGGTATCCAAAGTCCAATTACAATATACCCTAACGCATAGCATTAAAAAAGAGGAGTTTAGAACCTTCCACATAAATATCATCACTATAGTTCATTATTATCACCTCATCCTTACGAGCATTTCAACCGCAATCCACCCTAGTATTTTCCCTCACCGCATCCTAAACATAGATCGATCCATCGAGAGCAGCAATCCATACTTAATTTCCACCCTTCCAATCCCCATCAAACTCGAATGCCATAACAGCATACCACCAAAGCAGCTCGCCAAATCTTTCATGTACAGAAAACAATAAAAATAAAAAACTAAAAAAATCTAAAATCGATAACGAGATCCACTGACCTAAAATCGAGGCATCGACGTCCTCAGCCGACGACGATGTCGCTTCATCAATCGAAGAACTCATATTCTCAAATGAGTAAGAGTTACCAAACCCTAGAGCTTCCCTGCACCGATTAGCCAAAAACAGACCACGGATCTAAAGCCAATACCCGGTGGCGGAATGAATTGCACTCTGAGCTGGAAGCCACACCAGACTTTCTAGGGTTTGCGAAGCGTATTTCTCCTAATCCATCGAGAAGAAACCCATTGCTTCAAGGAAGATCGCCATGGCGACGGATTTTATAGTTCTCCGTTTACGCGCACGTTAAAAAGAAGGATGCCCCCATTTTGCAAATTATACGAAATAAGGATTTTATGCTTATCTTTCTTCTTCAATAAATATTTAATTACATAATTAATTAATATATTTAGTTATTTATTTATTTATTTTATGTGGATTGGAAGAGAGTATAATTTGTTAGCGTCAAGCAAAGTTAAGAGTTTTGATAAATAAATTTTATTATTATAAAAAGTATTTAATTATTTCATTTAAACCTATGATAATATATGATTTACTTATAAATAATTCATAATTTTAAATGTGAGTTAATATATTTCGTTTTTTTTTTGCATAATAAAACATAGTATTAGCAAATAAAATGTTTGGAATTACTTGTTGGATTAATGATTTTGCTCTATTATTTAAAAAAAAATATGATTATTTTTTATGTTTTTTTAAATAGAATTTTAATAAAAAATGCTTATTAAAATAGATTTTTAGTAAAAAATTTAAATTTTTGTATTAAAATTCTATTTTAAAAAGTAATAAAAAATTGTCCCAAATAAAATCATAATATATTATCATTTTCTCTATATTTTTAATATTATGCATAATGTGTTTAAATAATTAAATTCTTACATTGATTTTATGATCAAATTCGTCTTTACGGGCTAAAAAATTTGCAGCAATTGAATAATAGAATTTTTATGTCTTAGCTTTGCATAAATATTTAGCTTACAAATAGATAAATAAAAGGCGCACAGGTGACACCAAATTTTTTATCTGAAAAACCCATAAAGAAAAAAAACTCACAAGGCCTACCCTGTTTACATTGATTCTCCTATGAGTATCAGTTATAATAGGTTGGCAGTCCTTTAGAGGATAAATTATTGTGTGCGGTCACCGGACGGTTTAGAGATGAATTAGGATGCGTCACGTTATCCCGGTACACAGCAAATGGTGATATGCATGTCCTGATTCACCTCTAGACAGCATTCGTTGACCTCACGTAATAATTTAAACCTTTAAAGACTGCAAGATTAAAAGAGTTGGAAGATTTGACAAAAAGTATGGTTGAAAGTCATTTAGACGTGACGAAAACCTGGTCGTATTGATCGGGTATCGACAGTTTGACAACAGTGATCGGACGATAGCAGTCAAACAACAGTGGTCAGGTGCCGAAGGTTCAATGATAGTATTGGTTGGTCAGCAAAGGTTCAATCGCAACGATCGAGCGGGCCCAATGGACTTTTTGTCTTATATTCTAATCATTATCTTTGCAATTTTAAATTTTGTTAATTTGGTTTGTGTTTTGTTCCCAATGATGTTAACGAATAATAATTTGAGGACTCGGTCAATGAAAAGAGAGGAGATGCTGCTAATTTACTGAGTCAAAACTTTTAAAAAATTTGAGAGAGAGAAAAGTCTTTCATTGCTTATGGCTTAGGCTACGTTTGATTTAGCTTTTTGTTAATTGTTTTATAAGTTTTTTTCTTACTTAGTCAAAAAACAAAGTATTGGAAGTAACAGCTTTGGTTAAAATAATCGATTGAATAAAAATATTCTTGAATTGTAGTTATGATAGCTTTTGTTTTTATGAATTTTTCTTTTTTATCTTATTGTGGTTATAATATTATATTTTAATTCAATAAAATAAGAATTTACTTAGGCTTCATTTGGGACGGCTTTCTTACTGCTTCTTAAAGTAGTTTTTTAGTAAAATTTTAAATTTTGTTCTAAAAACTACTCTAAGAAGTAGTAAAAAAGCCGTCTCAAATAAAATATTAATCTTCGTGCATTTCATGATAATATTTGATTTAATTGAAAATTACACAAATAAATTAAGGGCGAGCTCGTATCTCAACATACTTATAGTCGAACTAAATGTCTCTTTGATATAAACACATTGGCTGCACAAATGATTCAATCTAAATTCAAGTGAATCGAAATCAAGCACCTGGAAAATATTTAGAAATTTCTACTCATCAATTAATAGAACAAATGATCTCCAAATCTTATGTGCTCGTGATTAAATCAAGTGGTTAAATGAGATGAATCTAACATGCTCAACATTACTTGATTCAGACATCATCAATGCACTCAAATGCCAAATAAATTATCAGCATTTACGATGATCAATATGAACTATTTGATGAAGCATTTTTTTTTTTTGTCAAATTTATCAAAATTAACATTGTTGTTGTGATGTTTGAAGCCATGGATGAAAAAAGTGGATGGTTGTGTCAGCATAAAATTTGACGAACAATTATGATATGTTATTGCTATCAAATTTATCAAAATGCCCCTAAAAATAGAGCTTCATTTTCCACATGAAAAAGTTTAAGGGTTGTGAGATATAAAGATATCTATTACACTTTATGGTGAATTATATCGATGCCTACCATCATCATTACCATTGCATGAATTCTATCATCCAAGTATTAACGTATGATTACTAATATCCAACTTCATTATTAGACTTCAACTGATTTAATTTCATCATTTTAATTATGAATAAAAATGGATTCTTGTATCTCCAACTGTATAGTGGATTTTATTTGCCACTTGGCCAAACCGCCATATTTTCCCTTTGTTGAAATTTTCACGTAAAAAATTTGGTTACTTGTAACATTTATCTGTCGCTCACTTGTTTGCTGCTCTGTAGATGCCACTCTACATCAGCTGCCTCCTCGTCCTGCCACTTGTGACTTAGCCCTTGCCTCCACCTGTTGCCATACCATCTCAATGATCGTTATTGAATGCTGCCACCACAAATCACTAAATATCCATTGACTACTTTATTAAGCTTTGCACTGCATTCATTTTACTCTGTATTCATTTCTTATTCCATCAGATAACCTATTTGATAAAAATCAATTGATTAATTACATTCTTTAAACATTTAAATAAATGTGTCATAATCATAAAAATATATATATATATTATTAAATGCTTCTGTCATAAATTTAAACATATTATAATAAAGAATACACAAAATTGTTTCCCTTAAATCATCGCTATTATTTTTATCACAAGCTATTGGATGGTCATGCCCTAATGGCTATTAATATGTTCGAAAAAGAAAACATTGAAAATTTTCTGAATTTATTAACTGTTTTTGAGCCTCCAAAGTCTACCGTATACGTCAACTTTGAAATTAATTCCACGAAAAATAATAGAAGAACTAATAATAGTCCAGCTGGGCTGACAAAGTCATGCCTATGTGGACTTTCAGGTAGGGGTGTCAATTTTTGACACGATCCGAATCCGATCCGAAAAAATTTGGGTTAGAGTTAACCCGAACCCGAAACGGGTCGGGTTCGGGTTCAACAAATCAACCCGCTTTAAAAATCGAATCCGGTTTGGGTTGACCCAACAATCCGAAATTGACACGAAAACTTCTATTTGACCCGGAAACTCGAGATTTACTCGTTTTTAACACGATTTTGACCCAAAAATTGAAGATTGACACGATTTTTGACACGAAAACTATCAATTTTAGGTCAAGTTCGGGTCATTCGTGTCGGGATGGGTTGACCCGGACCAGAATCGGGTTGGGTTCGGGTCCGGAAATCTAACCCTTTTTTTAAAACGGGTCGAGTTCGGGTTGACCCAAATAGTGCCGGATCAATTTCGGGTTCAACCCGAACCCGACCCGTTGACCTGAATTGACACCCCTACTTTCGGGTACTGATCGGCGGACTTGGATGATGGCATCATTCTCTAGCTCATAAAAGAAGGCCCAAAAACTATCCAACACGCATAGGAGATGGGCTATTGGACTCAGCCGGCCCAGAATACCCTTTTGCATTAGAAAGTGATATTATGATTTGATGTCATCCAAAATTTATTTGTTGAGCTATAAATTAAGTCATAAATTTATAGATATCCAAATACACAAATGCTCTATTATGGAATTTCTCCAATTGGCCAATTTATTAAAATGAGCGTATTTTCTTAACTTAAAATGAATTTAAAAAAAAAAAAAAATTAGTGAGTAAAAATTGTTTTTCTTAACTTAACTAGTTTACTACTCAGGGTTATTTTTATGAAGGAGCATCTAATTTGTCGAACTTAGTCGGAGGAACCACCAAAATGTCGATGTTGATTGGCGCATTTAGAATGCGCCGAACAATACAACGTTTTTTGCATGTTATAAAATTTCGTCCGATTCTGTTGTTTAGCGTGAAAAATAAATTAACGTAATTTAATAAGATATCCATACAAATTATGAAAAAAAAAGTTAGAACTATAATATTTAAGTAAATTTGAACAAAAATATAAAAATACATTACCTCAAACTATAGTTAACATTTTCCTTTGAGCATTTAGCAAATCGTCCAATATCTTTAGAGATAGTGACTTTAGATTTGCATGTATTACAAGATGAGTACCATATACTTTCTTCTTGTTGTAAATTTTTTATTATAATTTTGGTAGCATAATATTTATCCTGAAAATTTAATTTATAAAATATTAAATAAAAACAAAAAAAAAAAGAAATTAATATTTATATTACCTCTCCTCATGACAGTTCTGAAGTGTTGATTTTTAATAAATTTGCCATTAAACATCCATCAAATTTTGGTGTTGTATGTCAAAAACCAATATCATTAAATCTATAGAGTTAATTATTCATTAAAAAATAAAACTTTTAAGAAAATAAATATATGAAAAACTAAAATTATATCAATCCATCATTTCCTTTATTCTTAATAAATTTGAATTGATTTCTATAATTATTGATATTGTTGATGATAGTGTAAAACCTATGATAAATTTATACATACTCTTTGAAGGCAAAAGATTAGAGAGTCAAAAACAAAATGTAAACCAGGAAAGTTCTAACAAAAAACATGTGAGAATATGTTAAATTTTGAATTTAAATTTGAACTTTTATAACTATCTACATCAAAACATATCATACAATTTACACCATATTCTTTAAGCGACATTAATAATTAACATTTGTGAGATTATGATTTTGTTGACAATAATCACACATGAATATTTAAAAATAATGAAAAACAAATAAACTTTGTGGTACTTATATTTATTCATGTGAAAGGGATGTTGGTGGTTGGATGAAAGAGGGGCTTAAGTTGAGCTTAGTACAACAATGGCCTAAACCGATTTTAAAATAGAAGTTTAAAATAATAAGATAGAGTCAACCACTTAATATCCACTCATATATTTTTATCTATTTGTCATCAACCTAAACATGAAACTCTCGTTTGTCTTAAATATTTATCCCTCCCTCATGCGAAAGCTCTCTACATTAGCCACCCATCCCCTCAAATGGATGTTGTTCTAACATCACCAAGTACAATGCCATCCCATCACATGAGAGCTCTCCACATTAGTCACCACTCCCCCAAAACAAAAGTTTTTCGATATCACCAAGTTAGGGGTGTCAATATTTGACACAAGCTAAAATCCGACCGAAAAAATTTCGACTTCAGGTAATTTCGGGTTCAGGTCAAGCCGTTTGACATACGGGTCGGATTCGGGTTGATAAAGTCGATCTGTTTCAAAAATTGGGTCGAGTTCAGGTTGACCCAGAAACTCAAAAATGACCTGGTCGACTTGTTTAGAAAACCCTAATTCTTCATGTTCGTGAGCCTTCCTCCACCATCTAAAGGTTCAGGTTGCCTACCGCGTCCATCCTCCGCCATCTGCTTGCCCAACTTGTCCGGCCATCTGGCTTTTGGCATATGTCAGGCCGAGCCAACAACTTGTCCGTCGACTCCAGCCTTCAAAGCTCCAGGTTCCGTGGATTCTGGCGCCGTTTGCCAAGCTGAGGCACCAGCTTGTTCGGGCGTCCATCCTTCACTGGTTGTCTTCGTCGTTTGCGGTCTACACTCTGCCCGGACACCCTATACTCTGCCAGTCCACCTTCAAAGCTCATCTACGACGTCTATGGGTTTGTGGGTCGGGTCGAGTCAACCCGTAACCCGTGCGGGTTGGGTCTGTGTTAGATTTTCTGACCCGTTTGCAAAAACATATCGGGTTAGGCTCAACCCGTTTTGACCTGGGTCAATTCGGGTTCTACCCGAACCCAACCCATAGTCCCATTTTAACACCCTTACATCAAGTATCATGCCATCATGTGAGAGTTACCCACGTTGGTTACTACTCTCCTTAAATAAAAACTTTTTTGATACCATCAAATATCATGCGCTAAGAGTCACTCAACCATACAGATTCGCCACATGAGTAACCCACCCTTGAACCTCACACAACAATAATAGATGGAACCAAACACCCATGGGAGCCTCAATTGCATGAACTACTCAATTCTAGTCATGTTGGGAAGAGGTTTATATCAAAGAAGAAAATTGAAGTACAATGTGCATGCATAGTGAACCAATAATCAAATCCTTTTTCAACCCAAAAGCACAGTGCATGAATCGCTTGTTTCATTCCAACTATCAAATTTAGCACTACCTATTCGTGAGTGTCCATTGAAGGGGACCATATTTGAGCTTGAATGTGTAACACACCAATGACCACACACATTTCATGCAGTACAGCGAAAGACCTACTCTTCAATAGAAAAGTATCTCAATTGTGAGAACTAAGTGCTTGGAAAATCAAAGTATTATAAGTATAATGAATATGAATAATATGAAAGCTATGGTAGATATATATATATATATATATATATATATGAAAACTTTTTTTGTGATGCTTCGTATTTCATTCCCTTTTTAAGCATTGCTTGTCATCATACCATACAATGATTTATTTTGAGGGATTTTTGTTTTGTTTCATAAGAATTTTTAGTCTCTTGTTGCTTTAATTTAATTGAAAAAGATTAAAATGCAATACATCACTCAATATAGATGAATGGAGGAGAACTGTAGGGCTGCAAGTGAACCAAACGTTCGACGAGCTATTCATTGTTCGGTTCGATTAAAGCTCGTTCGTGATCGTTTAATTAACTAAACAAACAAATTTGAATGATATTTTAAATACTCGATTCTTAAATAAACAAGCCTGAACACTAATGCGTTCGGCACATTAATGTTCGCGAACAACATCATTTGAAGTTCGTGAACAAGCTCGACATTAAGCTCAATTCGTGTTCGATAGTGAACTTGTGAATAAGCTGGATAAAAATAATTAATATTTGATTATAGAATTAATAAATATAATTAATATAAATAGAGCTCGACATTAAGTTCTCGAATATGCTCAATGTAATCGTTTGTTACGAAGCTCGTTTGTTAAGTTAATGAATATCTAAAAGTATAGCTCGTTTATAGCTTGTTCATGCTTGTTTGTTTAAAGCTCGATAAGCACTAAACGAACGAACGTAAACTGAACATGAACACTCATTAATTTAAATGAATCAAACATGAACACAAACAGTAAAGCTCGAACAAACATAAACCAAACTTGAACAACCTGATATTAAATGAACACAAACATGAACACTCACATACTCGGCTCGGCTCTCTGCTCGTTTGCAGCCCTAAGGAGAAGAATTTGTAGATATGACAATAAATAATTGTGCTAAAAGCTAATGGTGACGATGAATCAGTCCCTCAAAAAAAAAAAAAATTTATGTTTTAACAGCTTTTTGATATTTGCTAGCACATCATGTGACTACTTTCCATCTCTTATCTAATTTTCTTTCTTGTTTGTTTTAGATTTTCTTGTTATCATGATTTTGACAAACCTAATGATGAGAGTACCACAAACTTAATGAAGGCATGTGCAGTTTTCATGGATGGAGAAATTATTCTGTGTGGATGCAACACACCGTCTGGAGACCAACCAGAATGCGTCACGTCACTCTTTCGTTGTATACCACGGTTCGATATTGCTGACTTGGCTGCACCTGATTCGCCTCTAGACATAAAGCTACGTCTGGCCTCCGCACAGAATAATTTTCTCCTACGAATGAGCAATTTTGTGCAGAGGTTTTTTTAGAGCAGAGAACTAAAAAATAAGAAATGAGTGTGTGTCGTCTACAAAAGATAACATCATTCATTAACCAAAAGTTGACGCCTACATTTTCCAAACAATAAATGATGCCCGTCATCGACAAATACTAATACCAATCAGCGATAAATTAACATGGATAACCGTCATCTATCAAAACACGTTATTCAACATCTATCAAACTGTTAAATGTTGTTCGCTTATTGTTGACCAAAGCATGTGTCCAACACTCGTCAATATCCAAAATCCACCTTGCTGCATTCTAAAAGAGTTTTTTAGTACAAAAATGTTTTAAGCTAGAAATTTTAATACTAAAAAGCTATTTTAGAAAACATTAAGAAAGCTATCTCAAACAAAACCTAAATCCATGACTAATAGAGATTAACAATAGTTAATATTTTGGAAAAGCTATAATTCAATAAACAAATAACCAAATAAAAAGAATTTTTGTTTGGGTGGTTTAAGCTTTTTCATTTTGGCTTTTAAAAGCTCATTTCAAAAACCTATGGAACAATTTTTCGACTATTTTTGTGTTATGAAAAATAATTAGTAAAAAATAATGTGTTTGGAAGGTAGCTTTTTCAACATTTTTTCAAATTTTTGCTTTTGAAAATTATGTTTGGAAAAATATTTTTGAAACTGTGTTGGAGAAATGTGCTTTAAAAGTCAAAAGCAAAAAAGTTTAAGCTGCTCCAAATATAACGGTATGTTGCACTGATACGGATACGGCGACACGGATACGGCACGATACGGATACGAGACACGTCAATTCTTAAAAATACAGGATACGGATACGGCGCGGACACGACATTATAATTTATGAATCATACATAAAAATTAAGAAAGTAATCAAAGCATAATATTTGAAATTACAAAAAAAATGGCAACAAATCATTTGTAGCCTTGTAGCTTATAATATCAAAATATAAGTAAGCATTAAATGTCTAGTACAACAACAAAAGCATAAATATAAATTATCTAGCACATGAAGTTTCAACTATTCAATAGAAGGAAGGATATAATTATCTTCTTCATTGGTTTGTCTTTGAACTTCTATATCATCTTCAATAAATATCATAGCTTCTAATTCATGCTCATCAAGAGAAAGATTAGTAATTTTTAATATTTTCATATCATTAAGAGACTCAAATTCATCTCGGAAATGAGAGAATCTTGCTCGCAACCGCGGAAGTAAATACGACACGTCTTTTTTTCGTTCTTTTTTTGTTTTTCAACGGACACACGTATCTGATACGCGTGTCCTTTTGAAATTAAATAGTATTTTAATTGGATACGGCTTTGGCGTATTCTACACGTATCGGTGGAGTATCGGAGGCGTATCCGTGTATCGGTGTATCGGATACAGCACGCCTTCATAAATAGGTGTATCGGTGCAACATTTATAACCTTAGTCACAATATTAGAAATAGGCTTTCTAAAAAATAGCTTTATAAAGACAAAAAATTTAAAATAACGATGAAAAAAACTATCTTCTAAACCCACATAATTTTTTTATAACTATTTTTTGTGCCACAAAAGCAATAAAAAAGATGTTCCAAATCAAGTCTTAGCTTCATTTGCGACGGCTTTCTTACCATTTTTTAAAGTAGTTTTTTAGAATAAAAATTAAACTTTTTTTTGCTATAAAGTTGCTTTAAGACACCCAAACGAAGACTTAGGCTTCGTTTGGGACGACTTTCTTACTACTTCGTAAAGCGACTTTTTAGTACAAAAAGTTTATTTTTTGTACAACAAAGCCGTTTTAAGAAGCAGAAAGAAAGCCGTCCCAAACGAGGCCTTAGTCTCCACAAATACAATTCTGCATTTTGTTAATCTAATAATTTATCACAACAATAAGAATGATTTTATTTTATTAGTTAAAATTGTCATACATATTCTTGCCTTAAATGTCTCTTAAGTCTAGAAATAATATGTATAATTTTAAAATAGAGAGTACTATTGCTTAATTATACCTTATGTAATGCCAAGAAAAAAAAAGGTTAACGTGATATTATTAAATAAATTTTAATCACTCTAAAGGAGATGAACACTTAGCAAAAAAAAAAAAAAAAAATTTCAGTGCAGTTCTTTATAAATGATGCTCAACCAATAGTAATTAAACTAATATTAAATTATTAAAATTTAATTTAACATATTATATTAAATTAAACATGTACAGGAAGCTAGTTTGAGTGTAGCATATTCTCATCTATTTTTTATGATCAATATATACCAAAAGAAAAACGTTAGTTCTTTGTGAATTTTGATTGTGTTGATCAATCGAATTATGATGTTGACTTAGATCTCAATTTTGTCGGAATCTTATCCGTACAATACTGTAGCGATTTGAAATAGGAGCTTACTGTCAAGGCTTTGTGAATACAATGTTGGGACCCACCATGGGACAAAGAACCTAATGTCGAAGTGCTGCACATTAAGTACTGGCGTTGCGGGATGGTTGAGTCAGTTTCTTTCTTGTAGTTTTTATGCAATTATAACGTGAAAATGTGGGTCTATGTACATGAAAGAGTGTGAAGACTGTGAGAGAAGATGAGAGTAAGATTTGCACAATTTCTTCTGTTTTTAATAGGGGATTTCTTAGCTTAATGTGGCTCTATGATTTTTTTCCCATTAATTTTCGAGTTTGTCCACATTAAATTCTAGTGCACTTTCTCCAATGTTTGCTTTCTTATTTGTTTTACTCTTCATTTCTATTAGAAGACAAAAGTACAACTTAATAATACCACATATGGTAGTATATTAAATTCATCTAGTAACAGTTATACATGTGTACTTATGTAACGCAATGTCTTTATATACTAGTGCTATTACCTGTAAAAGGATATGATGAATAATAAGTTTCTGTTCGGTCTCATAATTCCTCTGTAGTCTTCTTGATTTACTTCTTGTTGTTACTACACTCTCTTCTTCTTTATGGTATCAGAGCAAGTTCATTCCTAACATTTCTTCCATGGCGAACTCTGCTTCTTCTCAAATTTGAGATCTATCCGCAAGCGCAACTAAGAACTTTGGTATTCCTGCACCGCTCAAATTTCTGGTTTAAAATCTCAGAACGCTGGTTCCGACGCAACTCTCCGCCAATAACTATTCAATTTGGAGGAGCCAAAGCATCAAACTATTTCGGGCGAATGGTTTTGAGAATTTTCATGAAACCATCGGTATGCCTCCATCTTTGCAAGTTTCCAAACTTATGGCACAACGGCATCAAACCCTGTATACACCAAATGGCATGTAACAAATCAAAATCTGCCAGCGGCAGTTTGTTCCACGATATCATCCTCGGTGCTTCCCTATATTCTTCACCTTGAATCCAAGTCGAAAATCTGGAAGACACTTGAAATCATATTTCAATCGACAAACAAATCCAAAGTTATACAGCTCAAGAACGAGTTGCATAATGTCTCCATGAAAGCGCTCTCTATGCCGCAATATCTGACGGTAATCAAGATTATGGTAGACCAGATTGCAGCTGCGGGTTCGACGATCGATGATGAAGATATAATCATGTATATCTTGAATGGTCTTCCAACCCCTTATCAAGCGTTCAAGACTGCTATAAGAACAACTCTTACTTCGATCAGTCTTGACAACTTGTATGTGCTTCTCATAAGTGAAGAAATTCATATAAATGCTAGAATCCCATTGAAAACTGGCTCACAAACTGCATTATATACATATCGTGGAAGAAACAAAAGAAATTGTGGATGCTATCCACAAAATATCAATTCCAATACACGAGCTCCGTCTCAACCGGCTATAATCTGTCAAATCTGTAACAAGAAAGGTCATACAACCTCTGTTTGTTGGCACAAACTAAACATTAATTACATGCCACCATCTTCTTCATCCACGTCAAACAAAGCTATGGTTGCTACAGCTGAACCATCAATGACGGACTGGTATTTGGACTCTGGAGCTACTTCACATAACAAATCTTGCAGATAATCTTTCGCAATTGATGCCTTACAATGGATCTAACACGGTCACCATCGGAGATGGGAGGAAGATTCTGATTGCTCACTCGAGCACCAACATCCTTCCAACTCAGTCTCGTAAGCTCCACTTATCAAATCTTCTTCATATTCCTAGTATCTCTCATAACCTCATTTCTATCTCAAATCTGGTCAAATATAATAACATATCTATCACTTTTGATCCGTTGGGTTTTCTATTTAAGGAATTGAAGACAAATCAAATCCTACTCAAAGGCCCATGTAAAGACGGTATGTATCCCATCTCATCCAATCCGGCTCTGTCGCCACCTTCAGCATTTCAAGCGATCAGAAATCCCTCGGTCATACGACATTATCGTCTGGGCATCCCCATCACCGAATTATTCATCTTATTGCCAGCAGTAATCCTCATCTTTCTATACTGCAATCTACTTCTACGTGTATTTCCTGTAAAACTTGTAAATCTCACAAATTACCTTTTGTGAAATCACTCAATAGGAAATTTACTCCTTTGGAGCTTATACATTATGATGTCTGGGGACCATCCCCGATCCCTTCTAATCAAGCTTTCAAATACTATGTCATTTTTGTTGATGACTTCTCACATTTTACTTGGTTATTTATGATTATGAACAAGTCTGATGTATCCAATGTGTTCATAAATTTCAAAATTTTTGTTGAAAATTAAACTTCTCACAAAATAAAGACCATCAGAATTGATGGTGGTCGTGAATATATCAATCATCAATTCACACAATTTCTTTCTCAAAATGGCATTCACCACCAAAATTTTTGTCCTTACTCACCATAACAAAATGATTTGGTTGATCGTAAGCATAGACACATTCTGGAAACAAGTAGAACACTATTGCAATAGGCCTCCATCCCTCACAAATATTAGCATGATGCCGCTCTAACTGTCTTTTACCTTATAAATTGTATTCCATCCATAACTACCAACAACATCTCCCCGTTTTAGCTTTTCACAACACTAAACCTTCATACTCTCATTTACGGACATTCTTCGTGTAAAACCCCTCTAAATTTCATATTTTTGGGTGCAGTTAGTCTGTACAAACATACCTTAGTACGGGACAAACTGAAGAAAATTGTGAAAACCTTCATACTCTCATTTACGGACGAATTGCCTGTACGAACTGAGTAAAATGCAGGTTCGTCGGGACGAACCTGAGTTCGTCCGAGATGAAATTTTGCCCGAGAGTATCGTCTAGGGACGAAATTAATTATCGTTTGAACGATGGTGTCTAGAGAGCTTCATCCCGGGACAAATGGGGAACATCGTCTGGACAAACGTAAAGATCTTTTCTCTATTTAAGGACCATTTTTGATATTTTGAAGAGAGAGAAAAGAGGATAGATAAAGAGAAGAGGAAAGCTTGATTTCGGAGGCCGCGGAGCGATTTTCATCCGTCGACGCAGTTGGAAGAATTGTTCGTCTCGTAGTAAAGAATTTGAATCCTATTTCTGATTTCGAAGATTTAAAGTTTTGGTATTTTTCTGTTCAATTTTGTATTTTCGTTACCGAAAAACGTGCATATTTTTGTATTGACGAAACTTTTACCGCGTAACTTTTGATATGTTATAGAAATGATGATTTTACACGATTTGAGTATTTTCTGGGAAGTTTTCACCGTATATTTTGAATTATGTGGAAATTTTATCGAATAGAAAATTATCTTGATATTGAAAAATATTGTTTTAGTATAAGTAAAGTCTTGAAATTATGTTTTATCTGATTTCTAATAATTTGGTAATTTTTTGAAACTGTGTATTTTGATATTGTTTAGGATTTCTGTCGACTGTACGATATTTTGAGGATTTTCTTCAATTGAGTTAAATTGCGTTTGTTGATTGCAATATATTAATGAGATGTATATGAATGTGGATATATATGATTGAATATACTACTATTCTGAAAGACAAGTAAAGACTGGTTGAACAGTTGGTTGAAGATTGACCTGTACATGATGGTGGGCCGACAGACTTTTCTTTAAAAAGGGTTTGGTGTTATCCTCTATTGATCACGTGATATAACGATTGGGAGTCATAAGGAGATTACTGTGCCGATGAGCAAGGGTGACGACTCTATTTACTGAGCCAACGGATTACTAACATCGACACTAACCTTGAAAAATGCCTTAATAGCCAGTGATTGTACTTGTTAAGTAAGACTACTGTACTGTAATGCATGTATAAAGTATTGTTCGTATGATTTCTTTATGGATTTATTAATTACCGTACGAATTTATTGATATCGATGGATTTATTGAAATTAAATTGATTATTGATGAATGGTTTTACAAACAGATTTATGAGTTTACTGTCACTGCACGATTTCATTGATATTACATACTGTTTATCGATTCTACTACTGATTCATCCATATTACTAATTCACTGATACTACTAATTCATTGTATTGATCTTATAGCACGTGATACATCGAATACTGACTGATACTTGTGATACACTGAACACGTGATATAGAATACACTTTTATTATATTACTATAATTTCAACTATTCTTATCGATATATTGATTTAATTATTTTATGTAATTCCATACCGATTGATATTATTGACCGGAGATGATTTCTTTATTCAATTATTTGATTGATTCTATTAATATGATATTATTTTGATGGATATTTTAGATACGATGATTTTCTCTATTGATTTGACTAATATTTAAAGATATGATAGATTCTTTTGAGATTTAACGTATGTACTGATATATTGATATTTATAGATTTTTCTACTGTTTACCGATTCTTCTACTGATGATTTTGTATTTTACTGATTATGCATTGATTATTATTTCTGTACTGATTTCCGTATCTGCATCGGTTCAATGATCATGTGCAAGTGGCTAATATTGATTTGACTGATTGACATGCATATTGCTTCCGTACCATGCTTTAATTTCAGTTGTAGGTTTTTGGTAACCTGCTGGGCTTTTTAAGTTCATTATATGTGATTAATATTTTCAGGTCAGGGCAAGGGAGCATGAGTGTGAGGTTGATCTGAGTTCTTCAGGTTTTTGTTCCTTTTTGTCATAATTATTCTTTTATGCTCATGATAGAATGGATTACATGTGATTAATGTGTAGATCATAAGTATTTGTAAATAAACTTTTAGGAATGAATAGATTTATTTCCATGATAATTTAAATTATAGAATTTTTGTTAGACCGTTTAATACTTATTGATTACTATAAATAACTATGCTTGTTGATGGTTTAATGTATTAAAAGAATAATTCTTCCAAGTTAGATCTTGGGGCGTCACAAATTTAGTGATATCAGAGCAATGTTATTGAAAGAATTGATTGTTACCAGAGCTGTATGATTTGATTAAGAGTTGGGTAGGATAGATAGTTTCAAGTGCATCATTTTGCATACATAGTTGAATGACATGTGATTGAATGAATTGTATGACTGTATAATTTTCGACGAGTTTTGATTTTAATTCGATTTGATTTGAGTTTTGTTTTGACGAATTTGTTTTATATCGATTTTGCAATTCGAACCCTTAAGGGAAATGTCGGGGAAGATATTTTTCTTAAGGTGGGTAGATTGTAAAACCCCTCCGAATTTTATATTTTTGGGTGCAGTTAGTCTGTACGAACTGACCTTAGTACGGGACGAACTGAAGAAAATTGAGAAAATTTGTATGGTTAGTACGGACGAACTACATGTACGAACTGAGTTAAATCCAGGTTCGTCGGGACGAACCTGAGTTCATCCGGGATGAAATTTTACCCGAGAGCATCGTCTAGGGACAAAATTAATTATCCTTTGAACGATGGTGTCTAGAGAGCTTCATCCCGGGATGAATGGGGAACATCGTCTGGATGAACGTAAAGATCTTTTCTCTATTTAAGGACCGTTTGTGATATTTTGAAGAGAGAGAAAGAGAAGGAAAGAGAAGAGGAAAGCTTAGTTTCGGAGGCCGCGGAACAATTTTCGTCCATCGACGCAGTTGGAAGAATTGTTCGTCTCGCAGTAAGGAATTCGAACCTTATTTCTGATTTTGAAGATTTCGAGTTTTGATATTTTTCTTCTCAGTTTTATGTTTTCATTACCGAAAAACGTACATATCTTTGTATTGACGAAACTTTTACCGCGTAACTTTTGGTATGTCATAGAAATGATGATTTTACACGATTTGAGTATTTTCTGGGAAGTTTTAACAGGTTAGTTTGAATTATGTGGAATTTTTATCGAATAGAAAATTATCTTGATGTTGAAAAATATTGCTTAAGTATAAGTAAAATCTTGAAATAATGTTTTATCCGATTTCTAGTAATTTGGTAATTTTTTGAAACTGTGTATTTTGATATTGTTTGGGATTTATGTCGATTGTACGATATTTTGAGGATTTTCTTCAATTGAGTTAAATTATATTTGTTGATTGCGATGTATTAATGTGATGTATATAAATATGGATATATGATTGAATATACTACTATTCTGAAAAATAAGTAAAGACTGGTTGAACCGTTGGTTGAAGATTGACATGTACAGGATGGTGGGTCGCCGGGATTTCCTTTAAAAAAGGTTTGGTGTTATCCTCTATTGATCACGTGATATAACGATTGAGAGTCATAAAGAGATTACTATGCCGACGGGCAAGGGTGACAACTCTATTTACTGAGCCAACGGATTACTAACATCGATACTAACTTTGAAAAACACCTTAATAGTCAGTGATTGTACTTGTTAAGTAAGACTACTGTACTGGAATGCATGTGTAAAGTATTATTTGTATGATTTCTTTATGGATTTATTAATTACCGTATGAATTTATTGATATCGACGAATTTATTGATATTAAATTGATTATTGATGAATGGATTTACTAACGGATTTATGAGTTTACTGTCACTGCACGATTTCATTGATATTGCATACAATTTATCGATTATACTACTGATTCATCGATACTACTAATTCACCGATACTACTGATTCATTGTACTGATCTTATAGCATGTGATACATCGAATACTGACTAATATACGTGATACACTGAACACGTGATATAGAATATGCTTTTATTATATTGCTGAGACTTCAACTATTCTTATCGATATATTAATTTGATTATTTTATGTGATTCCATACGATTGATATTATTGACCGGAGATGATTTCTTTATTCAATGATTTGATTGATTCTATTAATATGATATTGATTTAATGGATATTTTAAATACGACGATTTTCTCTATCGATTTGACTGATATTTAAATATATGATGGATTCTTTTGAGATTTGACGAATGTACTAATATATTGATATTTATAGATTTTTCTACTGTTTACCAATTCTTCTACTGATGATTTTATATTTTACTGATTATGCATTGATTATTATTTCTGTACTAATTTACGTATCTGCATCGGTTCAATGATCATGTGCAAGTGGCTAATATTGATTTGACTGATTGACATGCATATTGCTTCCGTACCATGCTTTAATTTCAGTTGTAGGTTTTTGATGACCTGCTGGGCTTTTTAAGCTCATTATATATGGTTAATATTTTCATGTCAGGGCAAGGGAGCAGGAGTGTGAGGTATATCTGAGTTATTTAGGTTTTTGTTCCATTTTATCATAGTTATTCTTTTATACTCAGGATAGGATGAATTACATGTGATTAATGTGTAGATCCTGAGTATTTGTAAATGAACTTTTGGGAATGAATAGAAATGTTTCCATGATGATTTAAATTATAAAATTTTTGTTAGACTGTTTAATACTTATTAATGACTATAAATAGCTCTGCTTGTTGATGGTTTAATGGATTAAAAGAATAATTCTTCCAAATTAGATCTTGGGACGTCACACTTTGGCTGTGAATGCTTTTCGTTAACTCCTCGCCACACCCGCCACAAACTTCAACCCAAATCCATCTCTTGTGTCTTTCTAGGTTACTCAGATAACTATAAAGACTATAAATGTCTGCATAAAGAATCCAATACCATACACATTTCGAGACATGTCATGTTTATTGAAGACTCTTTTCCCTTTCAAGAGTCATCCCCTTAACAAACTATTCCTACAACTTATACCCAGCCATCCTTTCTCATACCTATTCCAAATTCTTGACATCCAACTAACAAGTATTCACATTCCTATGACAATTTTTGCCCATCCGCTGACATACGTAAGTCACTAGTACATCATATTATCACGTCTCATAATGAAACTCAGTCTTCCAACAATATCTTCGAATTTGCCAAGACAGTCTCTGCAGCCTACAAGGCATCCCATGCTAACTAGATTTCAAACTGGTTCGCTCAAACCGTGTAATCATCTAAATCTTCTTCACAAATAGTGCTAGAGTTCCTCTCCATCTGAATCAACATTGTACTGTGAAGCTATCAGAATTTTTGAAAGGAGACAGGCGATGGTTGCAGAATTTTTCGCCCTCCAACAACATGATACATGGACTCTTGTTAAACCACCATCGAATGCTTCAATTTTGGGTTGCAAATGGACATTATTTCAAATCAAATACCACTCGAATGGTACAATAGCATGATTTAAAGCGAGGCTAGTTGCTTAAGGAAATCGGCAGGAACAAGGTATATACTATACAAAAATGTTTAGTCCAGTGACAAAACTACCAACTATAAGAGTGCTTCTTACAATAGCATTATTTCATAACTGGGACATTCATCAACTAGATGTAGCAAATGCATTTTTACATGGAGATCTCACCGAGATAGTATACATGAGGCAACATAAAGGTTTCGAGGATTCCTCTCGCTCTGATCATGTTTGTCGACTGCATATGGCCATCTTTGACTTCAAATAAGCACCAAGACAATGGTATACCACTTTCACCAATTATCTTGTCTCGCTTGGATTCCAACATGGAAATTTTGATCCGTCCTTACTCACTTTCAAGCAAGATGAAACTAGAATATACTTACTTGTATATGTTGACGACATCTGTCATGCCCCAAGATCTAACTTGGAAAGAATGTCAATCAATTTCTCAAACAATTTACCAGAGTTATCTAAAACCTTCGATTAAACAATCTAACAAACATCTATAAAATTTAAAACATCAATATACAAGTCGATTCATATCTCCAAAATATCATGTACTACACTCAGGAACTATACTATCAATACAAGTAAAGAAATCTATCCTGTCCTGAGTACAAAAGAAATCAATATCATCAAAAGAACTAAAACCTGAAGGTCTGGATTAATTTCTATCTCCTGCTCCCAAGCCCTGACCTGAAAATATCAACCACATATAATGAGCTTTACGAAGCCCAGCAGGTCACCTAATACCTATAACTGAAATCAAAGCACGGCGATGCTATCAATATGCATGTCAGTCAATCAAATCCATATCAGTCGATGGTCAATGAGTCAATGCAATCCGGAAATCAATAGTCAATAAAACCAGTCAATGCAGCGGCAGGCAAATCAATAAATCAACTCAATCAATCAACAATCGTCAATCAAATCGATGCTGTCTAATCAATACGATCTATTCAATGAAATCAATCGAGAAAAGCAATATGATAAATCTCAATCTATTCTAACAGTGAATCCATGCAGCAGTCAATACAGTGTAGAAATAGTAGCAACAGTGAATCTATAAAATCTATAGGCAGCAATATCAATGAATCTATAGGCAGTAGTCAATAAATCTATACAATATCCATAACCATGCTCAGTAGTATCAATGCTCAGTAATCAATCGATGAAATCAATAAAATCGTACGATACAGTAAATCCGATCAAATTAATAAACCAGAAATCTCGATAAAATACTAAATTCGTACGTCAATACAGTAAACATGCATTTCAATACTATAATACTGAACAAGTATAAACAACTGGCTATGTTGCTGTTGTAGAATCCATATTGCTGTTGTAGATATCCATATTGCTGTTGTAGATATCCATATACATTGGTTCTATCAATAAGAGTCGTCACTCTTTTCGCCCGTCGGCATATCAATAAACTCCTTATGACTCCCATCAATATATCAATAATCAATGTTTAAAGGAAAGCCCGTCGGCCCACAATCCTGTACAGGTCTATCAATCTTCAACTAATGTTCAACCAGGTTCCACTTGTATTTCAGTATCAATAGTCAATTCAATAATCAATTCAAGAATCAATCAATAATCAATTCAATAATCCATATTAAAGCAATCTAGAACAATCATATCAATAATCATGCACATATCAATTCAATCTATCAATTTCAGACAAATCAGAAATCGTACGAAAATCGGGCAGAGTAACGGCGGTCTATCAAATTTACACAAAAATCCTGCAAAAACCACAATTTCCAACTTTCTCCAAATTACAATAGAATAACCACAACAACAATACAAGACTATTATTCTATAGAATCCAAATCAAAGCAAGTCCTGATATTTTTCTATTCAATTAAAATCGCGTAGAATCAATTCCGACCAGTAAAATCTTCGTAGAAAATACTCAAATCGTGTACAATAGTGATATCTATAACACTAAAAGTTGTGCGGTGAAAGTTGTGTCAAATCAAAATCATGTCCAAAATTTGACTACGAAAACACAAAACAGTGCACAACTCGGTCAAAACACAACATCTCTGAAAACAGAAACAGGATTCGGAGTCCTTACCACGAGATCTTCACTTTTCCCAACAGCGGTGTCGGACGAAAAGCGCTCTGCAGTCTCCAAAATCCAGCTTTCCTCTTTTTTCCTTTCTCTTTCTCTCTCCTCAAAATATCTGATTTTTATAAAATGATTTTCTCTCTCCTCAACACGACTGATTTCAGCTTTATAGAATTCAGATCGGCCCGGCCGATCGCCCGATCGTCCCAGGACGATCAGACCAATTTTGATCGTCCTGGACCGTTCACAGGGCTATGCTCAGGACGAAATTGTGAACAGTACAGATCGGCCTGGACGATCTCAACATCGTCCTGGACGATCCTGTCCAGAAAACACTCCAGAAAGCACTCCAGAAATCAGATGTTTTCAATGCACTGATCGGCCTGGACGATCTCAACATCGTCCTGGACGATCCTGGGAGGAAAATCCAAATCAGAGAGGAACAGTAAGGGAACGAGATCTCACAATCTCCCCACCTTAGAAAAATGTCGTCCCTACGTTTTATTACAGGTACGAAGCAAAAACAACACAAAACAAATCGATCCAAATCCAAATGCAAATCAAAACTCGTCGAAATCCAAACAAACACATAATGCAATCAATCAAATGTCAATATGCATGATCAAATGTCAATATCAATCGGTTAGTCAAATCAATCTTACCAGTAGAACCTTCTGGTTGTTGTTGATCCTCACGATGCTGTACACTCTGTAGACTGTAGATGCGTGGCACCACTGGAGGAAGTGCAGGAGGTCGTGGCGCAACTGTCTCCCTCTGATCTCTGACAGCCCTATCATCCATCCGGTTCCCTGATCTCTCACTATAAGCCCTTGAGCCAACAGTTCTCTGCTGTCCTGTACCCGTGCCAGAATCAGTCCTTCCACCCAGTCCTTTCTGAGGATAATCTGCTGCTCTGTGCCCTTGCTGTCCACAGTGAAAACACTGCCCCGTCAACAGGTAGCACCGACCTGCATGTCGTTTACCACAGTGAATGCCGCTCGAGAATTACCAGACGATACTACCGATGCAGATCGTGATGCAGATCCCGATGCAGATCCCTTCGAATCATCGTACCTGCTTCTCTTCTCTCTATCTCTACCAGAATCATCTCGTCGTACCTCATTTCTCCTCCTCCTGGTATCCTCGTACCTCGATACCGGTGTCGCCAAATCAATCTCTATCAATCGGGCCCGCTCACCAGCTCAGAAAACTCATGGATCCGGAAAGGTACTAGTGGATGCCTCAGCTCTTTGTTCAATCCGTGCAAAAATCTATAACACTTCTCCTCAGCAGTAGGAATCAAATGAGCAGCATACCTCGCAAGTGCAGTAAACTCGGCCTCGTACTGCATCACTGACTTGCGGCCTTGTTCCAATCTCATGAAAGCTTCCTGCATCTGTCGCTGAGCTGACGGTGGTACAAACCACATTCTGAACACTACAGTAAACTCATCCCAGGTGATCTCAGCATTAGTCTTACCTTGGAATTTCTCTCTCTGCTGTCCGATCCACCATCTCTCTGCTTCACCCTCAAACAGGAATACTGCCAATGGTGCCTTTCTATTCCCCGGACACTGCATGCTGTCAAAAATCTTTTCCACCCTCATGATCCAATCCTCAGCAGCCTGGGGTCCCACAGCCCCTTTAAACAACGGAGGCTTCAGCTTGTGAAACATCTGCAAGTGTCTATCAGCTTCTTCCTCTTTGCTCCCACTCATTTTGCTCTGCGCATCACCCATAACATGTGCAATCGTAGTAGCCAACTGCATCATACTCTCTGAATGTACTGGAGCTGCGCTGTGTTGCTCATTCAGTACACTGGATTCTGCCGGAGGATCCATATCTTTTCACCTGCATAATTCAGAACAAATGATACACACATGCAACGATGTATGCCAATGAAGCTCTTACAGCTACCCAATCTACCCAACTCTCAATCCAATCCTACAACTCTGGTAACAATCCATTCTTCCAATAACACTGCTCTGATACCAATCTGTCATTCCCCAAGATCTAACTTGGAAAGAATGTCAATCAATTTCTCAAACAATTTACCAGAGTTATCTAAAACCTTCGATTAAACAATCTAACAAACATCTATAATAAAATTTAAAACATCAATATACAAGTCGATTCATATCTCCAAAACATCATGTACTACACTCAGGAACTATACTATCAATACAAGTAAGGAAATCTATCCTGTCCTGAGTACAAAAGAAATCAATATCATCAAAAGAACTAAAACCTGAAGGTCTGGATTAATTTCTATCTCCTACTCCCAAGCCCTGACCTGAAAATATCAACCACATATAATGAGCTTTACGAAGCCCAGCAGGTCACCTAATACCTATAACTGAAATCAAAGCACGGCGATGCTATCAATATGCATGTCAGTCAATCAAATCCGTATCAGTCGATGGTCAATGAGTCAATGCAATCCGAAAATCAATAGTCAATAAAACCAGTCAATACAGCGGCAGGCAAATCAATAAATCAACTCAATCAATCAACAATCGTCAATCAAATCGATGCTGTCTAATCAATACGATCTATTCAATGAAATCAATCGAGAAAAGCAATACGATAATTCTCAATCTATTCTAACAGTGAATCCATGCAGCAGTCAATACAGTGCAGAAACAGTAGCAACAGTGAATCTATAAAATCTATAGGCAGTAATATCAATGAATTTATAGGCAGTAGTCAATAAATTTATACAATATCCATAACCATGCTCAGTAGTATAAATGCTCAGTAATCAATCGATGAAATCAATAAAATCGTACGATACAGTAAATCTGATCAAATTAATAAAGCAGAAATCTCGATAAAACACTAAATTCGTACGTCAATACAGTAAACATGCATTTCAATACTATAATACTGAACAAGTACAAACAACTGGCTATGTTGCTGTTGTAGAATCCATATTGCTGTTGTAGATATCCATATTGTTGTTGTAGATATCCATATACATTGGTTCTATCAATAAGAGTCGTCACTCTTTTCGCCCGTCGGCATATCAATAAACTCCTTATGACTCCCATCAATATATCAATAATCAATGTTTAAAGGAAAGCTCGTCGGCCCACCATCCTGTACAGGTCTATCAATCTTCAACCAATGTTCAACCAGGTTCCACTTGTATTTCAGTATCAATAGTCAATTCAATAATCAATTCAAGAATCAATCAATAATCAATTCAATAATTCATATTAAAGCAATCTAGAACAATCATATCAATAATCATGCACATATCAATTCAATCTATCAATTTCAGACAAATCAGAAATCGTACGAAAATCGGGCAGAGTAACGGCGGTCTATCAAATTTACACAAAAATCCTACAAAAACCACAATTTCTAACTTTCTCCAAATTACAATAGAATAACCACAACAACAATACAAGACTATTATTCTATAGAATCCAAATCAAAGCAAGTCCTGATATTTTTCTATTCAATTAAAATCGCGTAGAATCAATTCCGACCGGTAAAATCTTAGTAGAAAATACTCAAATCGTGTACAATAGTCATATCTATAACATACTAAAAGTTGTGCGGTGAAAGTTGTGTCAAATCAAAATCATGTCCAAAATTTGACTACGAAAACATAAAACAGTGCACAACTCGGTCAAAACACAACATCTCTGAAAACAGAAACAGGATTCGGAGTCCTTACCACGAGATCTTCACTTTTCCCAACAGCGGCGTCGGACGAAAAGCGCTCCGCAGTTTCCAAAATCCAGCTTTCCTCTTTTTTCCTTTCTCTTTCTCTCTCCTCAAAATATCTGATTTTTATAAAATGATTTTCTCTCTCCTCAACACGACTGATTTCAGCTTTATAGAATTCAGATCGGCCCGGCCGATCGCCCGATCGTCCCAGGACGATCAGACCAATTTTGATCGTCCTGGACCGTTCACAGGGCTATGCTCAGGACGAAATTGTGAACAGTACAGATTGGCCTGGACGATCTCAACATCGTCCTGGACGATCCTGTCCAGAAAATACTCCAGAAAGCACTCCAAAAATCAGTTGTTTTCAATGCACTGATCGGCCTGGACGATCTCAACATCGTCCTGGACGATCTTGGGAGAAAAATCCAAATCAGAGAGGAACAGTAAGGGAACGAGATCTCACTTCCTCTTAATAGGCAACAACAAATCAGCCATCAATCATCTCATTAAATAGCTTGAATCAAGATTTACCATGAAAAATCTTGGTACTCACTTTCAAACAAGATGAAACTAGAATATACTTGTATATGTCAATGACATCCTCTTAACAGGCAACAACTAATCAGCCATCAATCATCTCATTAAATAGCTTGAATCAAGATTTACCATGAAAAATCTTGGTCTAGCCCATAACTTTCTCAAAATCCAAATTACAACCAGTCCAGATCATTAGCATTTTTTCTCGCAATGTGCATATGCCAATTCCATTCTTTACATGTGTATCACAGGCTCACTTCAATATTTGATGTTAACACGTCCTGATATTGCATTTGCAGTTAATTTTCTTTCGCAGCATATGCATGAGCCATCCACATACCACACGTATATGCTCAAATGCCTTCTTAGATACATACATGGAACACAAGATTTCGATCTACTTATTACCAAGTATAATCATCAACTCAGAACTTTTTCTGATGCTGACTGGGCTGGAGATCCGCTCACTCGAAAATTAACGTCAGGATATTATTCATTTCTTAGTACAACTCTTATATCTTGGTCAGTCAAGAAACAAACTATGGTGGCAAGATCATCGACATAATCTGAATATAGGGCTTTAGCTGAAGCTACTGCGAGTATACTGTGGCTCAAAAGACTTCCTAACAATTCTGATATTAATTACAATGCTCCATCTGATCTCTTTTGCGACAACACCTCGACAATAGCCCTTGTGAACAACTTGGTTTTTCATGCCCGCACAAAACACATTGAGATTGATTAGAGGTTTGTTCGTGATTGTTGACCTCATTTTTGTATGAGGTCATTAAAGACCCATCCAGATCAATATTAACCTTACATTAATCCAGACTCTAGATCCTAGGATCTATCTGATCCTTAGGACTATTTCAGATCTAATCCTTGAGATGATCTAATCTACAGCTCAATACCCTCCTAGAATCTATATTTTAAGACCTATCTAGATTCTAGGATCCTTCTAGACTACAAGCCTTAGGATCTATTCCGGATCTTATGACCCTTCTAGATCCAGACACTATGATCTTCTCAGGTCTTAGCAATTGCCTAGACCTTAAGATCAATTTAGATCCCAGATCAATCTAGACCTCAAATCAATTTTGACTCCAATTCAAACCTGATCTCAATTCAATCCAATCCTCAATTAAAATTCAGACTCCAGTCCAGTTCAAGATCTTAATCTTTTCAGTTCAAACCTTGATCTTATTTTTGATCGAACTTCAACCTTATCCAATCAATTATGATCTTCCAAATGATCATAAATGATTTAGATAACTCAAACTTAATTAATCAAATTCAAAATCCAGACAAAATCCAAAAATCCAGACTCAAATCCAAGGTCCAGAAGCCTTGTCCTAAAGGCCTTTTCCAGGGATTTTTCAAATACTTCAAAACCCTATCAAATGACCTCCGATTCAGAGTCTGTCAGTTGCATATTGATAGGACATGTATATGAAGAAAACCCTCCAAATTTGAACCCATTCTGAGGTCTCTAACCTCAGAATCCAAATATAAATCCAAAGGCTGTAAAACCTTCAAATATTTACGGCCTATGCCACTGGACCTGCCATCCAGTGAATTTTGACCTTAGAGCTTTCAACAAAGTCTCTAATTACTTCCAGACCCTTAATTATAACTCACTGAACATTAAACTGCATTTTGGTTGATCCACTTTGACCCCCAGTTGACCAGGGGTCAAAATGACCAAAATACCCCTATGGGGCTCAAATGGTAATTTCAAACCAAATGAACTCCGAATTGAACGCAACCACCTCCAGCAAGTTTCAAATGTCATTTCAAACCTGTTGGACCCATTCCCAACCCCTGGGTCAACCTGGTTGACCAAGTCAACAGGTTTGACCAAAAGGGGCCCTTTAAGGGTCCAAACAGGTGTTTTGAACCAAATGACCTCCCCAGACCCTAGGACCATATCCAATAGACTCTAAATATCATTTGAAATTTGTTGAACCCATTTCCAGACCTTAGACCTAGCTGGTTGACCAAGTCAACCAATTTTAGGTTAAGGGCCCATTAAGGGCCCATTAAGCCCTCTTAACCCAAATGACCTACATAAACTTTGGAATGGCCCTTACCAACACTCATAACTTTCTCCTAGTCCACATCATTCACCTTATTGACTGTTTGACTAGTCAACCTAGTCAACAAGTTCACTTGAAATAGGCTTAAAAGCCCATTTGGCTTGATTTGGCTTGACTCAAGCTAGCTCAAACCTTACCAATCCACTCTCTTCTATTCCAGCAGCTCTAAGCTCTCTTAGAGACTTCTTAGGCTGATTATTAACCCTTGGATCAATGTCCAATGGTTTGGATGACTTCCACATGGGCAAATGAGGACAAGACCACCTTTCTATGTAGGTGTCCTTGCATTTGTCCTTGACTCCTGCTCTCACCAATTTCTAAGCCAGATGGCATGCATCAAGGAGGCTCCCAAGCTAATCATAGCCATCCATTTGGCCAAGATATTTTGAAGAAAAGGAAGAGATTAAAAAGAGAAGGATTGATTCTAATGAGGGAATTAAGAAAAACTTATCCATCTCCAAACCTCTCCCAGCTTTAAGACTCCTCTTAGAGCTACTCCAGACTAATTCCTAGCTTTCCCAAACTGTTTTCCATCAAATCCAAGTCTCCAAAACACTCATTGGTGAAGAGAGAGAGGATCAGGAAATTTCTGATTAACTACAAATCAGAAAGATCCAGATCTTGGAGTCTTCATCAAAGTTGAAGAGGACATCTTCATCTTTCCAACAAGCTCAAGAAGTCAAAAATCCATCAGCTAGATTGTAAGTTATTTATGTTTTAAGCTTAAATTTAAATTCAAAACCGTAGCAAATCTACAGTGCATGGAGCTCTAAAAATCCATGGATTGGAAGATTATGCTAACATCAATATGTGTTTCAAATTTCACAAAGTTTGGTTAAGTATTTTAGAAGATATAGGCATTTAAAAATCTCCAGTTTCGGTAGATCAGGACCGTCCGATTGATCATCGGACGGTCCATATCAGATCTGGAACTCGCGCACCTCACCTGGGATTCGAACCCGGGTCTCCTACCTAGACCGCGCGGGTGACGTGGCGCCATCTGGGCGCTCGGATCGGATCCCGTTTGATCTGATCGGACGGCTGCTGTTCTAGCCGACGTGGTTAAGTGATCACACGGGATCACACCACGTGTCAAGGGCGCGGCGCGGCGCTGCCGTCCAGCCAATCATTGCCAATGATTGGTTTGGCGGCGCCGGCGGCCCAATTTGATTAAAATGATTTTAAAAATCATTTAAATGCCCAAAAACTTTTAAAATTCATAGTAAATCCATTTTTCCACCAAAATCAGTGTTTTAAAGCTTGTTGGAAAGCTCTTGAGCTCTAGTATTTATTAAAATTAAATTTAAGTTATTTTGATCACTGTATAAGGAGATATTTGGGTTTGTTTAAAATTTGTTTTTTCCAATTTTCTCCCAATCCAGTGGTCAAATCAAGCTCAAATTTTGGTGAAACAATTTTGGACATCTTAGTCATTATCTGTAATTTTTCTAGGTCCAGATGTACAGTGGATTGCTGTGGGGTGAATTTACAAAGTTTTGGGTCCATTTTGGACCCAAAACTTTAGAAATTCATAACTCTCCAAACTAGTAGAATTAAGCTTCCTGATTTCTGTGGTGTGTTTGTGTATGGTTAAGGGTTAGATGAACAGAGATTTAGATCCAACTGAATATTAGTGCCACCTAGGAAAAATATTTAAGAAAATGTCTATTTAACTTAGAAAAATCATAGGAAATTCTACACACACCCACTAGGGGTGAAACTTGAACACAGTAAACATAGTGACATTTTACACCTTAGGTTCAAATTTCACCTAATTTTGAGTTCATTAGGTCAGATAATTAAGCAAATTAAAATCAGCCCTATTAAGAACTTTAAAACTTCCAAAAATTACAATAAATCAAATTTAAATCCAAAAAATACAAAAAAAAAACTCTAACTGACCAGCATTAAGTCCTTAATCAATAAAAATTAAAACCCCCTTGATCGGACATCAAATCAAACCTTAATCTAATTTTAATTGAAAACCAATATTTAATTAAAATAAATAATTAATAATAATAAAAAATTTCAAAAAATTCCCAAACACTTGAGAATCACTTCTTAGGTTATCTCTGACCTTTGGAGTTGATTTCAAGGAGTTTGGAATTCATTTGGAGCAAAATCAAGAAAACCCTTCTAATTAAACAATTTTATAAATTCAATAAATATATCAAACTTTGAAAAATCATAACTAACTCTAGAAAACTCCAAATTGACCAAACTCACTTGCATTCAACTCAAAATCAAGTCTAGTATTTATCAAAAATTACAAACCTTCAAAAATCAGTCAAAGTCTAAAAGTCAACAAATCGGTCAAACCTAAATCAAATCAACTCAAATCTTCAAACCTTCATAACTAATAGTAGAAAATTCTAATTTTAGCGTACTTACCTTCTAATTGATCGTATTAAGGTATAGTATTTTAATAAAATATTAACTTTCTAGAAAACACTCATAATTTAAAAGTCAATTTTGGACCCCTTGATTAAATGATTAGAATAATCCAGAAAATTCCCAAAATTCAAAAATCACTCTAAAACTCTAAAAATGTTTATTCAACCTTAAAATTAGCAATCAAACAAAAGTTAAAATCAATCTCAAATCATTAATACTTGAACTCAAATTTAAATCTTTCCCTGAGCCTTTCAACCAACTAGAACTTCAAATAACTTTAACAATTTGCCCTCCTTAGGACATATCAAAACCACACGGCCTATCTCACACACTTTAGATGGTTTGCTAGGACAACCAACTCTAGTTTTAGGATAGACCGGTGTTTACGTTTCTGTTGTGTGCCGGGTTTTCGAGCTTTCACTGCATGCTGGTTGTTAGCTTAGAATTGATTGAATGTCTGTTTATTTATTTACTGCACTCTGTGTTGTGAGTAATTGAGCATTTTAAATTTCAAATATTAAATGCTTGGGATTGATTATATCTAATATTAACTGCTTGGGATTATTTATATAACTGCTGATTATTAGGATAATCCTGCAGGATCGAGTCTAGACTTTTCAATTTTGATTAATGTAATTTGATATAATTTGAGTTGTATTTAAAGTGATTTTGAGTTGGGATGTTTAGATCCAACTTGAATTCCAAAGAGGAGAAGACATCCCTAAAGGGGAGAGTTTTCGTCCATTTGGAAGATCAAGTTTGGATACTATTCGCTTATCCAAAGAGAAAAGCTAACACCCCGTTCAAGGGGATGTTTCTTTTCATTTGGATATCCAGAACCGACGAATCAAGATGTTCGTGAAAAGACGAAGAAATGGACGACGAGAAGAATCCCAATTCTCAAAGTCACTTGAGTCATAGGATTAGAAATCCGGGTTGTTGGCAGTGGTGCCCGGCCACTTTATTTTCTGCAGACCCTGGTTTGTAATAAGCAAGGCAACTTTGCCTATGGACTTTCAATTTGAATATTAATTTAATTAATTTGATTGATGTTTGATGTGATTGCGTATAGAATTACCTGCTTTTCGTAGTTTTTTTTGGCGTTTGTGTGCCGCTTTTGTTTTTGCCTGGACTCGTGAGACTCGTGAGGGTGTAAAAATTTTTATACTCATAACCTTAAAGTTCAAGATTTTAGCGAGTCTGAGCAACATAGAAAGAATAACGAATTTAGGGAATTAGCCGGGGATCGACCCCGGGGTCGCATGCATATTTTTGCATTTCTTCTCTCCTTGTTTTAGACCCTTCCCCGCCTGCGGGTAGAGTCCGGATAGTCTGACCTATGAGGACGAAGTGCCGGACCTGGGGAAGTCAAGTCTTCTAAAAAATTATTTTCTAAGCCTGTTTTTAACTTTCAAGCATATTTGATTTGGAATTGTTAACTAGCATGCATTGCATTAGAAACAGATTTAAAAGAGTCAAAATTTTAATTGCATTAATCCTTAGCATTTTGCACCCAGCATAAGTCAAAGGGGCCAATTAGGATTTGCTCTAGATGTCGGCCCCATTCTCAAAAACTTTTCTTAAATAACATCCCTACCACTCAACATTAAAAGACCGGACTCATATTTTAAAATCGTTTAGGTGGTTTAGCTGGCTCCCCAATCCAGGCCGGGGTAAGTCCAGATATACATTGCACTAGCTAGGTTCGGGTCACTTTTTAGTACCCAATTTAGACTTAGGTTCTGAGGCTGGCTCAAGCCATAAGACCTCAATTTTCGGGAATTGAATCCCAAATTTCTAATAAAATTGACCACTCAAACTAAAAAATTCTTTCAAACAAATACAAGCCTAACACTTAGGATAGACTGGGGTGTTTTCTGAAGTAATTCAGAATCTCAAAACACCTCATACCTTTCTTCCTTTGACTCCAGAAATAAGTCTTCAATTTTGAACCAATTCCATTTGAAATTCCTACCATTTTCTTCCTTTGATATCGACTTTAAAAATTATAAATAAAATTTACACCACTATTTTAATCGAGAGTTTTCGTAGGAAATTTCGATTTCCTATGATGTAATTAACTACGAGGGCTTGCGCTCGTAGGAGATTTAGAAACCCAGATCTAATTTTCAAAATCCAAATCTTTCAAAATCTCTAATTAATTATTTTTGGGAAATTTAAAATACAACGATCATTATCGTCATTTTCAAACGATCCATAATGATTGATATCTTCCTTTCTTTGGAAAGGTATATCAATTATTATCGTGGATCCGATTATGAAATTAATGATCTTTCATCCAGATTAACATAGCCAAACAATTTTGAATTTGACTACAATAATTTGGATAACTTAAAAATTTTGAAATTTGAACCAATTAGTGAATGATATTATCCCCGTTTGGGATGATATATCGTTCCTAATGTTGTGTTAGATTTTCAAAACTAAAATTCAAAATTTAATCTTCCCAAAGATAATTAAATATTTTTCAAAACTATATATATTTAAACCATATATTTTTTTAATCAAAACAGTGATCAAATTCAAACCAATAACATTCGGCTGTTACCAATAAGTATAATTGATCAAATTGTTGATATTCTTACGAAGCCTCTAACCACTCCACGATTTCACATGCTAAGCTCAAACTGACTATTATTCCAAATCCATCAGTTTGCGGAGGACTATTAGAAGACAAAAGCACAACTAATAATACCACATTTGCTAGAATATTAAATTCATCCCGTAACAGTTGTACACGTGTACTTATGTAACGCAATGTCTTTATATACTAGTGCTATAACTTGTAATAGGATATGATGAATAATAAGTTTCTATTTGGTCTCATAATTCTCCTCTGTAATCTTCTTGATTTACTTCTTGTTGTTACCACACTCTCTTCTTCTTTAGTTTTCTCCCAACAAAAATTGCATAGAAAAATATTTGGTAACTCCATTGTGAAATCAAAGAACTATAAAAATTGTACACTTACATGAAATTTAATAGATTCAATAGGATGTTCAAATTGTAACTTAGAATGGCCCAAACAACACTAATCATCAATTAAAAATTTCAAATGTATAAAAAATGACCCCCTTTTGGGGATATATATATATATATATATATATATATATATATATATATATATATATATATATATATATATATATATATATATATATATATATATATATATATATATATATATATATATATCCCCTAATTAAAACAAATTCATACACACATCATATATGCAATACTCGAATTAATGACATCTTGATGAGTAGTCAAAACTCATAACTAATAAATTAAGGCTTCGTTTGACATGTCTTTCTTTCTGCTTCTTAAATCAGCTTCCTAGTACAAAAATTTGTATTAAGAAGTTGCTTTAAGAAGCAATAAAAAAAACCATATCAAACGAATTCTAAGAGGGACGATTTTCTTACTGCTTCTTAAAATAGTAAAAAATCCATCTCAAATGAAGCCTAAATTGAGTTGCGTATCTTGAGTCTTGACCATGTCATGTTCATATTCTTCCTCATCAAGTCTTCAATTTCATATTGGTCATCTCATTTCTTACGTAAGCAATGAAAACCATGAAATGACCAAACCATAAAAAATATTTGCTCTCCATATGAAAGCAATGAAAGACTTAACAACAGTACTCGATGATGACCTCCCAAAGCCAATGCATGCATCAAGAGATGTACCTGACTAAAATACTAAATTTTATTGTTGAAAGGGATGTTGACTAGCTTATTGGGAAATTTTAACCTAAACGGTCAAATCCACTGATATGGTGTTTTAATTAGGGGTATAAATGAGTTGAGCTGAGCTCAAATCATTATGTTTTTGAGCTTGAGTTTGATTAATTAATCAAGTTCGACTTGGAACACGAGCTTTGTCCTATAAGCTTGAGCTAGCTCATAAGTAGGCTCATTTATGTTGAAAGAGAGAAAATGCTTATGATTTAAATAATTATTATAATAAAATGATTAAAAAAATTGAGAAATTAGAAGAAAAATCACTTTTAATATAAGAAAATGATATAACAGCTTTGTACTTTAAATTTTGAATAATAATATGCTAAGTATATTTTATATTCATATTTTTTAAATGAATAGGCTCGCGAGCTAACGAGTTGTCAAGTTAAAGCTGGCTCAAGCTTGGCTCGTTCGGCTAAAGATCCATTATGAAGTTGAGCTCAAACTGGCTCACAAGTCAGCTTGACTCATTGACACCCTTAGAGCTTCTCCAGCCGTTTTGCAAACCAACGAATGGAGGCCCTGAAACATCCCAACAGAATGCCATTTTTATCAACAATTGTTTGCGGAACAGATATTGGCATCGCACTGTTCATCCGTCATATATTTTTTTACTATATAATTGATTTGTACTTTTAAATATTTAAGTATAATTTTATATTATAAATAGTTAAGAAATAATAATTTAGAAACACATTACTTTTCAAAAATTAAAATATTTTTTATGTAATTATTTTTTAAAGATAAACATTAACATAAAAATTTATGATAAATTTCTCATACACATTTAAAAAATATCGAGTACTACAATACTTTTAAAAAAATACATAAATCAAAATACAAAACAAGTTCAGATAATAAAAAATAATAATTTTTAATATTAAATATATATTTGCTTATTTTGGGCATATTAATTTCCCAAAATTTTTTATCAAGAAAAAAAAAAAACATAATTTTTAAATTTAAAATAGGTTTAAAATTGATAAATATAAATATATGATTGAAAAAATATAAAATAAAATATGAAAAATAATATATTAAGAATATTTTTTTTTAATGTTAGAAAATAAAGTTCTGTTAGAGGCATGTTACTGCATTTTGAAGTGGAAAATGAGTTTTTCGGTTGAAGATGCCCTTAGTTTTAACTATCAAGAATCATCATAACCAAATATAGTTCCAACAGTGTTGAAGAAACTATGGAGCAAGGGAAGATTTTGATCTTGCATGAGAGGTCGGAGAGCTTAATTTAGAGATGATTTCTTATAAAAGAAAGGAGATCAGCTTTGTTGCCAATGGAGATTCACGAATAGATGAACTTGTTAAACTATTCAGCTTGCAATTCCGCTGAATCCAAAGAGAAATCCATAGAAAATTTGGCATAATGTCTCTGCAGCGAAGCGTAAAAAGACATAAAGCTTATTCCGACGACCGAGACCCCGTCAAATGGTTCTTTTCACCACGTGAAAGCGAGTCGTCAATCTTTTTGACTGACTAATCCTCCACCACGATCAAAGCATCAATATTATTTAATACTAATTAAACCTTTAAATCTAACCTTAATCCTTCTTTCCTCTTGCAACAACTCCACAATATTCCACCTTCTCCTTCCTCTCTCCTAACCATGTCTTCCCTTCACAAGTTCGTCGACGCCATCGCCGGCAAGCACGAGAACTCGAAGAAGAAGAAGAAGGCTAACGACGCGTCTATGGAGATCCAAGGCACCGTTGTTCTCATGAAGAAGAACGTGCTTGACTTCAATGACTTCAACGCTTCCCTTCTCGACAATATCAGCGAATTCGTCGGCGAACGCGTATCGTTCCAGCTCGTCAGCGCCACCTCCAGCGATCACAGTAAGCACGCGCGTCCTCTCTATATTAATTAGAATGATACGAAAATAAATATAAATTTGTTATACATCCATTGAATAAAAATTTAATTTGCAGACAGAGGGAACAGAGGGAAGGTAGGCGAGGAAGCGTACTTAGAGGACTGGGGGAAGGCGGCGCCGGCGCCGGTTGTGGCGGCGGGCGAGTCGCTTCTCTCGGTGAGGTTTATGTGGGAGGAAAGCTTTGGAGAACCGGGGGCGGTGATTGTGAAGAACCGGCACCGGTCCGAGTTTTTTCTCAAGAGCTTGAGCTTGGAAGGCGTGGGTCTGAAGAACCGGGTTCAGTTCGATTGCAATTCGTGGGTTTACCCGGTCGAACGCTACAACTACGACCGGGTCTTTTTTGCCAATGAAGTGAGATTCTTGCTCTTTATCTCTTTTTTTTTTTTTAATGAAACAGATAAATTAATTAATATTTGTAAGAAATAGAAAGGTAGAGGACGAATTAATTGAATATTTTTTATGAAAAATATTAAATAGAGGGGATATATATATATATAAAAATTTGATAAAGATTAAAAGCTATGTATTTTAGGTTTAAAATATTTTGTTAAAAAAAGTTTCTATTAGTTATTCTTATATTAAGAAAAAAAAGGACAATTTGCATATAAAATAAGCATAAAAATTTCAAAATGATAATCTGTCACTTTAATTTACAAATGATCAAAATAATTTATAAATACTTAAGTCTCATTTAAGACTTTGTTTGAGAAGGCTTTATTTCTATTTTGTATAATTATTTTTTAGTATAAAAATATATTAAAAACAGGGGAAAAATAATGGTCTAAAGCCGTCCCAAATAAAGCGTAGAAAAATAGTGATCTAAATCAGTCTCAAATGGATCATAAAATTTATCATTTTGAATATGATAAATTTTATAGGCATGAAATTTATTTTGAATTTAATTTAATATAAGATTTTATAGCTTATTCATTAATTAAAATAATTTATAATAAGTAATTTAACTATTATAAAATTTATTCTAATTAAATTTAAGTAAAACATTTGGTCCAAAATTTATATGAATGTATGTCATTACTTGACTGGCCCTTATAGAATCTAATCCAAATAAGCTTAATATGAACCTGACTCGTTTATCATATGATCCAAATATTTCACCTTAACCCTTCTTATTTGTTTGACCCATTTACTTTATAGATCACATAATTTTTTTATTAATATAACCCGTTTAACTCAAATATGACTAATTTAATAAAAAATAACCCATTTAACCTAAACACAAATAATTAAAATAACACGTTTAACTCATAAAATTGAAAGTCAAAGTGAACTAAAATATAATACATAAAAATAATGTGTGGTAAAACTCTAATAGAAAAATATATTGCAAAAAATATTTTCTATGTGACATAATTTGTTTTATTAAAAATTGCAGAATGATATAATCGCCATTTTTATTTTTATTTTATTTTAATGGATAACGTGTAATATGCTGTACGGATGGAGGTTGACTTCTTTTTTTTTTTACATTATTTTTAGAAACAGCTAATTCTGGTTTTATTTTATTTTGTTTTTGTTTTTTTAATTAGTTTTAAAAATGTTTTTTTTTCTAATTTTGCTCAATTTAATTTCATTTTTTTCTTTTGACCTTACAAGAAAAAAAGATTGTCCTGCACAGCATCTTTTACAATAAAACCCATCACTTTTGAGAATTTGCATTCATCTATTTTAACGCATCGCATTTTAATTGCAATAACAATTTTTTTTTTACTATTATATTTTCGTTGTATTTAAAAAAAATTGTACTATGAAGCTGCTTTCTACAGTAGCTTTCAGAGTATTATTTTCTTCATAACAAATTTATAACTACTCAGGATTGGAATAAGCCTCCTTTTTAAGGCTGGAAAAAATAGGATAGTGAAATACATAGTTGCATTTAGTGAAGATATGTAAAATAGTTAAAATGCTTATTTTTTTAAGAGAAAAATGATTTCAAGGTTGTCAAATTATCCACCATGAGCTCTTCCTGATTCCACCATTATAATCACTTTTATAAAAGCTATAGCTGTCCAAAACATACCTAGAGTCTGCATGGAATATTGCCAGTATTTTATAAAGTTGACTGTGAAGTTTCTATGGAGAAAGAAACTTCTCTTCTAATATAGTAAAAAACAGCTTTTCCCATAGAATTTCTAAAAAGTTATACAATGATGATAATAATAATATGTAAATTACACATTGTATATTGTTGATTACCCTTAGCTTTGACGGTTAATTACTATTTTATTCAGAGCTATCTTCCTAGCAAGACACCAGAGACTTTGGTTCAATACAGAGAAGAAGAACTACATAATCTCAGAGGTGACAATGTTGAAGGCATGCTGAAGGAGCATGATAGAATCTATGGCTATGCCTTCTATGATGATCTTGGCGACCCAGATAGGTCTCCTGACTTGTCTCGACCGGTTCTCGGTGGCTCGAAGGACTACCCTTATCCTCGCCGCGGTCGCACTAGCCGACCATCCTCCAAGTCGGGTACATATTGACTCAATTATATTTTGTTGGTACTTTAAGCGAATTTAATCATAAATTCATAAATGCATCACAATAATTATTTTGGTAACATAAGATCAATAACAATATAATGAGATAGATGTCTACTTGATCATTCAACTCATAATTAACATGCAGCATCGCAATAAACTTTGGCTACCAACTAAGATTTCGCTTTGAACGACTTTTTTGTGCTGCTTAAAGCAGATTTCTAGTACAAAATTTAAAATTTTGTACTAAAAAGCTGTTTTAAGAAACAGTAAGAAAGCCATCCCAAATGAAGCCTAAGTCTTTGTTTGAAACAACTTTTTTATTGCTTTATATAAGTAAATTTTTAAGTAAAAAATGTCTTTAATTAAATAAATATTAAAAAGAAAGTATTCTGTATATAAATACATAGAAAATGAGTGACATAAATGTAAATTCGCATAAAAAAATCTTATTATTATTTTAATATCTCTTCTTCTTCTTCCTGCTCAGATCCTAACACAGAGAGCCGGCTTCCACTGCTCAGCCTCGACATCTACGTTCCCCGAGACGAGCGGTTCGGCCACCTGAAAATGTCGGACTTCCTCGCCTACGCCCTCAAGTCCGTCGTTCAGGTTCTGGTTCCCACTCTCAGCTCCCTCTTCGACCATACGCCCACCGAGTTCGAAACCTTCCAAGACGTTCTCGATCTCTACGAAGGAGGTCTCCGGCTGCCGGATTGCCCGGCGCTCGACCATCTAAAGAATAACATTCCATTCGAGATGATCAAAGAGCTCGTAAGAACCGACGGCGAGCACGTTCTTAAACTCCCCCTGCCTCAAGTCATCAAATGTACGCATTTTTATCACAAAAAATCGATCAAAGAGTAATCTTTCTGTCAACTTAGGACTTGACTGATTTGGTTTAATTTCATTCATAGATGATAAGTTGGCATGGAGAACAGATGAAGAATTTGCTCGGGAGATGCTAGCAGGTGTCAACCCTGTCATCGTAAGCCGTCTTCAAGCTTTTCCTCCCAGCAGTCAGCTTGATCCAGTTACTTATGGCAACCATCAGAGCTCCATAACAGCTTCCCAGATTGAAAAGAACTTGGACGGCCTCACTATCCAACAGGTAATCAATCAATTATTAACTACTTAAACTTCAAAGAATTCATTATATTCTCTTCATACGCTTAGGGTGTCAATATTTAACACGACATGAAAATTCGATTCTAAAATTTCGGATTGGACCCGGCCCGGTTTCAAACGGGTTGGGTTTGGCTTGACTCGCCGGGGTTTCCGGGTCAACTTGAAAACCCGTTTGAAATGCCCGAACCTGCTCGAGCCTGCACGTGGCTGCCAGCACCCACCCGTGTTGCGCTCGAAGCTGTCCTCAGCTGACCACGCCTGCCAGCGTCCGCCTGAGCCAACCCGCGCCCACCCGCGACCACTCGCGCCAGCGCACGCACACGGCACACTCACATCCGCGCCCGCCTGCTTTTTGTCATCAGGGTCAATCGTGTTGGGTCGGGTCAACCCTCCTAATGACGGGTTGGGTCTGTGTCCGAATTTCTAACCCATTTACATAACTTAGTCGGATTATGATCGACCCGTTTGAACCGGGTCAGTTTCGAATTCGACCCGAAACCCGATTTTGACACCCCGCCATACTCTTATACAAGTGTTAATATTATGCAGGCACTGAAAAGAAACAAGCTGTTCATCTTAGATCATCATGACGTTTTGATGCCTTACTTGAACCGCATCAACAACAACACTCCAAACAAAGTATACGCAACCAGGACTCTACTCTTCCTCCAGGAAGACAGCACTCTAAAGCCACTGGCTATAGAGCTGAGCCTTCCCCATCCAGACGGCGAAGAGCTCGGCGCCGTCAACCGTGTCTTTACTCCGCCGGCGAACGACGACAGCGACAACGATGGCGGCGTCAAAGAGTCAATTTGGCAGCTCGCCAAGGCTTATGCCACCGTCAACGACTCCGGCGTCCACCAACTCATTAGTCATTGGTATGCATGCATAAAAATTCAGTTTTTAGACCATTCGATGGTGAAAAGGTGTTGACTTTAATGAATTTGCACAGGTTGAAGACTCATGCGGCCATAGAGCCATTTGTGATAGCTACTCATCGACAGCTGAGTGTGATGCACCCGATTCATAAGCTGCTGAGCCCGCATTATCGTGACACGATGAATATAAACGCACTCGCACGACAAATTCTCATCAACGCCGGCGGCATTCTGGAGGCCACCGTCTTCCCCGGAAAGTACGCCATGGAGATGTCCTCAGCTGTATATCAGAATTGGAACTTCACTGAACAAGGGCTTCCTGCTGATCTTCTCAAGAGGCATGACACTTTTTTTCTTTTTTCTTTTTAATTTGATGAAGCATTAGCGATATTGTTTTAAAATTATGATCAAAGTTAATATCTTGCAGGGGTGTGGCAGTAGAGGACCCAGCAAGCCCTCATAATCTTCGTCTGCTAATCCAGGATTACCCCTACGCCGTCGACGGACTGGCCATCTGGTCGGCCATCGAGTCATGGGTGACCGAATACTGTTCCATCTACTACACCAGCGACGACGAAGTATCCACTGACAAAGAGTTACAAGCCTGGTGGAAAGAGCTAAGAGAAATCGGCCATGGCGACAAGAAAGATGAGCCTTGGTGGCCGAAATTGAGCACAGTGGTAGAACTTATTCGCACTTGCACCACTGTCATTTGGATTGCCTCCGCCCTTCACGCCGCCGTGAACTTCGGCCAGTATCCCTATGCAGGCTACTCGCCAAATCGGCCTACGATCAGTCGACGGTTGATGCCGGAGCTTGGATCGCCGGAGTATGAGACGTTGCGGGAAAACCCGGATTTGGTTTTTTTGAGGACGATTACAGGTAAGAGAGAGAATAATTTGATTTGGATTACAATAGTAATCAATACTACACTCATCTTCTCAAAATAGATCTAAAAATATTAAGAATCATCCTACTCACTTTTTGATCATGACATCCAATACAAATTTTTCTTTAAATAAGATAAAAAATATATTTTTAATAATCCATATGAAAACTTTAGTTAGTATCAATCAAAGTCATTAAAGATGCTTGGGAATTGGGATATTACTTTACTTTTTCAAAAAGCAGTCATAATTTTATTTGATAATTATTTTCTTAATGCTTTTTATTTGTTTAAAAAAAAGTATAGAAATTTAATTTTTACAATCATAATAGTCAGATGCTTTTTCCACATCAACGTCACTCTGCAACCATCTCAAATAGATCCTAAGGGGTTGTTTAGTAGCACTCATGATTTGATTTAAGTAGGATTTCATAAATCCGCTAAATCCAGATTTCCTGAGGAGCCTAAAACATGAAAATTGTTTGGTAACATTCATGATAAATCCTATTCAATCCCGTGTAACTATTTTGCTATAGAACATATTTTAATGAGCGGACTCTTTCTCTCCGGCCAACGGATTTCATAAATACAGCAAAAAGCAGGATTTTAGAAATATGGTATTTAGCACGAAAAAGCGAAATTTTCCGTATATGATGACTTTCAATTGTTGTGAGATTTGGTTTTGCATTTTAGGCCGTTTGGCTAGATTTCGCTCAAATCCGGCTACCAAACAGCCCCTAAGTGTGTTTGGAAATGATTACAATGATAAGTAATTATTATTGCATCTATCTCTAAAAATATTTAAAGGCTTTAAGACCTATTTATCTCTAAACATATTTGACTCCATTTACAAAAATCTTAGAGCTAAATTCTCATCTCACTGTACGCAGGACAATTTCAGAGCATATTGGGGGTCTCGTTGATAGAGATATTGTCAAGGCATTCATCAGATGAGGTCTATCTGGGCCAGCGAGACTCTTCAGTCTGGACCAAAGAAGCAGAAGCGCTGGAAGCGTTCAACAGATTTGGGAAGAGATTAGTAGAGATTGAGAGAAGCATTGTGAAGAGGAATGAGGACGAGAACCTGAAGAATAGGAATGGAAAGGTTGAGATTCCATACACTTTGCTCTATCCCAATACTTCGGACTTCAGTCGGGTCGGTGGGCTTACCGGTAAGGGGATACCTAACAGTGTCTCGATTTGAGGGCAAAATATTAGATCCATCACCTGACAGAGAAATACATTAAAGCGAAGTTACTGAAGCAGCTGCGCTTTTACAATAGACGGAGAGAAATTCGGATGTATCTCTCTGTCAGGTGACCGGACCTAATAATTTTCCCCATTTGAGCACTATTTTCCTTATTTCAAATGTTATTTTGGGTCTTGAAAGTGTTATGTATACTCTATGTTGTATAACTTTTTAAATAAATAATTATGAAAGCATTGTTGGTGTTGTGTGCTACTTGACTAACAATGTTGATTGAATGGTTGTGATTAGGGGTGTATGTGTGCCAATGCGGCTCGTGAGTTGGCTTGAGCTTGATTCGTTTATGGGCTCGTGAGTCGAGCTTATCGAGCTCACGAGTCGAGCATGATGACGCTCGGCTCGAGAGTTCATGAGCCAGCTCGATTCACTAATAATTTTTTTTATTTTATTTATTATATTTGAACTCGCCTAATCCCGCTTAAAAATTAATTTTAAATGGTTTGTTGATCCTATATGTTCTATTTGAGTCTGCTCGCATTCGAGGCGGACAACTCACAAGGCAGATGTGTGGATTGAGGGGGTTGCATCAAGTCATCAACGTGCCCTTGGGACGAGCATTGAAGGCGACAAGATGAGGAAGACAACAAGATGCCAGACTGCTAGAGGTGGAAGACGCAGACGATGAGGACAACCATTGAGGCTCGCGAGCCTATTTGAGCTCGTTTACAATGGGACGAGCTCAAATTCGAGTTCACCTTCCAACTGATGAGCTGTGCTCGATAGTGCCAAAACTCGACTCGTTTACACCCTAATTGTAAATTTTTGTTAAGGACGTGGTTATAAAATAATTGTGGAGAAAGTAACTTTTAAAAATTACTTTAGAAAGTATTTTTCTATCGTAAGATTTTTTAAAACAACAGAAAGATAATGATCAAATAGAAACCGTGATTGTCATATTAAAAAGAAAACAATAATAATTAAAAAAAAAAAAAAACAGCTCGAAACAAAATCATAATTATCATCATCCATGCCATCATCATTTTCGTCTTCTTCCTCCACATCTTTCTCTACCCCACTAGCTCCAACACCTAAAACACTATGTTTCAACTCTCTTCTTCGAATTATGTATTTCATAATTTTATTTTGCTCACCCTTAAAATAGAGGCTGATTCTGCCCCCAGCTGGCTGGCTGTAGTATCTTTCGCAACTAAGCAGGAAATGTTCTTATATATGTATAAGTGAATTAGATAATTCCATAGCAAAATAATCTTATTTTATAAAAGCAATATTAATAATTGTATCAAAGACAACCTAAAACAGTTAAAATGTATTTCCCTAAGCATAAGTTAAGGCTTCGTTTGAGACGGTTTTTTTAGTGCTTCTTAAAGCAATTTTCTAATACAAAATTTTAATTTTTATACTAAAAAACTATTTTAAAAAGCAACAAAAAAATCATCCCAAACAAAGCCTAAGTCAAACCTTATCTCTAAGCTTGCTTAAGTGTAAATTAAACTAATTGTTAAAAATTCTTATATTAGAAGATTAGTAAAAATCATTTAATATAAAATAGTGTTAAAATATTATATTGAAAACTATAACAATTAAATTTAAGATAATTTGTTAATTATTAATTAATTAATAGTAATGTACATTTAATTAGTCATTTAGATTAGCAATAAATAAATTAAGTTTTTAACTATGTTTATTAATTTTTATAAGCACTAATTATGATAAATCTTGAATAACATGACTTAATAAAAACAATTATTTATTTTCTAAGATTAATTAGAATTTTTATTAAGTTGACTAAGTATGCGATCTTCTATTTTTGCACAAGATATATATTTTGTCTTTTGTTAAGAGCAATCGGATGGATCAAAAGCCATCAGTTTCTCCTAGTTATGGTTGTCAAAATGGGTTTTACGAGTGAGGTTTGGGTCTGACTCGGAATTGACATGACCTAAATCCAATCAACAAGAATCCGACCTATTTAATAAATGGGTCAAAAGATGAGCCAAAATCCGGCCAACTAACAACCCAAATGACTTTAACCTAATCCCCTAACTAGTTTTAGTTAAAGTTTTTTTTATAACTTATACATTGCTCATTTTATGTTTTTTGATAAAAAATAAAAATATCATACTTTGCAAGCAAATAGAATTTAAAGAAAAAAATATTAAATGAGTCGAAATTTCAGACCCAAATCCGACCCGTTTATTAAATGAGTCAACTTGAATTAAAGTTGCATAGTATTGCATAACGGTAAACAACTGAACTTACTACTAGGTAAATCTTCACAATGTCAAAATGTAACCAAATTACAAAGGAAAGTGTAAAATACTATTTTAAGACATTTATTGAACTACAATGTTATTTTTCAGTCCATATTATTTTCTATTTAATTAAAATCGCATAAATTCCAAAATAACTAATATACAATTTTCATAAAATACTCAAAATGTTCATAATCATATTACATATAACATATAAAAAGTTTCGCGGTGAAAGTTTTATCGGTGTAAAATTATACGTGTTTTTTGCTAACAGAAATATAATTTTAATCAGAAAACTTTCATATATTTGAAAACTAAGATAGGCATAAGGTGACATACATTGATCCAGACAACTTTCCCAAAGGGTTGACGGCTGACCCATAGTGGCTCAAAATGTGAATTTTCTCTCTCCAACCTCTCTCTTCTCTCCCATGCATGTCAGCTGCTCGAATGCAAATGATCAATTTAAATAGAAACAAATTAATATTTAATAAGTTCATAATGGCTTAGCACTGCGGTGCTCAAATTGGAGCACTACGGTGCTAAAAAATCGGCAACAACCCGAGAGTTGATGTCGCGATGTCACTTTCTGGCACTTTGGCTGAGTGTAGCATCACTGTTCTCAAACACCTAACGCCGTTGCGCTCCAAAAGTGTCATTATCAAATTTTACCAAAATTCACACGCAATACTTGGGACACATTTTAGAGCACACTCAATTAATTTCATGCATTAAAATTTTCTCAAATATATGTGAATAATTGAAAAACTCAAAAGTTCAAAACCTTACCTTTTTTCCAATTGGGTTGAAACTAACGGAATTGAATGCTAAACATGTAGGTGTCAATGGGCGATAATGGTCGGAGGGATCGTAGTCGATAGGAATGGGTGGTTGGAGGAACCGTAGTCGATGGGTGACGGTGGTCAGAGGGACTGTACTCAGTGGGCGATGATGGACAGAGGATCGTAGTTGACGGGAAACGGTTGTCAGAGTGATCGTAATCGATGAGAGACGGTGGTTAGAGGGGCTGTAATCAGCGGGTGAGAGTAGTCAGAGGAACTGTAGTTTGTAGACGACAGAGGTCGGCAAGAACTCTGGCGGTGACAGAGTTGGATGGAGAGTACAATAGAGTTCTTAAGCTTTCTCTTCCCCCATAATGTGAAGAATGGAGAGCTATTTATAGTTATTCGGAAGTGGCATGGCTAGTAATTATGAAGAAAATCAAGGGCATGTTGGGAGTGTTCCATTAAACGACCGATATTAGTCCCCATGATCATAGAGTATTTATGGAGAATTTGAGTGCTTTAATGATGTCATAATTGAGTAATCTTCGGGTTATTGGATTCATCTAGTCGAGTGGCTCGATTCGACATTAAACATGTCATATTTGGATATCATTTGGTCATCCAATTAATGCTCTAAGATTTCAAGTTGGCTTTGATCATTTTATTTGAGCTCATTTCGTCTCAGATTGGACTGAATCTGGCGTCTTTGAGTTCATCTCCCTGAGATTTTTATTTTGACTATAAGCTTGCTAAAATCAGAGTTTGGATGATACAACAACAACAACAACAACAACAACCTTTATCCTATTGTGGGGTCGGTTATGTGAATCCTTTTTCTCCATTGTGTCTTATTAAGAGTCAAATTCTCATCTAAATCTAATAAAGAAAGATCATTTCTAATATTTTCTAATCAAGTCTTTTAGGTTTACCTCAACCTTTCTTAACATATTTTAGATCTAATACATCTACTTTTCTAATCGGGTCATCAGAAGGTCGTCGTTCTATGTGACCAAACCATTTAAGGCGACTCTCTATAATCTTATCTTCTACTTGAGCTACTCCACCCTGTTCACATATATGCTCATTTTGTGTCTTGTCTCTAAGAGTAAAGCCACTCATCCACCTGAGCATCCTCATCTCTACAACACTTAACTTAATATTATGCTTCTCTTTTAGTGGCTAGCACTTTGCACGATAAAACATTGCAGGTCTCACTACCATCTTATAGAATTTTCCCTTAAGTTTGAGAGGGACTTTTCTATCACGCAACAAGCCCGTTGCATTCCTTCACTTCAACCATCCAACTTGAATTCTACTAATAATATTTCCATCTATTTCAACATCACTCAGAACAATAGACCCAAGATATCTAAAACATGTACTCATATTAATGACTTTATTACCCAAAGTCACAAACCCCCAACTAGATCTATTATTACTAAAACTAATCTCCAAATATTCAAAGCTTGGATGATCCCGAATTTTAATTTATAAGTTTTCAACTTGTGTTTGCATCTACATTCGTGCCCGATCAAGGTGATTTTTTTGTGACGTTCTGTCACGACCCGACCCGACGGGGACGGATCCCGCCCGAGCCGGATCGCGACGAGAGCTATACTTACTTATCCAGGATCTGGCTTTGGATTAGGTTGCTGAACTGAACTTCCAAATTCTTAACTCAACAGAAAATCAAACAGAACAACAGAGCTACTAAAAACATCAAATGCAGCGGAACAAAACATCTATCTTTTCATTTCCTCAAAAATAATCATCTACAGAACAGTGCATGGCTTTCAACAGAAAGAAAGACAGAACAGAAAAGCCATGACTGTACAAAAATCAAAAGTACAAAAGTACCTAATCGGATCAGACTCTGAAACTAATCCTGGACCTCCTTGCCCTTCCCAGAACCTGAAAACCACCAGAAAGCAAGGGTGAGCTCAACAGCTCAGCAAAGCAACAAACCACCAATCTAAATTCTCAGAAACCAAAACCAAACTCATCAGACAGAAATCAGATCAGAAATCGGAACAGAATCGGAAATCAGAACTCATACGGACAGATATCAAATCAGAATCGGAATCGTACAGATCAGATCAGAACAGAACAAATCACAGAGTCAAAATCAGAAATCAGAATCGTACGGAGCATATCATATCAGAATTACAATTTCGTACAGAACAGAACAGATACAGAAACAGAACAGATACATATAGCTAATGCCCTGACACTGACGGAATCTCTACGGATTCCGGCCCCTTATGCCTCCCTTCCCAGACACTGACTGAATCTCGTAGGATCCAGGCCCCTTATGTCTCCCTTTGTGCTCACGGCACCAAAACAAATGTGCTTATAGCACCTGAACAGAATTCATCGGATCCGGAACAGAACAGATATCAGATTTCAGATTTGAGCTCATTTCAGATTTCCCGTTTCACTAACTGAATCTCATAGGATTCAGGCCCCTTATAACTCCCTTTTTATAGCTTAATCACATAGCATTTCAATTCAGAAGAAATCCGGACAATTCAGAAATTACCCAAAAATCGGGCAGCACAACGGCAGTATACAGAATTTACACAAAAATTCCTGCAAAGAAAATTCACCAAATTCGCACAGAATATAGATAATCACATTCCAGAACATTTATTCTATAGAACAGATAATTTCCAATTTCACAGAAAAATCAGGTCGACTAAAAACACAGTCGAATCAAAAATACCCGGACGAAAATCTTCAAAATATAATCAAAACGTGCACACCCGGCACGGCAACGATATACAGAAAGTTACGCGGTAAAAACTGAACCAATCAAAAGATACGGACGAAAAACCGTAACGAAAACTAAATCCGGACAGAAAAATACCGCCAACCTCGACGGAACTGAAAATTGAGAAAGGTAGAATGTGCCTTACTTCGAGCACAGCAAATTCCTCAACAGTCACTTCGCTCGAAAACGGCTCCGCGTCTTCCCGAAATCAACTTTTCCAAAAAGCTCTTTTTCTCTCTCCTCAGACGAAAAATCAGATATTTTTATTTTAATTTTCTCTCTCTTCAAATCGACTGATTTCAGCTTTATAATACACAGATCGGCCTGGCCGATCGTCCAGATCGGCCTGGACGATCAGACCAAAACCCATCGTCCTGGGACGATTTTTCAGGCCGATGTTTACTATTCATAGGCGATAAAAACCTCCATTCACTGACTTGTGCCATCCACTGATCGTCCCGGGACGATGCCTCGATCGGCCTGGACGATCCCTACAGGAAAATCACCTGGAGCAATTTCTGGCAAAACCTGGAGCTGAAATCCACAGATCGTCCCAGGACGATCCCAGATCGGCCTGGACGATACTGGAGCAGATTTTTGATATTACAATCTCCCCAACTCAGAAAAATGTCGTCCTCGACATTATCCAATCCAAACGCAGTCAAAACAAGTACGGGTACGACCGTCTCATATCAGACTCCTTTTCCCAAGTTGCTTCCCGTGCAGTCCGGTGCTTCCACTGGACTTTAACCATCGGAATCTCTTTATTTCTTAACTTTCGGACGTCGTATGCCAAAATCAATTCTGGCTCTTCCTTGTACGCCAGATTCTCCTGAATCTCAACCTCATCAGCTGATACCTTCTTCCCAGAGTCGGATACCCACTTCCTCAGAGTGGATACATGAAACACATTATGCACATCAGGCATAGAGTCAGAAAGTAATAACTTGTAAGCAGCTTTTCCAATTCTTTCCAAAATCTCAAACGGTCCAACATACCTTGGACTCAGCTTGCTTACCTGACCAAATCTGCTCACACCTTTCATCGGGCTGACTTTGACATACACAAAGTCACCGACCTGAAACTCAACAAACCTGTGCTTCTGATTGTAATACTTCTGCTGACGATCTTGAGCGGCTTTCAATCTTTCTCTTATCAAATGAATCTTCTGAGCAGTTTCATCAGCAAAAGTGGCCCCCAAAGCCTGTCTATCTCCGACCTCCGTCAGAGTCAAAGGAGTACGGCACTTCCTGCCATACAGAGCCTCGTACGGTGCCATACCGATACTGGACTGAAAACTGTTGTTATAAGCAAACTCAATCAGTGGGATATGATCTTCCCAGCTTCCGCTAAAGTCCAGAACACAAAGTCTCAACAGATCTTCCAGTACCTGAATAGTCCTCTCCGACTGTCCGTCGGTCTGAGGATGAAAGGCTGTACTGAAATGCAGTTTCGTACCCAAGCCTTGCTGAATGCCCTTCCATAGTCTGGAAGTAAAACGTCCATCTCGATCAGATACAATCACGCGAGGCACACCGTGCAATCTGACTATCTCCTTCACATAAATCTGTGCCAAGCGTTCAACTGAATCCGTCTGTCTGATCGGAAGAAAATGGGCTGACTTCGTCAATCGATCCACAACTACCCAAATAGCATCGTGTCCTTGTCGTGATCGAGGAAAACCCATCGCAAAATCCATCGTTACCTCCTCCCATTTCCACTCAGGGATAGGCAACGACTGCAACAGTCCACCTGGTCGCTGATGCTCTGCCTTCACCAACTGACAGGCTTCGCATCTCGACACAAACTCCGCCACATCTTTCTTCATCCCAGGCCACCAGAACAAAAGCTTCATGTCAGCGTACATCTTACCACTGCCTGGATGAACAGTGTAGCCTGAATGATGAGATTCATGCAGAATCTCCCGCCTCAAATCTCCAAACACAGGTACCCACAACCTGTTCTTACAGAAAATAGCACCAGAATCAGAAATTCGAAGTTCAGGAGTCTTACCAGATCCAATCTGAGCTAGCAACTTCGAATAATCAGAATCTGACTTCTGGGCTTCTTGAATCCTTGCTTCCAAAGAAGACTGAATACTCATCTGAGCCAACTCCAAATCACTGGAGGAAATCACCTCCAACTGCAATCTCTCCAAATCACGAATCAGAAAGTCATCACAAGTAAGCTGAATACCTGAAAATCCAGAAGACTTCCTGCTCAAAGCATCTGCTACCACATTCGCCTTCCCAGGCTGATACTGAATCGTCAAATCATAGTCCTTGATCAACTCGAGCCACCTCCTCTATCTCAGATTCAAATCCTTCTGAGTAAAAATGTACTTCAGGCTCTTATGATCAGTAAACATCTCACATGTGACGCCATACAGGTAATGACGCCAAATCTTCAAAGCAAAAACAACTGCAGCTAACTCCAGATCATGCGTCGGGTAATTCTTCTCATGTGGTTTTAACTGTCTCGAAGCATAAGCAATTACCTGACCATGCTGCATCAGAACACAACCCAGTCCTTTCAGTGAAGCATCACTGAACACCTGAAATCCTTCCGTACCTGACGGAAGCGCCAACACTGGAGCTGAAGTCAAACAATTCTTCAATCTCTGAAAACTAGCTTCACACTCCGGTGTCCAAACAAAAGGAACTGACTTCTGAGTCAGTCTCGTCAGAGGAGTCGAAATCTGTGAAAATCCTTTCACAAACTTCTTGTAATACCCGGCCATGCCCAAGAAACTACGTACCTCAAATACCGTAGTCGGCCTTGGCCAATCAGCAACTGCCAGAATCTTCTGGGGATCTACAGAAATACCTTCTCCACTAATCACATGCCCCAGAAAAGAAATGCTCTTCAGCCAGAATTCACACTTGGAGAACTTGGCATACAGCTGATGCCTCCTCAGAGTCTCCAACACAATCCTCAAATGTCTGGCATGTTCATCCTCAGAAGCAGAATATACCAGAATATCGTCGATGAAGACGATCACAAACTGATCCAAAAACTCCCTGAATACTCGGTTCATCAGATCCATGAAAATAGCAGGCGCATTGGTTACCCCAAAAGGCATAACCAAGAACTCGTAGTGCCCGTACCGAGTACTGAAAGCTGTCTTCACCACATCAGATTCCTTCACCTTCACCTGATAATATCCGGATCTCAAATCAATCTTCGAAAACACCGAAGATCCGGAAAGCTGATCAAACAAGTCGTCTATCCGAGGCAAAGGATACTTGTTCTTGATCGTGGCCTTGTTCAAATCTCTGTAATCAATACACATACGGAGTGTACCGTCCTTCTTCTTCACAAACAGAACAGGTGCTCCCCAAGGAGAAACACTAGGACGTACAAACCCTCTGTCAACCAACTCCTGAAGCTGAACTTTCAACTCAGAAAGTTCTTTCGGTGCCATCCTGTACGGAGCTTTCGATATCGGAGCGGTACCCGGAAAAACATCGATAGAGAACTCCACATCTCTATCCGGAGGTAGACCAACCAACTCCTCAGGAAAAACATCCACAAACTCCCGTACCACAGGGATCTCAGAAACAGAACCAACCTCCAGGTTCAGATCCCGCACCGAAGCCAAAAATACAGGATATCCTTTCTTCCACATTCTGCTCACCTCTAACGCAGAAATCAGACTGGAGAGAACACCTCGTAATCCCTGAAATACAACTCTCTCTCCAGCCACAAGCAAACTCACTTGCTTCTTCAAACAGTCAATCTGAGCCTCATACTGACTCAGCCAATCCATTCCCAGAATTACATCATACGAAGAAATCGGCAATCGAATCAAACTCGATTTCCACTTCTTGCCAGAAATCTCGATCTCACACAAACAAAACTGTCGAGCAATCAACGGATTCCCAGCCGGTAAAATCACAGACAAAGAAACCGGTAAAACCATCGAATCCAAATGTAAAAGCTCAAAACAATGCTCGGACAGAAAAGAATGACTCGCTCCAGAGTCAAACAAAACACGACAGGGCTGATCAGAAATGTAAACCGTACCTGTCACCACATCCGGAGCATCTCGAGCCTCCTGCTGACTCAAGCTGTAAACTCGTGGCTGAACTGGAACAGGAGCTGAAGCAACAGAACTACTCTGCTCCCTCTGAATCGTAGGTGGTCTCCGTGGTGCAGAACTAGAACCACCACCTCTACCAGCAAATCCCTCAGGACGTGGAGGAACAGTCCTCGGTCTTCCTGCTGCTGAACCAACAGGTCTGACGAAGCCCTCAGATCGCTGCTCATAGCCCATCTGTGGACATTCTGCAATCCTATGTCCCGGCTGACCGCATCTGAAACAAAGACCAGCTATCCTGTAGCACTGGCCATGGTGTCGCCGTCCACAACTCTGGCACACAGGTGCCGAACTGACAGATCCAGAACCAGTCGTACTGGTAGCAGTACCAGACGATCCTCCGCTCCTTCTGGAATCTCCAGATCCAGATCCAGAAACAAATCTCCTCTTCCCAGAGGAACCACTGCCAGAAGTATCACCTCCAAACCTCTTCCTACTCGCAGACCACCGCTGCTGAGTAGTCGTCATGTCGTTCTCAATCAGACGAGCTCGCTCCACAAGCTCAGAGAAATCAGAAATCCGGAACGGTATCAGAGGCTGCCTCAAAGTGTCTCGTAAGCCTCTCAGAAATCGGTAACACCTCTCAGCAGAAGTGCTAACCAGCTGCGGAGCGTACCTGGCTAATGCAGTAAACTCAGCCTCGTACTGCATCACCGTCTTGCTCCCCTGAACCAGCCTCAGAAAACTCTCCTGCATCTGCTGTCGTGCAGAAGGGGGAACAAACCAGTCTCTGAACACCTCAGTGAACTCTTCCCAAGTGATCAAAGAGTTCAATCTGCCCTGAAATCTGGCTGCCTGCTGGCCATCCCACCAGTGCTCAGCCTCTCCATCTAACAGAAAAACAGCTAACGGAACCTTCCTGTCTGCAGGACACTGCATCCCGTCAAAAGTCTTCTCCAATCTCCTCAGCCACTCCTCAGCAGCTCTGGGCTCAACAGCGCCCTCAAACCTCGGAGGCTTCAACCTCAAAAATAACTGCAGGTGTCGATCAATGTCCTCAGATCTAACAGTAGAAGCTCTGCTCTGAGTCTCGCTCATCATCTGAGCAACAAGTGAAGCAAACTGTGACAGCGTATCAGCACCGACCACTGGAGCTGTACTCCCCACTGGTGCTGCCTGATCCTCACTCTGACCGTCTGTCATGTCTGGGTCTGGCTGATCCATACAGAAAAATCCAGAAAATCCGGAAAACTATCACAAAAACAACACAAAAACAACACAATAAAAAGCCAAACGACCCAAAACTACCTCCCAGACAGACTCACTGATCACTTCCTAAAGCTCTGTTTTACAATCCAACCTGTTTCCAAAACCAGTGCTCTGATACCACAAAAGCTTGTCACGACCCGACCCGACGGGGACGGATCCCGCCTGAGCCGGATCGCGACGAGACCTTCTTATCCAGGATCTGGCTTTGGATTAGGTTGCTGAACTGAACTTCCAAATTCTTAACTCAACAGAAAATCAAACAGAACAACAGAGCTACTAAAAACATCAAATGCAGCGGAACAAAACATCTATCTTTTCATTTCCTCAAAAATAATCATCTACAGAACAGTGCATGGCTTTCAACAGAAAGAAAGACAGAACAGAAAAGCCATGACTGTACAAAAATCAAAAGTACAAAAGTACCTAATCGGATCAGACTCTGAAACTAATCCTGGACCTCCTTGCCCTTCCCAGAACCTGAAAACCACCAGAAAGCAAGGGTGAGCTCAACAGCTCAGCAAAGCAACAAACCACCAATCTAAATTCTCAGAAACCAAAACCAAACTCATCAGACAGAAATCAGATCAGAAATCGGAACAGAATCGGAAATCAGAACTCATACGGACAGATATCAAATCAGAATCGGAATCGTACAGATCAGATCAGAACAGAACAAATCACAGAGTCAAAATCAGAAATCAGAATCGTACGGAGCATATCATATCAGAATTACAATTTCGTACAGAACAGAACAGATACAGAAACAGAACAGATACATATAGCTAATGCCCTGACACTGACGGAATCTCTACGGATTCCGGCCCCTTATGCCTCCCTTCCCAGACACTGACTGAATCTCGTAGGATCCAGGCCCCTTATGTCTCCCTTTGTGCTCACGGCACCAAAACAAATGTGCTTATAGCACCTGAACAGAATTCATCGGATCCGGAACAGAACAGATATCAGATTTCAGATTTGAGCTCATTTCAGATTTCCCGTTTCACTAACTGAATCTCATAGGATTCAGGCCCCTTATAACTCCCTTTTTATAGCTTAATCACATAGCATTTCAATTCAGAAGAAATCCGGACAATTCAGAAATTACCCAAAAATCGGGCAGCACAACGGCAGTATACAGAATTTACACAAAAATTCCTGCAAAGAAAATTCACCAAATTCGCACAGAATATAGATAATCACATTCCAGAACATTTATTCTATAGAACAGATAATTTCCAATTTCACAGAAAAATCAGGTCGACTAAAAACACAGTCGAATCAAAAATACCCGGACGAAAATCTTCAAAATATAATCAAAACGTGCACACCCGGCACGGCAACGATATACAGAAAGTTACGCGGTAAAAACTGAACCAATCAAAAGATACGGACGAAAAACCGTAACGAAAACTAAATCCGGACAGAAAAATACCGCCAACCTCGACGGAACTGAAAATTGAGAAAGGTAGAATGTGCCTTACTTCGAGCACAGCAAATTCCTCAACAGTCACTTCGCTCGAAAACGGCTCCGCGTCTTCCCGAAATCAACTTTTCCAAAAAGCTCTTTTTCTCTCTCCTCAGACGAAAAATCAGATATTTTTATTTTAATTTTCTCTCTCTTCAAATCGACTGATTTCAGCTTTATAATACACAGATCGGCCTGGCCGATCGTCCAGATCGGCCTGGACGATCAGACCAAAACCCATCGTCCTGGGACGATTTTTCAGGCCGATGTTTACTATTTATAGGCGATAAAAACCTCCATTCACTGACTTGTGCCATCCACTGATCGTCCCGGGACGATGCCTCGATCGGCCTGGACGATCCCTACAGGAAAATCACCTGGAGCAATTTCTGGCAAAACCTGGAGCTGAAATCCACAGATCGTCCCAGGACGATCCCAGATCGGCCTGGACGATACTGGAGCAGATTTTTGATATTACACGTTCAATTATTATTATTATTAAAGATTCCAAAGCTATAAATTATATTAATAAAAAACATGTTAAATTAAGAAAATTTAACTATGATGATTCTTGTTGGGACTCTTAACAATTAACCAAAATCTTTACAATTTTTGCAATGAATTCATTTGAAATTTTTTATTCATTATCACATGATTATTAATTTATTATTTTAAAAATAATTTTTTTGGGAATATTCTCAATTAAATTAGATGTAGTTTTTTTTTTAATCCAATATATTATGATCAAATTATAAATATTGTGTGCTCAAAAATTTTTGTTTTAATGTTGTGCAAAATTTCATGCGCACATAAATAAAATGAACTCATAAAAGATGAAGATTACGTGGAAAGAGCAATAAAAGCACAAAAATATATATTATGATCTAGTTGAAATAATCCACTATGAAGATTACAAAAGCTTGCCTTTGGCCTAATTGGAGAAGGTGATATTAAAAAAATTGAATTTGTCAGCTTCATCTCCTATGAGAATAATGAAAAAATGTTATCTAAAATTTTCAAAAGTAACCCAAAATTACATATAAAGGTCATTACGCTAAATGAGGGGATGATGAAATTGTGATCGAGGGCAATTTATTTGGTTTTAAAGCCCCAATGAGAGGTTCACATTGATGTCCTCAATAGTATCATGTTGAAAATATGACTTTGCATCCCATATTTTTCATGAGGAGAAATAAGGGGCCATTTATATAACACGCTTTTACATTCATTTTTAAATCCTCACCTAAATATCAAAATTTACAATGAAAACCCAATTTACTTTTTTTTTTCTTTTGTCAAATTCCAACAATTTGATCATGACGTGCAAAAATGCTTTCATATGTGTTATATATTTAATTCACCCTAAATTGAAATATAAATATTAGATACCATTTAGGCCTCCATGCCTAAATTAATTACTTATCAATCAAGTATTAACAAAACATGCTCATATTGGTTTGGCCCCTTATCAATCAAGTATTGTCAATCTTTAACCGCATGCTCATATTGGTTTGGCCCCTTAACAAGAGGAGCAGCATCAATCAGTTCCTAACGTCTCTCTGCTCTCTGTCGGGAGGCAATTTTTGGGCGATCTAGGGCTTCCTCTCAGTGCGTTTGATTTTGGCCCTCCTGGCTGGAATCTCTTGGCGATTCTGGTTTGCATTTTCTCCTCTTCACTTGTGGTTCTTCATCGTGTTCTGTTTTGGTCATTTTCGTCCATTTTTCTCTGTGGGAAGACGACGTCCCGTCGTCATCTTGCCCTGTTTCGTTAACTGCTGAGGGGAAAACTCGCTCTTTTAAAGAGGTGCTTGCTGGTGCTTCTTCGAGTAACCCTAAACTTCAGTTTGTTAGGTCTACTTTTAAGGGTTGTCCGGACCTCCTTTTTGAGGATTCTGTTGTCGATCATCTTGCTGCTCCTTTTGCTCTAACCTTGATTGGTAAATTTATGTTGAGGAGACCTAATCTTGATGTTATTAGAAATTTTTTTGCGAGTCTTAAGTTATCTGGTTCTTTTCACGTTGGATTACTTGACCAAAGACATATTGCTATACAGTTAGCCAATGATCTTGACTATAGCCAAATTTTTTCTAGGCGTTCTTACTATATTCAAGCTTGTCAAATGCGTCTGTTGAAATTGACTCCTGATTTTGATGTTCGGGAGGAATCACCGATTGCACTTGTTTGGATTTCTTTTCCTAATTTGTGTTTGCATTTTTTTAATCATCAAATTTTATTTGGGCTGGCATCTATATTTGGTCGCCCGTTGCAAACGGATCAAGCGACGGCTTCTATATACCGACGTCGATTGCTAGAGTTTTGGTTGAGTTGGATGTTTCTTAGAAACATCCAACTGAAAATTGGATTGGTTTGGAAGTTAAGGATTATTTCCAAAAGGTTGATTTTGAAAACTTACCTATATTTTGTTCATTTTGTAAGATGCAAAGGCATGCGGTTAATCAATGCTTTCATAAAAACCCTCACTTGCGTCTTGACAAAAATACGAAGCCTATTGCTGACAATCATCCCTCTGAAACACAACTCGTTGAGAGCCCTTTGGTTGGTCCTGAGCTTGCCCTGAATGATGGTATTGCTGCTGCTATTTCTCAAAAACAGGAAGTTGAAATTTTAAATAAGAATTCCTTTAAGTAACTTAATGCTATTCCTAATGAATGTGAAGGAAATGCTGAGATTGATGATCATAATGATGTTCCCTCTTTCTATGGTTTTATTAATATTAAGACTAATGTTGCTAATGAGATTTTGACTGTTAATCCTCAATTTGTTCAGGATATTGAAACAAGTTCTAATGGTGATTCTCTTTTATTGGTTAATGATAGAGATAAGAATGATATTGTTTTAGAAGAAGGAGAATTTGTTGCTAAGGATCATCAACTTTCTACTTCTTCTAAGTGTAAAGTCAATGTGGAGAATGAATCTAATGTGGATGGCGGTTTTATGGAGGATGATGATCCCCCTTTCATAGTGTTGGTAAAACTCTTTCAGCTTCTAACTATAATAGTGATACTCTTACGGATACTGAGGAAATGATGACTGCTGCTAGATGCTTTGCTTCTGATGACAATGATACTAGCTTTCTTAAATTTCAAAGTAAAAAAGGCCGTAAGCCTAAGCCGGTTATACTTCAACCTGCTAGAAATCATTCTCGGCATACACGTTCTACAACTTCCTATTAATTATTTTCTTATGTTTAATACGATTATTTGAAATGTTAGGGGCATTTGTTGTCCTTCTTCTAAGATTTGGGTGAAAAATTTATGTTGTATTCATAATATTTCTATACTTGTCTTGCTTGAACCTCTTATCCCGTAGTCTAGGCTTGTTAACACCACTCGATTTCTTGGTGTTAATCATGCTATGACTAATATTTCTAATAAAATTTGGATTCTTTGGAAAAATCCTATTAATATTAACATTATTGGTGACTTTGTGCAAGTTATTCATTGCAACATTGAGGCTTCTAATTTTCGTTGTTGTGCTTCCTTCGTATATGCTGCTTCTTCTCTTTATTGTAAGAGGGTTTTATGGGATCAGCTTAAATGTTTTCATAGTACTTGTAATTTTCCATGGATGGTTGGTGGAGATTTTAATGTTATTTCTTCGCCTTCTGAACGTTTAGGCGGTTCGGCCCCTTCTTTTCGTTCTATGTCTGATTTTAATAACATGATTTTACATTGTAATTTGATTGACATTGGTTTTGTTGGTAATACCTTCACTTGGAATAGAGGGCATCTTTGGCAGAGGCTTGATCGTGTTCTTTTTAATGATTTGTGGATTAATGCCTTTAGTCTTACTAATGTTCAACATCTCAGTAGAACCTTATCTGATCACTCTCCTTTACTTGTTAATGTCAAATGTAGGCATATTAATGTGAATTCTCAATTTCGGTTCCAAAATATGTGGTTACTTAATAATACTTTTTTTGATGTGGTTAATAACAATTGGCAAGCTCCTTTACATCCTGATAACTCTATTATTGGTATGAATATGCTCTGGTTTAAACTTAAAAGGTTGAAACAAGCGCTGAACTGGTGGAATCACAATGTTTTCAAGAATATCTTTACCAATATTATCCAAGCTGAGCAATGTGTGGCTTTTAATGAAATCTTATGTCAAAATGATCAATCTGATGTTAATTGTTCTATATTAAATCATTCTAAACTTGATCTTTTTGCTTTTCAAGCTCAGGAAGAGATTTTTTGGAAACAAAAAGCTTCTGCTAAACACCTGGCTGAGGGGGATAATAATACTAAGTACTTTCATGCTTTAACTAAGAGAAAGAGAACTAGGAACAGTGTTGACGAAATTCAAAGAGAGGATGATTCTTATTCTACTGATAATGTTGATATTGCTAATTTAGCTGAACTTTATTTCAAGAATCATTTCAACAAAACTTTTACTCATGTTTGGTCTATGGATCACTCTTTTATTCCTAACAGTATCTCTAATGATGATAATGAGCTTTTGTCTAAACCCTCCTTCGTTGGAGGATATTAAAGAGATTGTGTTTGGGATGAATAGTGACTCGGTGGCAGGTTCTGATGGTTTTACTACTCTTTTTTTTTCTTCAGAAATGCTAGTTTATTATTTCTGATGATATTTACTCTGCTACTTTGGATTTTTTTGTGGGTAGCCCTATTCCTAAATTTTTTACTTCTACTTCGCTTGTGCTTATTCCTAAAAGTAATTCTATTCAATCGTGGAATGATTTTTGTCCTATAAGTCTTTGTACGTTCTTTAATAAATTACTTTCTAAAATTATTTCTAATCGCTTATCCTCTATTTTACCTAGAATTATTTCGCCTTTCCAAATGGGGTTTGTGAAAGATAGAGCTATTAAGGAAAATATTCTTCTTGCTCAAGAGTTAACTCAAGATTTGGATGTTAAGGTTTGGGGGGGGGGGGGGGGGGGGGGTAATGTCATTCTTAAGCTTGATATTGCCAAGGCATATGATAATATTAGTTGGGATTTCATTTACTATATGCTGAATCTTTTTGGTTTTAATCAGACTTTTATTAAGCTCATCAAGCACTGTATTGAGAATGTGTATTTTTCGATTATCCAGAATGGCGCTACTCACAATTTTTTAAAATCTTCTCATGGGATAAGGCAGGGAGATCTGATCTCTCCTACTCTGTTTATTATTGCTGCTGATTTTTTGTCTAGGGGCCTTTCAAATCTTTTTGAACTTAACCCTGGTCTTTACTTTAAGAGTTTGGGTGGTTTCCCAGTTTCTCATTTATGTTTTACTGATGACTTTATTGTGTTTAGGAATGCTTCTATTAATAGGATTAAGAAAATCATGGATTTCTTCAATAATTTTGAATATTTGAGTGGTATGACTTTTAGTAGGAACAAATGCTGCTTTATTGCCTCTAAATTGGTGTCCAATGATCGTATTCTTGCTATTCATAATACTACTGGTTTTTCTCAGTCTACCTTACCTATTAAATATCTTGGCGTTCCCTTGTTTAAAGGGAGAAGACAGACTGTTTTATTTAATGATCTTATTTCCTCGGTGCAGAATAAGCTCCTTTTGTGGGACTCTAATTTTCTTAGTTTTGGTGGCAGGGTTACCTTAATTAAAAGTGTTCTTTGTGCTTTACCTGTTTACATATTTCAGAGTATTTTCCCTACTCAAACTGTTTACAATAGGATTCATAAGATTATTAATAAGTTTTTTTGGAAAGGTAATTGCACTTCTTCTAAAATTATTTGGGCTTCCTGGGTTAACTATTGTGGTGCTTGGATGAAGGTAAGCTTGGTTGTAAAAACCTCTTTGATCTTGCTAAGGCTTTCTCGTTTAAATTGTGGTATATTTTTCATTCTAAAGAGAATCTCTGGGCTACTTTTATGGATGCCAAAAATTGTCTGGGTAAGCACCTGACTAATATTTCTCCTAAACCTAGGGACTCTAAAGTTTGGAAAAGGCTTTGTAAAATTAAATGGGAAGTGCAGCCTCATATTCTGTGGGGGCTTGGTGAAGGTGATATCTTCTTTTGGCAAGATAAATGGATTGGTATGGATTCTATTGACTCTATTTTAAATACTACCTCTTCTGCTTCTGTTAAAGTCAATTATATTTTTACTAACAATTGCTAGGATTATAAGAAGCTGTCTTGTATGGTTCAGGATTGCATTACTTCTCGTATTCTTAATGTGCCTATTAATAATCTGTCTAAAGATATTATCTTGTCTCATCTTTCTAAGGATGGGGTGTTTAATATTAAGAAGGCTTGGCACACCTTTATGTTTAAAGGTAATGTTGACATTATTTTTTCGAATATGTGGCATCACAGTATTCCTTCTACGATTTCTGTTTTTGTGTGGAGAACTCTTCATAAATTCATCCCTACTAAGGATAATCTTACCAAAAAAGGTTTTAGTTTTGCTTCTAAATGTCAATGATGTTTTCACATTGAAAGTATGCACCATATTTTTATTTCTGGGCCGGTGGTTGTTAGGACTTGGATTTATTTTGACGATCTGTTTAATTTAAATTGTTTTAATACCCATTTGTCTCTTAAAATGTTACTTAAGGCTTGGTTTATTAACTCTAAAGGTCACATTCAGAATTGTATTCCTTGCCTTATCCTTTGGTTTTTGTGGTTGGAGAGGAATAACTCTATTTTTAATAGGGTTAAGATGAATCATATCAATGTTATCCAACGAATTAAGGATAAGATTTTGGCCCTTGTGAATGTTAATTTGCTTACTGTTAAGAACTTCAGCAATTACTTTCATATTACTTCCTCTTTGGGGATTAGCTGGTTGAAGCCTCCTAATGCTCTTAAGGTTATGTACTGGATTAAGCCTCCTCCTAATGGTTTTAAACTTCATGTTCATGGTTCTGATACCGGTTGTGGTGGGCTGATTCGTGATAGTAATGGCCATCTGATTATTGCTTTTGCGGGGTCGATTCATAATGGTAATAAGGATTATGCTATTGGTTTAGCTATCCTTTATGGTATCCAACTTTGTATTACTTTGAATTTAACCAACTTGTTTATTGAAGTGACCTATAATTTTAATATTTCTCCTTTTAAGAACCTGGTTGAGGTTTGTTGTGACCTGAACATTTTCTATGTGGTTAGGGAGATAAAAAACAGTTGTTATTTGTGAAGCATACCTTCGGCCATGTTGATATGAATGTCAACTCTTGTGCTTTGTGGCTGGCTAACTTTGGTGGTAGCCTTTATGGTTTTACTAATTTTACTTATTCTAACCTCCCTGATCCTCTTAAGGGTCTTCTTCATCTGGATTCTTGTAGTTTCCCCTATGTCTGTGAGTAATGGCTGTTTTGATTTTCGGCTGCCGTGGTTTCTTATCTTGCTGGCTTTCTGGAGCTGCATTTTGGTGTGCTGTAATTTCTGGTTGATCTATGTTGTTGGTTTTTGTTTTTGTGATTGGGTGTTGGTTTTGCTTATTCTGGTTATGTCTGGTGGGATCTGTTGGTGTTACTTTAGTTACTGTATTCACTGGTGTTATTTTTGTTATTTTTTCTTTGATGCTGGTTATTGTTCTGTTGACAATTTGGTATTGTGCTGTCTGCAGTATTCACTTGTTGGTTTATATTGGTTTGGCCTTGTTTCCTGCTACTTCCTGTTTTTCTAGGGTTGCTAGAATACTGGTAGTTTCCTTTTTCTGTTTGTTTATTGGAATCATGGTGTTGGGTCTATTCTGTTGTTTAATATCAACCGATTTTTCGTGGCCATTGTGAAGGCTATATTCATTGTGAATTGCGGCTTAAGCAATGATTTTTCTGGTTCTCATGCTGATGGTTCAACCCGTAGTTGCTCTCCTTCCTTCACTTGGTGGAGTTGTGGGGGTGACGGTGGTGCTATGGTTCATTTTGTTATGTCCTATGGTGGACCTCGTTGGTTGTCAGCTTGCTGGTGGAGCTACTTTCTTATTTTTGTTTCTGGGGGTTTTAAATTGTTTGACCTCCCATTCATTTTGCTTGTGTGGCTGTGGTTGTATTGGAGCCTTCTCTGTTGGTGTAGTTGTTCTCATCCTTTGATTAACTGGTTTGTTGTGGAGGACCGTTGTAATCAGTGGCTAACCTCATGTATGGGGGGGGGGGATTTTGCTGTTACTGATGGTAGGATTGAGCGGCTTGTGGAGGCTCCAAATGAAGCTTTTTGTTATTTATATATGAGCTCGTTTTGTCCTAATTCCAATTTTGGCCTTCCTTGGCTCAACCGTTTTGGTTTTAATTTCATCCTCATTTCTTTTTTATATTATTGGGTTTATCTCACTTGTTCTTGGTGGTGTAGGTTCTTGGCTCTCTTTTTATTTTGTTTGCAGGAGGAGCGTTGCTTGGAGCAGCTGTTGGTTTTTGGGAGAAAGACTGGCCTTCATTCCGTTATTCTGATCTTTCTTTTTTGGATGCTTTTCCTTAGCATCAGTAGTTTATACTTAGGTTTCTACATTTTTTGTTATGGGGTGTCCTTGGGCTCGATAGGTTTCCTTTTGCTTAGTTTTGTTGCTCTTTGAGCTTTAGTGAGCCGTTGCCCCCATGTTTTCTTTCGTTGTAATTGGTTCTTTTTTTTTTTTTAACACGTAAACCCTTTCGGGGCTTTTTGTTAAAAAAATAAATAAATAAATAAATAAATAAATAAAAAACAAAACATGCTCATATCGTCCCACCACCCCATATGAGTTTCTAACACATGCAAATAAAAAATGTTATATAAATAATACTAAACAAAACTCCTAACTTACATGAGGCTACATAACCTAGTCGAAGTTTTCAAGTTACAACAAATATATTATATATTTTAAAAATTTTTTTAATTAATTTTTCTAATAATATGAATATTATTTAATTTTTTAGTTGATCATATTTAATTATTTATATATTTTTTCATTTAGTTATATAAATTTAAATAATTTGTTATCTATTTATTAATTATAAATAATCTAACATGAATAATTTATAGATGCAAGTTTATAATGTAAATTTCATATATGATTTACCATCATGAATTTTATCTAAATATAACAATAATTTATATTAAATTTATAAATTTATATGTGAATTACATTGATTTTTAATCATAAATATAATCTTTATATGTGTATTTTTTTGCAATTCAGAAAAAAAAAAAAAAGTGCTACCTCACAATCAAATATATATTTCAATTATATATATATATATATATAAAGAAACAATTTATAAAATGAGAATATAAATAAGCATATTTTAGAAATTTGGTAATATCTTCGACAAATTTCACCCTATTTTGTGTGGCGCTCTGTTACAGACTTCCTCTACTATTCTCCTCGGCCTCCTAGACTGCCTCACTGACGGATCTTCTCCATCGTCACCGTCCTGCGAATCCAACCGAGGCGAATACACTTTCTCCACCTCCTCGTGCTTTCCTGCACCATGGAGGCCCTTCTCCCTTCCTCCTCATCTTTCCCCAAACGCCCCTGCTCCGGCGACATCTTACCCGTCGGTGACACTAGCGTTTTGCCAAATACTGACACCATTGATGCTTCGCTGGTGTCGCTCCTTGCGCTTCGAGACCCTTCTGTCTCTATCGACCTCTCAATCCAGCGCATCCTCGATTTTACCGCTCCGGAGTTGGAGAAGGAGAAGCTGATCGAAAACGCCATGCGCGTTGCGTCGGCCGTTCATGAAGCCGCCATGCGATCCGCGAGGAGGCGCGCTTCCATACACAACGCTTCTTCCTGGCCTCTTCCATCGGATCTCACTGTTAAAGTAAGTACACCAATGTTTTACCCCTGTTACTTGTTTTTTCCGATGGTTTATTAATGGCTGAAATTGTGGGCGGTTATGTTTGCCTTGTAAATTCTTATTAAGGCAATGTCTTACGATTGGCTCAAGAGTGCTGATACCTGTCCTGTTGCCACATGTAAATCGTTGCGCTTGTATCAGTGAACCTGATCAATGGATGACAGTCCTTGTCATGGATCAGTAAGACTTTAATTAATTTGAATTTGACTATTTGCCAAAGGGCCTATTAAATATCATTTAAATAAACAAGTTCATTAAAGGCAACCAGAATCATTGAATTTTCAAGTAGTTCAGCTGCATTTCTTATGGCCTATAAAACACGGGCTCGTCACAGTGACACAAATATGGCTAGGATTCCAAACAAGCACCCACCCACACAAAGACAGATGTTTGTGTGGGAGATGTGTCATAACTTAGAAAGTGCTAACCTGTTAGGTGTACTTGTGATATGCATGGGCTTCAATTCCTAGCACCTTTAACTAAAATATAATCTATTAAACAGATTGAGCAATAAAACGTATTTAGAGTGCTAGTGACCGATCGACAAAACACCTTTCAAATAATTTTGGGTGCTGAGAAACATCTGTGCTTCTTTCAGTTCTTTGTATATGTTTTGTTCACTTTTAGGGGTAAGGAGGCCTCTTGTTTATCCTTTTGACAAACTTTAATGAAAACTTGGGACTCATCATCACCATCAACATCATCACAAAGATATTCTTCTATCTTTTTGGATGCTGTTAACTTGGGGAGCCGTTGCATATATATATTTTTTATTTTTTACAGTAAATATGGAAATGCATATTTTTTGTATATCACATTTTGATATTGTTGTTAGATAAAAGTGGATTATATTTAATTGAGCTTATTTTTTTCTTCCTTTCGAGTGGCACTAGAGTTAATAGGTTTTATGTCCGTAGAAGGTTGTAGAGATGAACAATTGTGCTTAGCTAGTGATACCCCTTTACATGATATTTCCTCACACACCCATGCTACTCCTTTAGCTAGTATTCATGTCTTATTATGATGGAGGCAACTAAACAATATGGTGTAATGAGGTGTGCCAGCTAATTTAAATATTGAAGCATCACTATGATTGAGAATGATATGTTAGAAAAAATAAAACACAAGAAAATGGAGAATTGACATTGATAAAACATTTGGGATTTACATGATTTAGCTTCAACCAAGCTTACGTGCATTGGTGAGGATTGATGATCCTATCGATTGATAAAGTACATAAGCAATACTTGTTGAGTAGAAAATATGAGCACTTACTAGACCTTTCCCAAAATTTAACACACATAACTAAGGGCCCTATTCTATAATGTTTCTTTAGCAGATCCAAGAATCTCATAGCACAATGATTATCTAACACAATAAAGCTTCTTATTGCATGCACCTCTAAGTCCCCTTTATCCTCTGAGAATTTTAGAGCCCGAGAGGGTATGTGAAGAATGAGAGGGATCTCCAAAATCAAGATTGCTTCTCTCAAGTGCTGCCCTAAGGACCACATCATAATGCCATCGACCTTCTTTCTTTGGAAGATGCATGCCACTAGAGGCAACCCCGCAATTAGGATTTTGTAAATTATATGGAGATGAGATTCTTGAGATAGGATTTTGGGGATCCTGAAGAAAGTGATATGGTCCAACGTCAATAGAAAAAAATTGGATCCATGGGATTCTATTTTGCTACAAATCAACTTTAAATGTAATCCTAAAGATATATGCATTTTAGGAAAGCACTTTAATTATGTTAAAATAGCAATTCTTCCCCTTGATTCAATGTTTTGGAAAAAATTGAATCTACTTAGTATATCCTCTTTTCCATATCGAGCAATCATTGCGCAACGACATCAGGTTCAAATGTATCATAAAATGAACAATTGTGGGGGTCCTTTTAATAACACATTTTGAAGTGGCAGTACTATACTTATGCTCGCACCTATCACTAGTGGTGTCAATATTGGATTTGATATGAAAATCTGACTCAAATATGACATAAAAACTCAGATATAGGTTAACCCGTGTAAGATTCGAGTCAACTTAATTGACTCAAGAAAAAAATCAAGTCGATTTTAGTTCATGTTGAATATGGTTCGGGTTGCATAGAGTTGGGTTTGGGTTAACTTGAAACATTAACTTTACTATATTTTATATTTTCTTAATGAAAAATTCCTATAAAGTTATAGTTCTTTGTTTTTTTTTTTTTTTTTTTTTTTGAGTTCTCTTGTCCAAATTAGATAATCGTGTTCATTTCGAGTTAGCCTGACATTAACTCATGAAAACATTTTTTTTTTTGATGTTGTCTGGTCATATTTGGGTTTGATCGAGTTGGGTTTGGGTTATGAATTTTGACCCGTTTAATAAACTAGTTGGGCTTTGCTTGGCTATATTTATGTCAGGTCATTTTAGGGCTGAACTCGAGCCCAAATTTACACTCTTATATGCCATTGAATATTTGCACCATTGTTGTGTCCATCTTGGCACCCTGAATATTGCAATGTTATGATATAGCTTATGGATAGACTATATAATGCAAGCCCGATCCATCTTATGGCCTAAAATATTCCCATCTTTTTGCGCCTATATTATATCAAACCTTTTTTTATAGTTTAGAAGCTAACTCTCCTCAACTTCTCAAAGTGCAATGCTCCAATGTTGGTGAATAAATAATTGAAGTAGGCAAGCAGCTTTTGAATGTACCTTGCAACAAAGATAAGCTTCTGACTTTATCTGCCTCCATGACAATGATGAAACCCTTGCGAACTTTGAGTATCTTAACATTTCTAAAGATTATGTACTCTAAAGCACTCAGAGCACACAAATATTTATGATTCACTTGCATATTAAGCTTCTACGCCACCCCAACTAGGGTCCTAGACACACCATTATATATCTTGATACAAATAGTGCCCAATCCTACAATCTTGCATGCATGATTATTTCTTATGTACATGCTCTCATTATATGGTTCAAAACCTGAAAAAAAGACTTATCATGACATATATGAAAATAAAATATTGAGTTTTATCATCCCTAGCAAGTAGTATCAGAGCCGATAGTTCAGCTAGGATTAAGTGATTCATGTTATTTGCGGTTTCCATTGATCTTTGGTGGATTCTATTATGATTATGATTGAGCAGGTTTCAATGAAATGTAAGTCTCACAGTGTCTCTACATCTTTGAGTGGACTTTTTATGTATGATATTTGATGAGCTCTCATTTTAGGAGGAATTATGGCTGTTGGCCAATGTGGAGTGCTCTCACATGTGGGGGAGATTGTCAATGCATGTGAGGCTTTGAGTTTAGTCCCATGTTAGAGAGATTGAAAAGTTTTTTTTGAGTAGAAATACCAAATGATTGGCCCCCCTCAATCATAGGCTTATGCTTTGGGGTTGAATATGAGTCTGAGTATTAATTTATTATGCCTAATTTTGGTCTCCTTTTGGTTCATCCTCTAATATAATCATTGTGGCTGCAGCAAACAAATGAAATGCCGAATGTTCAAAAAATTTGAAACAGTAGTTCATGATAGCAATGATACAATTGAGGGTTTTTTTTGGTTCAAGTCTTGTAACCTACCAATTTTCTAGCATGAATCATGATGGGTCTATGCTGTGGCTTTTGTTTAGGCATGATCGTTCTTGTGTTTAATTTAGATTGAAAAAATCAAAGGAGCTTAGAAGTGAAGATCCGTGCTTGAAAAAGTTAATTTCTAGCAGCAACCTACAAGGTCAAGCTTTTATGTTGATGGTTACAAACATTTAGCATGGTATTTAGGCAAGGTGTATTGGCTTTTTGGATTGAAGTGTCTGTTTATCCAACATAAAACAAGATTTGAGCTTTTTGTTTTTTGTTTTTTTTACTCAACATTGATTTTTTACTTAATGGTCATGTTTATGTTGGGCCTCAACTTATATATTTTACTGGTTGATTGATTAACAATCTTCAGCTAAGTTGGGGGTAAAATATTGATTATGTTTGAATTTGTCTACAGGTCATGCTTTTTAGGTTATTTAGATATGAGAGCTTTCACTCTTAACTTGCATGCTTGTAGGCTTGAGTTTTAAACTTCAGTTGCATACTAGATTTAAATTTAAATTAAATAGGAAGTAATTAAAGTTTATCCAATTAGTTCTGATTTTGAAGCATGTAGGTCCTTAGGTTTTTACACTTTCTACATACTCAGGGTATATTGCTTCATTTTTTTTTAATTCAGGTTTTAACAATTTCAGGGTGATCTCTTCATTTTTTTTTAAATTCTTTTCCTTCATGGAGATCAAGCCAGTTAAACCTGTCTGACAAAATATACAAGTAATCATTTTGTTCCTGTATTTTGTTTAGACTGATTAACATTCTTCACTTTTTTACCATCATTTGTGTTTATTCTATGAGGTAGAATTTTTTTTTTCTTTGCTTAGGGGTTATGCAAGTCTTTTCAGTGGATGAATTGTTTATTTTGCCACGTATTTGAAAGCTAAAGCACCTTTTAAGGCCTATTTATCTTCTTTCTATACAAGTTATTTTCAAATTTTCTGAATGATTGGTTTCCATATTTATTTCTGATTTATAAATGATTTTCTTCTGTTTTTTTTTTTTTTTTTTTGTATTATCTGCCAACTCATTTGATTTTTGAATACTAAAACAGTATTTAGCCTTTTACAAATTCCAGTCAGGTGATATTCATTATTTTTTATTGTGATTTTTTTAAGCTTGAATGGATATTTTCTAGATATTTTTTATACACTTGACGATTTCTTCTGATTTATGATAATTTTCCTTTATGACAGAAGATCTGACGTGATGTTAGTGTTTACTATTTTATCCAAATCAAGAAATAGCGCTGTTATAATATTCGGAAAGATGAAACTAATTTGGTAATTATTTATTGTGGTGATTTGAAGGTATTTTCCATCCTAGATACACGAAGTCTTTGTTATGCGGCGGCTGCATGCTCCATGTTCAGTAAGTGTGCTGGAGATCCATTATGTTACTGTAATATTGACTTGACTGCAAAGGATCCAAAGATCAATAACACAGTCGTGTCTACTATGATACAGCGAGCAGGGAAAAACCTTCAGTAAGACTTTAACTAATTTCCATCATCCCAAAAATTCTGTTTTTAATGCTGACATTTTACCCCTAACCTTGGTTAAGTTTTATGCTGTAAATGCATTTCAATGTCACCACCTTATTTTTGCTACAGGTTGCAGTTCTAGTGCCGCAGGAAACTTCATTTTGCATAAAACTTTTTAAGATGAAAGAAATCATTTTTAGGGAATATAATGTTCTTTATCATTGGCTGTGAGCTCCTGGCTAAGCAAATTAAAACTCATGTCTTGGACTTCGATTTTAAGAGGTTGGTTCATAGAATCAAATTTCTAATGAGTTGTAAAAGATTTATTCAGATGTGAGGTCGATACTTCCTGCAGGCACCTACCCCGTAGCTAATTAGTTATCCTATATATAGAAAGGAGCTCTCGATTGAGGCCTCTTATAGTCAATTATTTATGTTTGAAGATGATTAAGTAGGGGATGGTTGTGTGGATGAAGGAAAGCTCAATCATATCTCATAGTTCCGTAATTTTGGATTGTTCATCGTACCCTATCTACCTGTGTCATAGGCTTCAAGCTTTAATGTTCAGGGAGCCTGATAAGTTACCATGAGTTGAATTCTCTCAGGTATCTTTGTCAAAAACTTGCTTTCAAGATTGACTTGACTCTATTATTGACATGAGGCTTATCGTACCAGCTTGGTTGAATGATTCATAGGAGTTAAGCATGACAATTTGTGGTTCATGGAGCTTGACACGAATGACGGGCTAGATGCATGGCATGGGTAGTAGCTATTCACGAGCTTTATTTCAATTCAAGAAGCATGTCCTAGACACAGAAATGCCTTTGTTTTATTTGATTTGGTATGCATCACTTCTTAGAATGACCTCCCCTAGGGTGCATTGGTACCTTAGCGCTTATGTAGTATCACCCCTTATGGTGGAGGTTTGTACCCCTTAGGGCCTACAGGTGCCTTAACAGAGTGTGAATGCCTGAAAGCTCAGTTGTACTGTTTATTTAAAAGGTGGGGCTACGTCCAGAGGATGGTCCGATGGTTGGAGCTTGATCTAGTATGCTTATTGTCTTTGCACCAGCCCAAGCAAATGACCTGAGGCTTACATTCAAAGAAAGGCCCAAGAGTTGTGGCTTACAACCTCAAAGTCGAGGAATCGTGGCCTTTTATCATTGTTGTTATGAAATTCGTAGATGGATTTGATTTAATTATTTACAATTTTTCTATATTTTATCAAAATTTATGTACTTTTTATTTGCAGTCAAAAAATATATATTTGGATAACTTGATTGACTTAACATGAATTCAGGATTTTGTGTAATTACTTGATTTTGACATGGGCATTTATACAAAGAAATTCCCTCCAACGTTGTCATGACATTTTAATAATTTGAATACGGGTTATTATAACTTTGAGATGAAATTTTGTGATGCTTTTAAATATTGATTCTGTAATTATAGCCATCCCTCTTTTAACTAAAATAAACATTTGCATGGCCTTACTTGACTAGCCTAGTAATTTGAGACAGGCCAATACATTGGTTCAGATGGAAGTCGCATGAGTTCTTTAGAAATTGGCTAAGAATGAAGTTTTAAATCCATTATAAATTACCTAGATCGGCCAAGCTGGAAACAGGTGGCATGGAGTTATTGAACCGCTAATTTAATCATTAAATGACACCAAGATTTATGCCAAGTTGCCAACATGTGCTTGGAAAAGCTACCTGCCTCAATCCAATTACTTTTGGCTAGAACTAGATAAAAACTTGTGATTGGTAGGTCGCTTTGTTGGTTTTAATTACAATTTTGACTGGTATTTTACACATCAAATTGTCTTCATTATGTTAGCATATCGTTTGTCGAGCTTCCAATGGGAAAGCAAGCTGTGGCAGCTTTCAAGCGGTGCTGAGGGAATGCATGTCTGAAGTCCTATTTTGATGGCTTTTCACATGCACATCCTTTTTGAGCATTTATAATTTTATTTTATAAAACATTCTTTGTTAAAACAAACAAACATGCTATTCTCCATAAAGACACTATTGAATGATGCATGGGATCTGGCTTACATGGTTCACCAATTTTCTGTTTAATGTGATGGTACCTGTTCCTTTGTGTGTGTGAAATATATGTTTGGACGAGGTTGAGCTGGTCTCTTCAGTGATTTTTTTTCCCCTCTAAATTTGTCCCTTCTTCATCCATTCAAGGGAATGACACATAGCTTCAAGCTATTGGATGTGAATTTCAAGGCTTCAAGCAGGGAACCAAGGTGTTTGTGTCTGTTTGCTTTATATTATTAATAGTTTTAATTAGTAAATCTATATCGATAAGAAAACTGGTCTCTTTATTTTTACTTAGTGCGTTGTTGCAGCATATATATTCTTATCATTTTGGTTTGTTTTAGTGTTGTTTGATCAAGATAGGAGAGGGGATGCCACCTGACTTTATTTTACTGGCAGCACATTAAACGGCTGGGTCCTATCATTGGAGAACTTAGGTTCCATATGTGAAACCCACGGGTGCATGGGCTGACAGGTCCATTGGTGTTGCTATAGTTGCCCTTGACTACACATGAGGCTGTGAATGGCAGTTATAAACTTCCTAGACGATTGCAAGCATTGGGGAGGCTATTAGTAGATTTGATGACGTCTTGAAAATGAATAAAGGGCGGATAGAAAGAGACTGATGTTGATTTTGAAGGCTATTAGGACTCTTATTGTCCGTTCTCTATTCTCGTGTATCCGGATACGGATTGCGGTTTTCATGTGAGATTCGTCGGTAAGTTTGTCAGTTATTGCAGGCATTATCCTGGCCCACATATATTACTACTTGCACGCTATATCATGGGCACTTTCAGACAAATAGGCCACTTGTATGGCATATAAGTTTGAGAGTCAAGAGTTATACCTTCACATGCCTTTCTGTGAGTCATAAAACCTCTGATCATCATCGTACATGAATTTGTGCCTCATTAGAGCTCTGAACACCATTTTACTCACGCTAAATGCAAAACACTTTCACTTCATTAGTTGAGTTTTAACCCCTTTAGAAGTTCTCTCGTCGATCTACATAGAGAGAAGAGAGGCATTTAAGTGGGATTATAGATGTCAACAGCCGTATTTGGCAGGTGTCTGCTTTAGGAAAGCTTGAATGGGTGAAATCTCTTAATCTGCTTTGGGTTGGTGATATGGAGCCTTTACAGACTAGAGCTTATAGCAGAGGTCTTCTCACGTGGGATCTATAATTTTCTTGACTTTGATTTCCTTCTACTTTGTGCTATTGTGGACTGCTGGTTTAATGCTTTTGATGGAGGGAGTCTAGGGGAATAAGGAAACCAGCTCCTTGCCATTTTTTTTTCTTAACTATCCTTCCGCAGCATGTGGTGAGAGGTGTGGAGAGCATGTTTTACTAATGTTGATGGATGTATGATAATTCTTTAATATTAAAAAAAATTGATTTATGCATTGCTTATGCATGCAAGCTTAGACTCAAATTCACATTATGGAAATATTATTTTCAATGGATATATTAAATCAATGATATTGGCTGCAATTCAAATATTTTTTGGACCTGATCTCAACTAGAACTGTAAGTATTAGATTCTAACTAATTTATTGCCCTCATTGAGCTGTCTTAAGTTTAAACAAATTGAGTTAGGAGTGATTTTAAATCATTTTGGGCTAGCATTAAAACATGACTGCTTAATGTTAAGTAGATATATGTTCAAAGAATATGATAATAGAAATATTGAACATTGACCCACAAACTTATCGATTTTAGAGCATGCTTTGAATTTTTATGATGAGCCATTCTTTTTGTTTTGTTGATTGGAAATTATTTGTTTACCAGCATTGGCTTAACTTATTGCTTCTTTTTTCCAAATCTTAACAATATGCAACTATGAGTACAACATATCTTGTTGAAAACTAACTGCAAAATTGAATATCATTAAAGCTGCACTGAATTGTTTGGACCAGATGGTGGCTGCTGCTATTCCTGTCCATTTTCCAAAAAAAAAAAAAAAAAAAATTCTTGATTAAACATTATTGCTAATGAATTGGTCTCATTCTCTTACTTCACTGGATAAACTGATTTTTAATGTTTTATACTTTATTTATCATCCTTTTGACTATTGCTACCTTATATTTCCTAAAGTGAACTGAGCCTCTTCGTTGTCATTTTTATCTCTTGTAATTCAAAATCAGGTCCCTTAAGCTTGGCATTTGGCCTAACACAACAACAAATGAAGATGTTATCCGATGCACATCTTATTCCTCCAGAAATTCCATGGAATTATTGGATCTTTCATGGACTGAAAGAAGGCCTAGGCAGGGCAAGGAACCATGTATTCTTACTAGATCATGTTTGTTGGCTTTAGGTGCAGATGGTGCTGCTGCAGGGTATGCTATAAATTTGTCTGATACTGCTTTCACATGTAAATCTATTTGTAGGTTCTTAAAAGCCTATCGCCCTTTGTAATTGCAGGGCACTTTTAAGGAGTTTGCACCTGTACAATATCGATAAAATGGATGGCCCTGGCTTTTCTATTGCATTGTCTGCTTGCCCTTCTCTTCTTGATCTGAAAGTTGTTGGTCTGTAAGTTTACGTAACCAAGTTGATATTGTTTTTGGTCAATTAGTTTGTTCTAAGCATCCAGGTTTGAATTATATATTTGGCACCGTGAAGTTGTAAGAAGTTTTGATGTACATTTAGCGTTTCATCATGAGCTCTTTCAACCAAAATTTATGTTGGATGTGCTTTCAAAAATGTGGTAGCATTCAATTTGCTTACTGGTTATATACATGAAAGGAATTTAATTGGTGTTGCTCTTATTTCATTGTTGACATTGCTAAGAACCATATTTCATCGTTGTATCAAGAACCTTATTTCATCTATCAACCTTCTTTACAATATGTAAGCTTGATACCCTCTAGAATGAAGAAAGTGAATGCTTGTTAGCTAATATCTATATGATAGTGTATCTGTAACCATTATCATCACCACCTCAGCAATTTTTAGGTGACTTTTTTAAGTTCATCCATTCCTGTTCATTGCAAGGTTTGGCATTAATCATTCTTAATCATGCATTGTAGTAAAAAATAAGGCTTTTTTAGTTGTGGTCCATCCCTTTCCTTTCTTGCCTTTCAACATTATTCATTTTTGTTAATTGTGAATGGCACATTGTGGCCCAATGGTTCACTGGAGCCATAGGTGCATAGTCTGACGCACACCCAAAAAATATGTAAATCATTAATATTAAATAGTATTTTGTTAAGAAAATAAATTTGACAAAAAAGTCCCAAAATGTAATGTCACAACTAGAAAATAATGTTATTTTGTGCAGGAAAACTAAATTTTATATTGCACCTAAATTCAAAACAAACTATTACAATTGCAAACTAGTTTGGCCAAGTTACTCCTTTTCAAATTCTTGGGATGCTAGCACCGACTATAATAGGGGTATTCATGAAGCACAAACATCAACATGAGACACAGGCATGCCACAACTTGTCATAACTAAAAAAAACAGGACTTGACATGTTGCAGATACGATCTTTTCTCTTAGAAATTATTAATATAAAATCTGTAATTAAAATGTATAATATCAATATTTTCTTATTATTTAAAAACAAAAAAGAAAGAAAATTTTAAAATATAAAGATTTGATGGATAGTAAAGATAAAAGAATTTTTTACTTTGAGTAAATTTGGTGAAGAGAGAAAATTCAAGAAAGAACCTCAAATTTGAAGTTTTGGTCATGAAGAGGGAAATTAAAACCACACTTGAGCATAAAAAGAGAGTGACAAAGAGAGATTGAGTTGAAGAAAATCCTTAGAAGGCATCACCATGATGTTGGAGAGTGTTTGTGGCAAGATAAATAGTGGTGGAGCAATATACTTGGTAGAGAAGGAGCAGCAGTATGATGGGTTCGCCAAGATGAAGATCACAAGCAGGATGGATAGATGACAACGTGAGCGCGCTAATCTAGCTCAAGATAATCAGCAATTTTGTTCTTTTTTTCTTTTGATCAAAGAGTTTGAACATAAATAAATCTAAATATTATGCCTCAATAAGATCCAAGTATATTGGAGATGTTGAACTTCTTCCAATAAATACATAAAGGACAATACACAATCTATAGATTTATTGCCAAAATTGATTTCAACATATTCTATACTTCATCCTCAATTTTCTCTAATGATACTCAACTACATGATATTTTTGTGCATGCATCGATATCCAAATCATTTAAGAATTTAATCATGATATTCAAATCAAGGAATATATATCCAGTGATTATAATGCAATTTGATTCAAAGTTATATTTATCTACACTTGTCAGCGATTCAGTTGTATGCCCATCATGATAATATTATAGCGCCATGAGATCAATTTGATTATACTATGAAAACACAATCATATGAAATATTGAGAAAATTTACAGCCATGCCATCTCCAATTAAGAGCTAAGACCTCAAACACTTGATCTTGCTGGAACTTCTTTTGCCTCTGCTTGTAGTATTGAATAAATCATCCATGAGCTAATTAGCAACACCTTCAAGCTTGATTACTATTTGTTCACACACCCCTGGGTGCTTCTTGAATAATAAAACTGTACTCACACTTTGGCAAACCATTAAATGGCAACAAAGAATTTTTTTTACAGTCAACTCGCTAATTTGCCATTTGGGCTAATTCTAGTTTTAGCATCTCCTTCCACCATATTCAATTTGTTTTATGCGCCTACTAATGTGGTTGTATCTATATCAAATATTGAAGGAAGTACTTCGGATACACTTGCAAAGGTGAAGTTGTCCCATTTTGACCTAGAGTTTATGGATTTGAATCTAGAACTGCCTTATTGTGATATAGGATATGGTCGCACACAACAATTCTCTGTAGATACTATAATGGAGGTGCCTTTATGTACTGGGTATACCTTTATGAATTTTTAGATTTCTTTTGCCTTCTTTGGCTTAAAATTGATATTAAATATGCTATTTCTACCTCGAGAAAAAAGTTTGAATGTCTTGATCCTGAACAAATCAACAATTTGGCCTTCACATGGGAATTAAAATTTTCCTCTCATTATCTCATTAATTGCTGCATGAATTTAGAGCATAATGGATTCTTCTAGAAATTCCACTAGAATGCTATTACTTGAAACTTATCTTGGGCTTCGTATCATGGGTTTGAGTAGTTTAAACGATGTGACATTATCTTGTGCTACAAATTGTAGTTAAATGCTTGACCTCTTTTAACTCTTAAAGGTTCTGTTCTTGTAGTTAATAGCACATACAGAATGAACTAATTTTTTATTTCACTCATTGCATGATGAATAACATTCTTTTTTTTTTGTCCAATTCAAGTAATATTGTTATATAGCAATTGAGTTAAACAGTTCGATTCAATTAATACTACTACTAGCATCACTTTGCTTTTGAAGTGCATTTTTTATCTCTCCTCGTAGAACTGATTGGGTTTGGACGTGTAATTTAGTTTATTCACCATTTTATTTACAGACGTATTGAGCTGAGGCAAATATTGGACTCTGTGAGCACGAATTGTCACTCAATTGAACGTTTGTTTGTAGAGTCTTCAGAAACAGGTGCTTTACCTTGTAAAAATGCATCATCCTCTCTTTTGATTGCTCGATCAACTTTAGAATTATATTTTTTATCAGGTAGTGATGATAGTTTGAAATCCCCAACTTGTGTTGATCTTGTAAATGGATGTCCTCATATAATGTCATTGACTTTAAGGGGGTTCAAACTCAATGATCACAAAGTTCGTATCCTGATCAAAGTAAGCTTTCTTTTAACCTTTTATTCATATGATGTCAAATGTTGTGATAATATGCTGAGGTCAATGACAGCTCTTCCCTCTAACACTTATGCTAAACATTTCTAAAATTCAGTTCATATGTTAAAATCTACATCCTCAAATTATATTGTTAAGGAAAAGCACATGCTTAGTGCGATAGCAAACAAGATTGAGAGGAAAAATTGCAAGAAAAAACGCCTGAGAGAAATGTGAGTTGTGGTTGGGTGATCTTCCAGTTATGTCCACGACCTTACATAGATGCATCGCTTCACTATATCAGAGGAAATATATATTTTTTCTTAACTTTCTCTCTCTTATTTTCCTCAGTTTATTTGTCATTTCCACTTTAACAAACTTAGAGAAAACTCAAATAACCCTAAACCCAATTCCACTCAGGTCGTTGACCAATTGGGAGTGAAATTGGTAGACACTGGTTGTTATGGGGTGATGATGGGTACAAGGAAGGTGGGGAAAGGCCAGGGGATTTGTAGATGAGTGGTGTTGACCATCCAGGGGATTCAAGTAAGGGAGAACTTTCTCCCACTAGAGTTAGGAAGTACTGATGTCATCCTGGGGATGAAGTGGTTGCAAACCTTGGGGGAAACCAAGGACAATTGGGGAGCACTCACGATGGAATTAATGGTGGATGGGAGAAAGATGATTATAAGGGGAGATGCGGGGCTATCCAAAGCTATGACATCACTTAAGATCATGGTTAGAGACATACAAGAGGTGGGAGAAGATTATCTAGTGGGACAACACAAGCTGGATGTGATCAGGATGGAGGAGGGAGGGAATGTTTCTCTTTCAGTGTAGCCCTTGACTTAGTAATTTGGCAAGGATTTTCAACCACCTCAAGGATGACCACCTCCACGTGAACATGAGCATATTTCCACCTTAAGGATAAGGTGGATCTTTGGGAGGGGAGTATTGGTAGACCGGTCAACTGGACCGGTCTAGCCGGTCCAGGCGGGACCGGTTTACGGGCGAAACCGCGACGCTATTCCACCTCTGGCGGATGCCGCACGAGCCGCGATTCCACGGGAGCGTTTTAGGAAGGAATTTTCAGGAATATTAGGAGGGAAATTGAATGTAGGGACTGTTTAGGGATTTCCTTTTGATTTGTATGCATTAAATACTTTGTTTTCCTAGGGTTATGACATCTTGAATTTGGTTGAAATTTGAGATCTCTTAGAATTAGGTTTTTCTTTGGGCTCTAGCGGCGTCTAGAGATTTGGGAGAGATCGATCCTCTCGAATTGGAATTTTTATTGCCTCAGGTTGCCTGACGTAGAGATACATTAGGTAGCCTATAATATTTCGCCACGTGCTCTTACTCTTTACCGCGTGGCCCGACAACCCAACCCAGAACGAATCCGGGATTACTATGTTCGCGTATTGCTCGGTATTGCTAGGTACTACTCGGTATTTGCTCGGTATTGCTAGGTACTACTCGGTATTTGCTCGGTATTTTCAGCAACGACGCCAATTCCAAACTCCTCTCCCGCCCCTACGCCCGAGTGGACTGCCGCCGCCTCAAATCCCGCATGCTCCTCGCCTACAACAACCCAAATCCCGCATGCTCCTCGCCTGCAACAACCCAAATCCCGCATGCTCCTATCTTTAAATTTCTTGAAGCCAAACAGAACCTAAATATAGACAGAGCAAAAAAAAAAAAAAAAGTCAGAGAATCTCACCTCCTTCAACATCCTGAACGCTTCTTCCCCTTGCAACAACTCCGGCGATGACGCAGTCGGCGAGCAAGGTGACCAAATACCTCGCGCTAGCCAGCATAAATACAAAAGGGTATTCCTTATCTGTCAAATCCTCAAATGTTGATGAAAATACCAAGCAAATACCTCCGTCGTCCTCGACGTCACCGGCTTCTCACGCTGCCTGGCGAGACTCGCATCTGAAGCTCCGTCCCGAACTCAAGCGACGAAACGCCGCAAATATCGAGCAATACGGAGCAAATACTGAGCAAATATCGAGTAGTACCTAGCAATACCAAGCAAATACCGAGCATATTCGTTCCGGGTCGGGCCGTCGGGCCGTCGGGCCGCGCGGTAAAGAGTAAGAGCACGTGGCGATCTATTATAGGCTACCTGATGTATCTCTACGTCAGGTAACCTGAGGCAATAAAAATTCCTCGAATTGAGGATCAATTGTATCTTGCTATTTTCTGTTTTCCTTTCATCAAATAATACAAATTATCTATTGATTTTGTGGTTTTGTACGGACTATTGTGGAGAAAGCTCATTGTTTTCCGGAGATTGATAGGAAATACTTGAGATCTACAAGTGTTTCCTATCAAATTGGTATTAAAACAAATCTTGTGACCGTTCGTGGGTTGATTTTGGCGAAGTTCGGTGCCCAATTTTTGGTCGAGAAGGGAAGAAAAGCTGTTTTTATAATCCGGAATTTTTGGATTTACAAAAAGTTCGGATCAAGTTGGCGGCCAAGAAAGTTGATGCGCTAGATGAAAGGCTTGAAGGGGAGATGAACCAAATCAAGACAACGGTGGAGGAAAGGATTTCCTCCATGGAAGGACAAGTAGCCGATCTCCGAGGCATGATGAAGAAATGTTGCAAATCCACAATCAAATGGCGGCTTCCGTGGCAAAAGAGGAGGAAAGAAAAAAATACGAATTCTGAAATTCATAGGGAGGAAGATGAGGTGGAAATCGTGGAGGGAGAAAGAAGGAAACCCGATATGGAGCCTTTCTAGAGGGAGGATAGAGGAGGTAGGCATGGGGAAAAAACATGGGTATGGAGGGACGGTGATGAGGTCATCGACAGACATTTTAGGCAGGTTTATCGGCGAAGGAATCGTAGATCGACGGCTACGATCGGGAGTTTATATTTTTGATGTTATCATGTTGTTTTATGCATTTTATTTTGTGTATCTTTTATTTCATGTACTAGTGACAATTTCTCCCTCATGTAGGCGTAGTGTTTATTGTAGCCCAAGGGGCATATGAGTCCTTTTTCTTTTCATGTTTTGAGACCTTTATAAAGGGGTCTCTTCTTGTTGTATGAGGTTAATGTTTTGGGATGAATAAAATTTCTGAGATTTTCTTTTGTCTTCTTGCTTGAGAGCTTGAGAGAAAGAGAGGAGACCTAGGAGAGGCTCCACCCGAAATACCCAACAGCCCGCTCCGGCGAGCTCTTGGTTTTACTTGTGTTTACTGTTTTCTTCCTCCCCCACCACCATCCCCTCAAACCCGCCCCCCCCTTCCACTTACCTTTGACCGTCCACCCCTTCCCCTACAGCAAAACCAGCCACCTCCCCTCTCAGGCCCGCCGATTCACCCTTCCCAGCCCTTGCCGCTGGCTGTGCTAGCCGCCGGTTCAAGCCAGCCCACCGTCCAGGAACCCAGCCCCCTTCTCCCTGTGAGAAATCTCGCCGGCCCTCATGTTGGATTTTTGAATTTCAAAACTGAAATCCCTCATTAACTCTTTCCTAATTTACTTCACCACAAATAGGAAAGGGATTTAATTGAGGCCCAATTTATTTTGAATTCAAATTCAATTCCCTTTCTTTTCACCCCTCATTTGGAAACGTTCCCTAATTAAATTAAATCTGAAAATTTAAATCAGATTTGATTTAAACTCCTTGGCCCCACCAATTAATCACAAATCCTTTTCTTTTCTCCTTGAATGGCCGGCCACCCCTCTTAGTGTTTCTCTCTCTACTTGCCATATAAGCTCCCATTAATTCCCCTTCTTAATTCTCCCTAATACCCGCCCCTCCTAATTCAAATTTTGGGAGGTTTGTATTGCAATTAATATCTCCCTCCCAACAAAAGAGAAATCTGAAATTCAAAAATCAGAATTTTTCTTGATCTTCTCTAGTTCACGGCCACCCCTTTCCCTTGTCATCTCCCCGCCCTTCCTCGATGTTGAATGGCGGATCCGGAGCTTGAGTGGGGGTTAGTTTTCCACGCCGACGGGAGCATCGATATCCTACGCTCTCCTTGCTTCGACGTAGGATTTGAAGACGACGCCACAATCGAAGAGTACTTGGAGCGAGTTGTTCCGATCATCGCAAGTATTTTCGACCGACAATTTCGTGGTTACACTTGGACGATCATTGGACGCCATCCGCCACCACCTTCTCCGGTGAATACCTTTCCGGCAACAAAGTCTTTAGTCGCCTTCATCGTAGTGGTGCTCTTCATCCTCGCATGGTTCTTTCTTCTCCGCTAAAACCCAAGAGTGAACGAGAGAGAGAGAAAGGGTACTCAAGGTGAACTTCTTTATTATTAATTGTGAGATTTTTTTTGTTATTAGCATTTAAGTGTTTCCTTTATCTTTGAATGATAAGATTGGTTTGGTTAACTCAAAGCACATCTTCACCTAAGCAAGTTAACTACTTTGAACGATTTAACCCTTTACTTTTGTTGGTAGTTAAAATTTGTTATGACACGCTTTGAATAATCTTTATTTTAATTTCCGAACGCAATTCCTACATTGATTCACATCATATTTGGTATCAGAGCATGGCTAGCATGCTTTGATCATGCTAGATGCATCCTAGGAGTTTCCTTTAGCTTGTCTTTAGTTGTTGCATGCATAACATCATTTAAATTAGTTTTATTGGCTGTTTTCTTTTGCTGTCCGGAAATTCCTGCAGCAAAAATTTGCATGTTACATAATCATATTTCAGTGGTTTAGTGCTGCCATCATTACATTCACTTCCATAGTAGTCTAGGCCACTTGCGCACTTGCTGTCCTTTATTTTTCTGCACTTGATTTAGCCTTTAGATTGAGTTTTGGGTTGTGTCTAGCTGCTGTCCACCGTTTCCTGCAACATGTAAGCTTCCGAAAACGAGTCTAGTGTCGCTGTTTTGGTGCTGTCCACACCCGGGAGCCTTGCCGAAACTCTTAGGTATTTTCCTTACCTCTAGTGCTTGCTACCCGTGACTTTACAGCTGCTGGAATTTCATTTCCAGCAGGTTTTGCTGTGATTGTCACTGCTGTCCTTGACTTAGGAAGCCTTCCTAGTGATCCCTAGCACCCAACCATGGATCCTACCCATCTGCAAACCACTTTAGACATGATTATGGGCCAATAAGGAACACTTAGACGTCATACGGGAGACAGACTAGACAATATCGAAAGAATGGGACACCCGACTATCTACACACCTTCTAGACCTCACTCACCATATGGCGAAGATACCCGAACTGAATACGGACCTCCTAGAGATTACTACCGACCCAACCACCGACCCCAACAAGAGCCCGTAGGACGTGACGCGCCTTGGAGAGACAATGACACCCAACTCCTTAAGGGCATTAAAATAGATGCCCCGACTTTTGACGGAACGTTAGAACCCCAGGTTTTCCTCGATTGGATTAAAGGGATGGACAGTTACTTTGAATGGTATAACATTTCGGAAGAGAAGAAAGTTAGATTCGTCGAAATGAAATTGACGGGTAGAGCCAACCAATACTGGACTAACGTGGAGCACATGAGAGAGACTCGGGGAGAATTCCCCATAGCTGACTGGGGAGCGATGAAGCAAGAACTGAAAAGGAAATACCTGCCTCCCTCGTACTACCCAAGACTTCTAGATCGTTGGAATAGGCTAACCCAAGGGAGTAAATCCGTTAAGGAATACATCTCCACATTTGATGACTTGTTAATTCGTTGTAACGGGGAAGAAGCAACCACTCCCACACAACTTCTGTCCATGTTCAGAGCCGGATTGAGAGAAGACCTCAGAAATGAACTTTTTGCTAGAAGGATAAATACGTATGAAGCTGCTTGTAGTCTTGTGCTAGATCTGGAAGAATCAAGGAGCCACATCTCTAGGACCCAAGACTCTAGACCTAATCCCTTCAAGTCTTCCTCTAGCCAACCCTACAACAAACCCGCTGGGCCCTCAGGTAGCCGGCCTACTCCTAGTCAAGCCCAACCTCGATTTGACTATAAGGGGAAAACACCCGACCGAGAGACTCCCAAGACCACTGCCGGCACTAAGTGTTTTAGATGCCATGGGTACGGACACATTGCTTCTCAGTGCTCCAGCCCGTTTAAGGTCACAATAATTGAGGAAGTGACGGAGGAAGAAGGTGAACCTGAAACTGACTTAGTCCACCATATAGACGACGATGAAGAATTTTTCGACGAGGAAGATACTGCTGTTGTTCACTGCCTTCAAAAGATGAACCGATTAGATCTGCAAGTCGTTAGGTGTGCCTTTTCCCAACCCAAACCTAGCGACGACTGGCGAAGGACCTCGATCTTCTACACTTTCACTAAGATTGGAAACAAAAATTGCAAAGTCATAATAGACAGTGGGAGTTGCATTAATGCCGTATCTTCTGCCATGATTTCGAAACTACAATTGAGGACCACTCCACACCCGAACCCCTACAAAGTTGCTTGGATAAACTCGACCACCTTGGAAGTGAAAGATAGGAGCCTTGTTCCTATTGAATTCGTTGGATACAAGGAGAAAATCTGGTGTGATGTTTTGATAATGGATGTGGGTCAAATCATCCTTGACCGCCCTTGGTTGTTCGACAACGATGTGCACATTTATGGACGATCTATCACCTGTGTGTTTGAACACGAGGGCAAGAAGATTAAGCTGTTACCCACTCAACCTAAGTCCACTAAGGAAGAAGTTAAGCCCAACTCCCTGAAACCCAACACGGGCATGAACTTGATAACTGCTAAGGACCTAGGTGTAGAACTGGAGTCGGGAGCCCCTCTTTACGCGCTAGTAGCCCGGGAGATAAGTGTAGATCAAGAAGAACCAATCCCTGAAAAGGTAAAACTACTGTTGGAGACTTTCTCTGATGTCTTTCCTGAAGATTTGCCCAACCAACTGCCACCTTTAAGGGACATTCAACATGCCATAGACCTAGTGCCCGGGGCTTCTTTACCAAACCTACCCTATTACCGAATGAACCCTACCGAACACGAGGAGCTCAAGAGACAAGTGGATAAATTGTTACAGCGAGGGTTCATTAAGGAGAGCCTTAGCCTGTGTGCGGTTCCTGCCCTTCTTACCCCTAAGAAGGATGGGACGTGGAGAATGTGCGTTGATAGCCGTGCTATCAACAAAATCACCGTCAAGTACCGCTTCCCAATCCCTCGATTAGATGATATGTTGGATATGATGACCGGAGCCACACTCTTTTCTAAGATCGACCTTAAGAGTGACTACCACCAAATTAGAATCCGTCCGGGGGATGAATGGAAAACTGCGTTCAAAATTAAAGATGGATTGTACGAGTGGACTGTGATGCCCTTTGGCTTAAGCAATGCTCCAAGCACATTCATGAGAGTGATGACCCAAATCCTCAAGCCTTTCCTAGGAAAATTCGTAGTTGTGTACTTTGACGACATCTTGATCTACAGTACCTCGGAAAATCAACATCTGAATCATTTAAGACAAGTCTGTGAAACATTGAGGGAACAAATGTTTGCCAACCCCAAGAAGTGCATGTTTCTAACCAATCATGTAATTTTTCTGGGTTTCATTATATCCTCCCAAGGTATATCTGTGGACCCTGAAAAGGTGCGAGCAATCAATGAGTGGCCCGAACCCAAAAATATTCGAGACGTTAGAAGTTTTCACGGATTGGCCACATTTTATCGGAGGTTTATTAGAAACTTTAGCACCATAGTAGCGCCAATAACGGACTGCCTCAAGAAAGGAGAGTTTCTTTGGACCCCAGCTGCAACCAGGGCTTTTGAGGAGATTAAGAAGCGAATGATGGAAGCCCCTGTGATGAGATTACCTGATTTTACCAAAGTTTTTGAGGTGACTTGTGATGCGTCTGGAATTGGTATAAGCGGAGTCCTTTCTCAAGAGTGACATCCAGTAGCTTACTTTAGCGAGAAATTGAATGACACTAGACAACGATACTCCACCTATGGCAAGGAATTTTACGCCATCATTCAATCTCTTAGGTACTGGCGACACTACCTACTACCTCAAGAATTCGTTATCTTTTCAGACCATGAAGCCTTGCGATACATTAACTCTCAAAAGAAACTCAATGCTCGACATGGCCGTTGGGTTGAATTCCTGCAAGAGTACACGTACACCATTAGACACAAAGCAGGATATGAAAATAAGGATGCTGATGCCTTAAGCCGTCGAGTGATGATTACTAGAGAAATGAGTACTGAAGTGATAGGTTTCGATCGACTCAAAGAAGACTACTCTGAATGCCCCGATTTTAGAGAAACCTATTCTGCGCTCACCACTGGGGATGAGCGAGTCGTTGGAGATTTCATGATTGAAGACGGATATTTATTTAAATCACAAAAACTCTACATTCCCAATACGTCACTGCGAGAATTCCTTGTTTGGGAAGTACATGCAGGAGGGCTAGCAGGTCACTTCGGACAAGCCAAGATCATAGTGTTATGCCGGTCCACCTTGGACCGGCTCAACCTGGACCGGCCCAGCCGGTCCAGATCTATCGGAGACGGGCAAACAGCCGGGCGGAAGAGAGAGGGAGCCAAGGAGTGGGGTCCACTTGCAATTCAAACTTGGGTTAAGTGCTTTTGGAGGGAAAAGGAAGGGTAGAGTAGTCCTTTTACTTTTATTTTGAATTTGATTGTATGAATAGGGAGTTATGAGGGGATTAGGTTTTTATCTTGTTTTTGAAAATAGTTTGAGTTCTAGGTCTTCTTGCTTGGGCTCTCGGCGTTGCCGGAGATTGTAGGAGAGTTGTTCTTCCTCTCGAATTGAAGAACATTGTATCGAGCTTTGGTTTTGATTGCCTACTAGTGGAATACAATCGTTTGCAATTGTTTTCCTACAAGTTTCTTCCCTATTTCCGCTGTTTTTGCGCTATTTGTGTGCCGATTTGGGTTAGGTTTGCTTGCGAACTCAAGTATTACCTTAGGGTTACTTGCGAACTCAAGTATTTCCTATCAAATTGGTATCAGAGCGAGATCCGGGCGGTGGAGGGTGGTTTCTATCCATTATTCGCTGCAGATTTTGCTGATTTTGGGGAGGATTCGGAGGCATCTCGTCATTTTCCATGGCATCTAAGCGAGTAGAAGTCTTGGAGACCGAGATGGGGCAACTTAAAGCGGATCTGGAGGAGAAGATGGCCACATTAAGCGAGAATGTGGAAGGGAAATTCGTGGCGTTGGAAGAGATGATGAAGAAGTTGTTGGAAGGGCAAGCAAGGGCTGTGCCGGGGGAGGAAAGAGGAGAAGGGAGTGGGAGCAGGGGGAAGGAGAAGGTGAATCCTGACGAGGAAGAGGAGGGGGGACTGTTTAACAGCAGCGGGAGGATGCCACCTCGGGAGTCCATCAGGCGAGAAGAGCATGAAAGAAGGAGAGACTTCAGGGAAGAAAGAGAGGATGATTGGCGTCGCCGGCGGCCCGATCCAGTGGACCGGCCATGGGGAATCCAGAATCACCATGGCGGAGCGCGAGGGGAAGATGGCTATCGGCGGCCGAGGAGGGATGATGAGCCCCGATATGGAGAGAGGGGAACTTGGGAAGACCCCATTGCATGGGACAGAGGAGGCCATGGGGGAAATAGGGCATACGGGGTGGACACGAGAGCCAGAAAGCTGAAAATGCCCGTGTTCGAAGAAGGAAATGTGGATGAATGGATCCACAAGGTAGAGAGGTATTTTGCAGTGAATGGCCTAATGGAGGAGGAGAGATTGTTGGCGGCTAGCATGTGCTTGGAAGGGGCGGCTTTTTCATGGTTCAAATACATGGAGAAGTGGGATCCGGTGAGGACTTGGAGGGACTTCAAGGAGGCGATCAGGGAGAGATTCAGGGGGGGCAGCCCATGGGAGATATCAGAACAGTTCTACGCCCTCACTCAAGAGGGAACAGTGGAAGAGTATCGGAAGAAATTTGAGAGTCTGGTGGGTGACATGGAGGGATTATCGAACAGCACTCTGGGGGGAAATTTTATGAAGGGCCTTAAGCCAGAAATTCGAGATGCGGTGAAGGTAATGAGACCAAGGGACTTGAGGGAGGCCATGGAGTTGGCTCAACTGGTGGAGAACCAGAAGACCAACGCCCGAAGTTGGCGGAACAACCACTCAGGGGGTCCTACCAGGACAACTACCACTTACTTGGCTCCAAAAGGGCCAACCCCTAGTGTCCTTAGAGAAAGTGGGAAGGAGAAGAGCGGGGTGACCAGATCTGCTGGGAGTTTCAAGAGATTGACCGAGGAGGAGATGCAGGAGAAGAGGGCCAAGGGCCTTTGTTTCAGATGTGAGGAGAAGTTTGTTCCAGGGCACCGGTGCAAGGATCGCGCTCTTCGGGCTCTCACCGTCTATATAGACGAGGCGCCTGAGGAGTGTGATGCTTCTGATGAGGAGCAGATTGATCCCCAGTTGGAGGTAGCCGAGGTATCCCTAAATTCTGTGATGGGATTCACTCCTAGCCATACGATGAAGGTGAAAGGGAAAATCCTTGGGAGGGAGGTAGTAGTGTTGATCGACAGTGGAGCCACCCACAATTTCATATCCGCTCAAGTAGCGGAGGAGCTGGGAATGGAGCCTACTGAGACAGGCAGTTATGGAGTAATGATGGGGACAGGGAAGATTGAGTCCAGCACTGGGATCTGCAAGGGGGTGGAGATGAGACTACAGGAGATTAGGGTGGTGGAGGACTTCCTACCCCTGAGGTTGGGTAGCACAGACGTCATTCTGGGCATGAAGTGGCTACAGACCTTGGGTGAAACCAAGGTAAACTGGGGGACCATGGTGATGGAACTGATGGTAGAGGGAAAAAGGGTGAAGCTGAAGGGAGAACCAGGATTATCCAGAGCTGGAGTGTCTCTCAGGTCGATGGTGAAGATGATCCATGAGGAAGGAGGAGGGTTCCTTGTGGAGTTGCAGAGCTTGGAAGATCGTCAGGAAGAGGAAGACAAATGCATTCCTGTGTCAGTTCAGCCCTTTCTGAAGGAATTTGAGGATGTGTTCCAACCTCCGGTGGGACTACCACCTGACAGAGAACGGGAGCACCAGATTATCCTGAAAGAGGGGGTATCCCCTATCAGTGTGAGACCTTACAGATACCCTCAGATGCAGAAAGATGAGATTGAGAAGCTGGTGGGAGAAATGCTAGAAGGAGGGATCATTCAGCCCAGTGTGAGTCCTTTCTCTAGCCCAGTTCTGCTGGTAAAAAAGAAGGATGGGAGTTGGAGGTTCTGTGTGGATTACAGAGCCCTCAACAAGGAGACAGTGCCTGACAAATTTCCCATCCCTGTGATTGACGAGTTGATGGATGAGCTACATGGAGCCGTTTTATTCACCAAGATTGATCTAAAGTTAGGCTATCATCAGATCAGGATGAGGAAGGAAGATGTGCAGAAGACAGCCTTCAGGACTCATGAGGGCCACTACGAGTTCCTGGTGATGCCTTTTGGCCTCACCAACGCACCAGCCACATTCCAGGCATTGATGAACCGGATCTTCAAGCCACACCTTCGCAGGTTTGTGTTGGTGTTTTTTGATGACATTCTCATCTATAGCAGGACTGAGAAGGAACACCTAGAGCACCTGAGAGTGGTGTTGGGGTGCTGAGGGAGCAGCTGAAGGCCAATTTCAAGAAGTGTGACTTCGCTCAGACACAAGTGGAGTACCTGGGGCATGTGATATCTCAGGAGGGAGTGGCTGCGGATCAATCCAAAATAGAGGCAATGTTAGCCTGGCCTCAACCCAAGACCTTGAAGGGGCTCAGAGGGTTTTTGGGACTGACTGGCTACTACAGGAGGTTCGTGAGAGGATACAGTACCATAGCAGGACCGCTGACAGAACTGCTGAAGAAGGATAATTTTTTATTGGGGGAAGCAGCTTCTGAGGCTTTTGAGAAGCTGAAGAAGGCCATGACGACGGTGCCCGTACTTGCTCTGCCAGACTTCAATCAGGTGTTTGTGTTGGAGACAGATGCTTCAGGCTATGGATTGGGGGCAGTGTTGATGCAGAACCATAGAGCCATAGCTTACTTCAGTCAGATACTGTCGTCCCGGGCTAGGCTGAAGTCGGTCTATGAGAGAGAGCTAATGGCGATTGTGCTGGCCATCCAAAAGTGGAGACCCTATTTATTGGGCAGACACTTTATTGTCAGGACTGATCAAAGGAGCCTGAAATACTTGCTAGAGCAGAGGATGGTCACAGAAGAGCATCAGAGGTGGTTGTCCAAGCTGCTCGGATATGATTTTGAGATCCACTATCGGCCAGGATTAGAAAATAAGGCAGCAGATGCCTTATCACGCTGTATGGGGGAGCTCCAGGGAATTGCTGTATCAGTACCGGTTCTGATTGATTGGGGAGCCATCAAAGAGGAGAGCATCCAGAATGAGGAGCTAAGGAGAATCAAAGAAGAGGTACTGTCAGAAGAAAACAGCCACCCAGGCTACTCAGTGGTGGGAGAAAGACTGTACTATCAGGGAAGGAGTGTGATCCCTAGATCTTCCATTCATATTCCCCAACTGCTACAGGAATTTCATGGGAGTGCCATAGGGGGGCATTCAGGAGTGCAGAAAACCTATAGCCGGGTAGCTGCTGAATTGTACTGGAAGGGGATGAGGAAAGACATAGAAGAAATGGTGGCTAAGTGTGATACCTGCCAACGGAACAAGTACATGACGATGGCACCAGGGGGATTACTACAGCCCCTGGCCTTACCGGAGAAGGTTTGGGAGGAGATCACTATGGATTTCATTGATGGGCTTCCAAAATCAGAGGGATATACGGTTATATTTGTAGTGGTCGACAGGCTGAGCAAATATGCTCATTTCATTCCCTTGAGACACCCGTACACAGCGGTGTCTGTAGCAGCAGCATTTGTGAGGGAGATAGTCCGCCTGCATGGGGTACCGGAGTCTATTGTGTCGGATAGGGACAAGGTATTCCTGAGCCATTTTTGGAGGGAGTTATTTAGGATGCAGGGCACAGTAATTAAGAGGAGCACAGCATATCACCCACAGACTGATGGGCAGACGGAGGTGGTGAATAGAAGTTTGGAGACATACTTGAGATGTTTCGTATCTGAGACACCGAAACAATGGGCCAAATGGCTGGCTTGGGCCGAATACTGGTATAACACCTCCTCTCACTCGGCTACCAAGATGACACCTTTTAAGGTGTTATATGGAAGAGACCCCCCACACCTGGTACACTACAGCCATAGGAGTACTCCAGTATCGGCAGTGGATCAGCATCTGAAGGAAAGAGATCAAGTGTTGGACGAGCTCAAGAGGCATCTTCTCAGAGCCCAACAGATTATGAAGAAACAGGCGGACAGTAAAAGGAGGGATATACAATTTGGAGTTGGAGACAAGGTCTACTTGAAGCTCCGACCATACAGGCAGAGGACTGTATCCCAGAGGAGAAATGAAAAGCTAGCAGCAAGATATTTTGGCCCTTTCGAAGTGGAGGAGAAAATCGGGGAGGTAGCATACCGATTGAGGCTTCCTTCAACAGCCAGAATACACCCCGTTTTTCATGTATCACAGTTGAGGAAAGTGGTGGGGGAACATGCAGTAAGCCCAGAACTGCCCAGCACATTGAGAGAAGACATGGAAGTGACACTGGAGCCTCTAGCGGTAGAAGGAGTGCGCATCAATGAAAAGGGGGAAAAGGAAGTGAAGATTAGGTGGAACGGCCTCCCAGATTATGAGGCCACATGGGAACCATTGGAGAGGATTGCAGTACAGTTCCCTGCCTTCCACCTTGAGGACAAGGTGGTACTTTGGGAGGGGGGTAATGTTATGCCGGTCCACCTTGGACCGGCTCAACCTGGACCGGCCCAGCCGGTCCAGATCTATCGGAGACGGGCAAACAGCCGGGCGGAAGAGAGAGGGAGCCAAGGAGTGGGGTCCACTTGCAATTCAAACTTGGGTTAAGTGCTTTTGGAGGGAAAAGGAAGGGTAGAGTAGTCCTTTTACTTTTATTTTGAATTTGATTGTATGAATAGGGAGTTATGAGGGGATTAGGTTTTTATCTTGTTTTTGAAAAGAGTTTGAGTTCTAGGTCTTCTTGCTTGGGCTCTCGGCGTTGCCGGAGATTGTAGGAGAGTTGTTCTTCCTCTCGAATTGAAGAACATTGTATCGAGCTTTGGTTTTGATTGCCTACTAGTGGAATACAATCATTTGCAATTGTTTTCCTACAAGTTTCTTCCCTATTTCCGCTGTTTTTGCGCTATTTGTGTGCCGATTTGGGTTAGGTTTGCTTGCGAACTCAAGTATTACCTTAGGGTTACTTGCGAACTCAAGTATTTCCTATCACATAGCTGCTTTAGAAAATCGATTCTTTTGGCCTAGTTTAAAGCGTGACTTTAGTCGACTTCTTAGGAGATGCCACACCTGCCAGCTCGCTAAGCAACGTAAACAGAACACGGGACTCTACACACCCTTACCCGTACCTAATTGTCCATGGCAGGTCGTGAGCATGGATTTTGTTCTGGGATTACCAAAGACTGTAAGAAAGCATGACTCGATTTGTGTAGTTGTCGACCGTTTTTCTAAGATGGCCCATTTCCTCCCTTGCACTAAGACTTTTGATGCCTCCCGCATTGCTAAACTCTATTTTGACGAGATTGTTAGACATGGGGTTTACCCAAGACCATCGTTTTCGATAGGGATGTCAAGTTTACTAGTTATTTTTGGAAAACCTTGTGGCACAAAATGGGCACAAAACTCCAGTTCTCCACAGCCTTCCACCCCAAACTGATGGACAAACAGAAGTGGTTAATAGAAGTTTAGGAAATCTTCTAAGGACTTTAGTAGGGGAAAATATACGAGATTGGGATTCCAAACTTTCTATTGCTGAATTTTCTTACAACAACTCCGTCAATAGAACCACTGGTATGAGCCCTGCTGAAATCGTGTATGGATACCTACCCCGACAACCCATAGACCTGCTTCCCATGAGTCTTAGAGTTAGAGTGTCTGAGTCAGCATCTGCATTTGCATCCCACATACAGGAATTGCATAAAGAAATCAAAATGAAAATTGAACAAAGCAACACCAATTACAAATTAATTGCTGATCAAAAGAAAAGGTTTAAAGAATTCGAGGTCAGAGACTTTGTAATGGTGCGAATCCGTTCGGAGCGTTTTCCTCCCGGATCCGCGAAGAAATTACATGCGAGAAGCGCCGGACCGTTCAAAATCATTTCTAAGATAAATAGCAACGCTTACGTGCTGGACCTCCCCGAAGGTTTTAACATCAATCCTACTTTTAATATAGAAGATTTAGTAGCCTTCGAGGGACCAGAGTTTAACCCCCACAATCCACTTACAAACGAGCCATGTGTGAACCCACCTGGTGAGATCCCCAGCCCAGCTCCACTTCCCAAATTGCCCCCTTTACCTAATGTGGAGAAAATAGAAACCATACTGGATGATGAGATCATTTCCACGAAAGAAGGAGGACGACGAAGGTACCTAGTACACTGGAAAGGGACACCACCGACGGAGGACACTTGGATGGATCGAGAGGAGTTACAGATCCTAGACCCAGATCTTTTGGAGTTGTACGAGAGTTCCAGAGCTGCTCACTCGACGGGGTCGAGTTTTCTCCCACCTGGGGAGAATGATGAGGTCATCGACAGACATTTTAGGCAGGTTTATCGGCGAAGGAATCGTAGATCGACGGCTACGATCGGGAGTTTATATTTTTGATGTTATCATGTTGTTTTATGCATTTTATTTTGTGTATCTTTTATTTCATGTACTAGTGACGATTTCGCCCTCATGTAGGCGTAGTGTTTATTGTAGCCCAAGGGGCATATGAGTCCTTTTTCTTTTCATGTTTTGAGACCTTTATAAAGGGGTCTCTTCTTGTTGTATGAGGTTAATGTTTTGGGATGAATAAAATTTTTGAGATTTTCTTTTGTCTTCTTGCTTGAGAGCTTGAGAGAAAGAGAGGAGACCTAGGAGAGGCTCCACCCGAAATACCCAACAGCCCGCTCCGGCGAGCTCTTGGTTTTACGTGTGTTTACTGTTTTCTTCCTCCCCCACCACCATCCCCTCAAACCCGCGCCCCCCCCCCCCCCCCCCCCCCCCCCCTTCCACTTACCTTTGACCGTCCACCCCTTTTTCCTACAACAAAACTAGCCACCTTCCCTCTCAGGCCCGTCGATTCACCCTTCCCAGCCCTTGCCGCTGGCTGTGCTAGCCGCCGGTTCAAGCCAGCCCACCGTCCAGGAACCCAGCCCCCTTCTCCCTGTGAGAAATCCCGCCGGCCCTCCTGTTGGTTTTTTGAATTTCAAAACTGAAATCCCTCATTAACTCTTTCCTAATTTACTTCACCACAAATAGGAAAGGGATTTAATTGAGGCCCAATCTATTTTGAATTCAAATTCAATTTCCTTTCTTTTCACCCCTCATTTGGAAACGTTCCCTAATTAAATTAAATCTGAAAATTTAAATCAGATTTGATTTAAACTCCTTGGCCCCACCAATTAATCACAATTCCTTTTCTTTTCTCCTTGAATGGCCGGCCACCCCTCTTAGTGTTTCTCTCTCTACTTGCCACATAAGCACCCATTAATTCCCCTTCTTAATTCTCCCTAATACCCGCCCCTCCTAATTCAAATTTTGGGAGGTTTGTATTGCAATTAATCTCTCCCTCCCAACAAAGAGAAATCTGAAATTCAAAAATCAGAATTTTTCTTGATCTTCTCTAGTTCACGGCCACCCCTTTCCCTTGTCATCTCCCCGCCCTTCCTCGATGTTGAATGGCGGATCCGGAGCTTGAGTGGGGGTTAGTTTTCCACGCCGACGGGAGCATCGATATCCTACGCTCTCCTTGCTTCGACGTAGGATTTGAAGACGACGCCACAATCGAAGAGTACTTGGAGCGAGTCATTCGGATCCTCGCAAGTATTTTCGACCGACAATTTCGTGGTTACACTTAGACGATCATTGGACGCCATCCGCCACCACCTTCTCCGGTGATTACCTTTCCGGCAACAAAGTCTTTCGTCGCCTTCATCATAGTGGTGCTCTTCATCCTCGCATGGTTCTTTCTTCTCCGCTAAAACCCAAGAGTGAACGAGAGAGAGAGAAAGGGTACTCAAGGTGAACTTCTTTATTATTAATTGTGGGATTTTTTTTGTTATGAGCATATAAGTGTTTCCTTTATCTTTGAATGATAAGATTGGTTTTGTTAACTGAAAGCACATCTTCGCCTAAGCAAGTTAACTACTTTGAACGATTTAACCCTTTACTTTTGTTGGTAGTTAAAATTTGTTATGACACGCTTTGAATAATCTTTATTTTAATTTCCGAACGCAATTCCTACATTGATTCACATCAGACGGAGCAAAGGGGTTCTGATTGAAAACGCTGGGAGGGACATTATGGTCGCCTAGGTGCTGATTTTAAAGGAAGAAGAGGGGAATTCGAATGGGGTTTGAGCTATGGCAGGGCAAGGGAAAACCGGGAGATGTGGGGTGGGCCGAGCACTTGGGAGATTGGAAGCTATGGAGGAATAAGGGGGAATGGTGGAGATCAAAAGGTGAGGAAGTTGAAGATGCCTATCTTCGAAGGGGAGGATGCATATGGGTGGATCTATAAGGTGGAGAGGTACTTTGCCGTTAATGGGGTAATGGAGGAGGAGAAGTTGACAGCAGCAGGCCTATGTTTGGAGGGGAGGGCATTGTCATGGTACCAGTGGAGAGACCAGAGGAAACCTATCAGGGACTGGAGGGAATTCAAGGACTGCATAATAGAACATTTTCAAATCGACCAGGGAGGAGATTTCTATGAGCTATTTTTTGCTCTGACACAGGAGGGATCAATAGCAGACTATCGAGAGCAGTTTGAGTACCTAGCCAGTAGGGTGGAGCGATTATCAGATACGGTATTAGAGGAGAATTTCATGAAGGGGTTGAAGGCAGAGATCCGAGCGGCAGTGAAAGTTCTGATGCCTAGTGACTTGGGGGAGGCAATGAAGTTGGCACAACTGGTGGAAAATCAGAAGAATCTGGAGAAGGGGGTCAGGAACAGAGGCTCAGGAGGCTCTTACAGAACAACTACCACTCTTCTAGTACCCAAGGGGCCTGCATTAGGAAACATTAATGAGACCACTAGGGAGAAGCCAGTAGGAGGGAGTGGGAAAATTTCAAGAGGCTAATAGAGAAGGAGATGAAAGATAATAGGGCAAAGGGGTTGTGTTTCAGGTGCGAGGAGAAGTATACGCCAGAACATCTGTGTAAGGACTGAAATCTTCAGGTTCTCACCGTCTGTGATGACGAGGAAACTGATGAGGGATGTTAGGGGGAGTTGGCGGAAAAGATAGAGGAGAAGTTGCATTTGGATATGGTCGAGATTCTAAACTCAGTGGTAGGATTCACTACGAATTATACCATGAAGGTGAAGGGGGAGATAGAGGGCAGGATGGTGGTGGTGCTAATTGATGGTGGGGCTACCCATAATTTCATTTCCACTCAGGTCGTCGACCAATTGGGAGTGAAATTGGTGAACACCGGTTGTTATGGGGTGATGATGTGTACATGGAAGGTGGAGAAAGGCTAGGGGATCTGTAGAGGAGTGGTGTTGACAATCCAGGGGATTCAAGTAAGGGAGGACTTTCTCCCACTAGAGTTAGGAAGTACTGATATCATCCTGGGGATGAAGTGGTTGCAAACCTTGGGGGAAACCAAGGACAATTGGGGAGCACTCACGAAGGAATTAATGGTGGATGGGAGAAAGGTGGTTATAAAGGGAGATGCGGGATTATCCAAAGCTATGACATCACTTAAGACCATGGTTAGGGACATACAAGAGGTGGGGGAATGTTATCTAGTGGGACTATACAAGCTGGATGTGATCAGGATGGAGGAGGGAGGGGATGTTTCTCTCAGTGCAGCCCTTGACTTAGCAATTTGGTAAGGATTTTCAACCACCTCAAGGATGGCCACCTCCACGGGAACATGAGTATTTTTCCACCTTGAGGACAAGGTGGATCTTTGGGAGGGGAGTATTGTTAGACCGGTCCACTGGACCGGTCTAGCCGGTCCAGACGGGACCGGTTTATGGGTGAGGGTGAAACCGCGACACTATTCCGCCTTTGGCGGATGCCGCGCAAGCCGCGATTCCACGGGAGCATTTTAGGAAGGAATTTTGAGGAAAATGAGGGAAATTGAATGTTGGGGCTGTTTAGGGATTTTCTTTTGATTTGTATGCATTAAATACTTTGTTTTCCTAGGGTTAAGGGCATCTTGAATTTGTCTGAAATTTGAGATCTCTTAGAATTAAGTTTTTCTTTGTGCTCTAGCGGCGTTTAGAGATTTGGGAGAGATCGATTGTCCTCTCGAATTGAGGATCAATTGTATCTTGCTATTTTCTGTTTTCCTTTCATCAAATAATACAAATTATCTACTGTTTTTGTGATTTTGTGCGGACTGTTGTGGAGAAAGCTCGCTGTTTTTCAAAGATTGATAGGAAATACTTGAGATCTACAAGTGTTTCCTATCAGATGATTACCAAACAACAATAGCACTCATGAGATTGCAAGTAGTTTCAGCAAATGGAGCAACAACTGCAGTAGTAAGGAATAAAAGCAGTGGCAACTGTGACCAGAAATGAGTAGCAACGGCAAACTGTTACGGAAGCTAAATGACGTGAGCTACAGTGCCCGAGCTTCATCTGCATTTTTGCTACAGTTCCGGGATGGGCTGAGGGAAGAGAAGGAAAGGAAGAGGAAGATTTTTGAGATAGATTTCCGATTAATTTTATTACATGAAATTATGTCTAATTATAAGCAAATAAGATAGGGATTTATTCTTTTCTAATCCTAAACAAATACTATAAAGCAAAGAAAATATGATATACTATAATAATCTAGATAAGTTTAAACTAAACGTTAATTCCTACAGAAATTATCCTATATGAATTTAAATTCAAATACAAGTTCATCCAAACAAGTTTGAAAATCCAAATTTGTCCTTGCCTTGCTGTACTATGCAATTTTATCGAACATTCCAGCTTATGAAGCATTGATTTCCCAACATTTAATTGACCATTTAATCATGTCAATGGACTCCTAATAATATCTTCTTCAATCTCGACATTGTGATATAATAATTACCACAATTGATATTTTTCATTAAAAAAATCAGACTTAAAATTTCAACAAATATGATATCTTTGATATTTTTTTTCACAATCTGAATCTCAAGTCGTGATCAAGACTATCTAATTGATGACCTATTAGATGTAATCCTCATATCAATTGGTCAGCCAAACGCCCCAACAATTCACCAGTCACTGAGAGCCTCGTCAATCACGAGCCTCACCATCTGCAGGCTCGCGATGAGGTCATATTCCACTTATGTATTCACCAGACGCGTCCATCTTTGCCACTAATATTTAGTTGTCAACTTTCAAAGAACATTTTCTGATCCCTAGCAATGCCAGAAACCAACTTCAAAATTCCATTGGTAATCAACACCTCTAGCTCCCTAGTTGACAACCACTTCTGGATATCCTATTCGTTTTGCAATATCAGCCAACGTTGATGTCCACAACTGGAGTGATTATTCTGTGTGGACTCCGGATGGGAGAACAATCCAGTTCCGTGCTCGGTACCTAGTGCCGTATATTTTTGGGGCGACGTGGAGCATTTTTATTGGTCTCCTGACAAATCTGGATCCGCACGTAATAATTTTTATTACATGTCGTCAAGAAAGAATAAAGAACCATCTAATTGTCGACAAGCCTTCCTTCAACATAGTTGGCCTCTACACCATCTTTCACCAGCCAATAAATGGTCATGAGATGCTTTATTGATGGGATAAGTCTAGGCTTTAGCTAGTTTATGCATAAATAAGCAAAATGAAGTCAATGGTTTGAAAATAAATCTTTTTTGCTTTAATCAGCTGGGATATTCTAAAATCAAATATGCATAATTTTAGACAAAAATTCTGTTAGATATTTGAATAGCTTAAATCTAGTATCAACTTTGAAAAAATAGATTGAAGTTAATGGCCCTAGCAATGAGTTATATCTAGCTCAAATTAAACTTAAGTTGTGCGAGCATGAATTGAATCAAGTTGGCTTGACAACATCTTTGCAGTTTGAACAATTATTTGTCTAAAAAGATTGAAAATCAACTAAAGCAGAACCTTTTTTTTTGTTTGGTTCATAAACAATTTGAGCCACATTTGGATCGAATCTAACCCACCTTAGTTACGCTTTAGCTTAGATGAAGATTGGATCAAATAATTTTGAGCCGATCTTGAGTTAGAATTGGGTCAGCTTGAGATTGGATTGTTAGTAGCCGGGTCCTTGATTCATGCTGCGAAATTCTCTTCAATTTTTTAACAATTTATCCTTCAAAACGTACTCTCTTCAACCTTATTTTCTGATTGTTTGATTCTTTCCGAAACCTCTTGCTGGTTTATATAAAAGCACTCTCATGTTAGACATTTGATTCTGTGTTGCAGGGGCTTGTGAATCTCAAGTCAGTTGATTTTTCAACATCTTACTCAATTGCAGGACTATTTTTAAGGTTTTCTTTTTGGCTTCTCATGGTCTATTGATGCATTACCCTCAAACCAGCACCTTCATTACCCTTTTCTTCAACTGCATTTCACCACTTAAGTTGTTTAGGAACCTTGGCAACGGCTCAAATGGTCATTTACTAGAAGTCTTGATCCTTCGCGATTGCTTGCATCTCAAAGAAGTGAGTACATCAGAACAATACTTACATACCATTTTATAACATCCTATTTACATATCTAACACCCAAAATTTTAATATTACATACATACCATCCTATACTATTTTAATATCAAATATGCCACCTATATTTCCTTCCTAACATTCATATATTTCATTTCTACCACTCATATTTGATATAAAAATGAACTATGGGTGGTATGTAGGTAATATTAAAGTTTTAGGTGTTAAATATATAAATAGAGTAGTACATGATGATATATATGTAAATCTCATATATTTCATTCCTACCACTCATATATTTCACATTTGTCATCAGGAAATGTAATTTGCTAGATTTCTATGTTATGCAGGTTGAAATTGCTCGGTTTTTATCAGCTCTGATTTCTGGGGATTGTAAGCTCCTTAGATATTTGGTGTGTGCTGAGACTGCTGCCTGAGCTTTCACATACCTGTTAGGTTGTCTATACAGGTTAGTATGTAACTGCTTACCACATGGCGTTGACCATGAACAGGATATCTCAAACAAGGATGGCCTTTCTGCTGAGGATGACTGGAATGTTAGGCGCTACAGTCCAAGGTGACCTGTTATTTTTGGTGTAATAATTCTTCTGTTGCCTTATGATTTTCTTACTAATCAGTTCTTTCTCTACTCCATTAGTATTCCACTATCAAGCATTTTGGAAGAGAGGCCCGACTTGTGCTTGCTTGCAAACTTTCCCCCGGATGAGTGGTTGTACTTTGTCACTCGAGCACTTTCTTTTTAAGTTATTTTTTCCGATTTATGCTTCGTTCAGGACGGCTTTCTTACTACTTCTTAAAGCAGTTTTCTAGTACAAAAGTTTTAATTTTTGTACTAAAAATGCTTTAGGAAGCAATAAGAAAGCCGTCCCAAACGGAGCCTTAGCCATCTTCTTTAAATACTTCTCTGTGTGATTACTGCAGCTGCATGGATATTGAACAAACCAGCGATCGAGAAGCAGGCAGCGACTCTAGCTTGCAAATTGAGAACAATCAGCTATTGAGTACAGATTACTTGGATTCATCTGATAGTAGCTATGGCAGTATTTTGGCCAGTGGAAGTGAAGACGCCTTTGATTCCAATTATGCATTATATGATGGGGATAGCTTAGATGAGCTCGAATTCAGTTAACCTATTGAAGAAAACCTGGCTCAACGCAAGTCGATGCAGTATAAGAGTAAATAAATTCTTTCGCTCTTTTTTCTCTTTCACACAACCACTCATTTACGCACATAAACTCAAATGGAAGTAGTGAATTATAATTTGATGACAGCACATTTATCTTTGCTGATGTACCTATGCATGCCCAGTCTTTCTCTCAATATTATAATTTGATCATTGGATGGTATTAGCTTAATCGCTAATGCCTTTATTTTTCATATGGCTATCCATTGAAGCGTTGAATTATATGGGGTGGAAGTAGCTTCATCTTTTATTATTAAGCTGTTTGATTGCCACATTTTGCTTTTCATAGAACATCCATGATGAAGTAGTGATGCTAGACTGTGTTAGACCGGCCCCTAGTGGACCGGTTCAGTAGGCCCCTTCTAAGGAGCCGGTTCATGTTTATAGCAGGAGGGGGTGGTGGCAAGTAGACTTGTCAATATTGGACCCGACCCGAATCCGACCCGAAAATTTTGGGTTTGGGTTGACCTGAACCCGAAGCGGGTCGGGTCTGGAAAACCGACCTGTTTGAAAAACCGGGACGGGTTCGGGTTGACGCGGGAACCCGACAATGACCCGGAATGACCCAAAAACTGGTCTGCTCACTCTGACCGGCCCTGCCTGCCTGCCCCGCTGCCTTGCTTGCCCCACCTGCCCCGTGCCTGCCTGCCTCGGTCGCGTCGCGTCCCGAGGACATTGTTGCCGCACACGTCCCGAGCTCATGTCCCACTCGAGTGTCACGTCACGCGCGTCTCGAGATGCTTTCGCCGGCGTTGGGTTTGCGTTGTTCGGGTTCGCGTCACCGGCTACTTTTGCCGGCTTCCGTTGCCGCCGGTCGTCGGCCCAGTGTTCCTGTCGACTCGCCGCTGCAGGCGTTGTTGTATTTGCGGGTCAGGTCGGGTTGACCCGAATTTGAAGCTAGTCGGGTTCGGGTTCAGAAAATCGATCCGTTTGAAAAAACGGGTTGGGTCAACCCTAACCCGAATAGTGCCGGGTCAGTTTCGGGTTCGAATTGAACCCGACCCGTGACCCGAAATTGACACCCCTAATGGCGAGAGAGAGAGAGAGAGAGAGAGAGAGAGAGAGAGAGAGAGAGAGAGAGAGAGAGAGAGAGAGAGAGAGAGAGAGAGAGAGTGTAATATCTCGTTTCCTTTCTGTTCCTCTCTGATTTGGATTTTCCTCCCAGAATCGGCCAGGACGAAGTTTGGATCGTCCAGGCCGATCAGTGCATTGAAAACAGCTGATTTCTGGAGCTATTTCTGGACAGAATCGTCCAGGACGATATTGAGATCGTCCAGGACGATCTGCACTGTTCCTAAATATCGTCCTGATCATCGCCCTGGAGTATCGGCCAGGACGACCAGAATTGGTCTGATCGTCCAGGACGATCGAGACGATCGGCCAGGCCGATCAGTGTATGTTATAAGAAAAATCAGCTCGTTTTGAGGAGAGAGAAAATCAAAATTAAAAATCAGATATTTTGTAGAGAGAGAAAGAGAAAGGAAGAAAAGAGAAAAGTTGATTTTCGGAGACCGCGGAGCGCTTTTCGTCCGACGCTGCTGTTGGAGAAAGTGAAGATCTCGTGGTAAGGACTCCGAACCCTGTTTCTGTTTTCAGAGATATTGTGTTTTGACCGAGATATGATCTGTTTTGTGTTTTCGTAGTCGACTTTTCGACGTGATTTTGATTTGACACAACTTTCACCGCACAACTTCTAGTATGTTATAGATATGATTATTGTACACGATTTGATTGTATTCTACGAAGATTTTACCGGTCGGAATTGATTCTACGTGATTTTAATCGAATAGAAAATAACCGGGACCTGATTTGATTTGGATTCTATAGATCGATAGTCTTGTATTGATGTTATAGATATTCTATTGTAATTTGGAAAGATTTGGAAACTGTGTTTTCTTGCAGGATTTTTGTGTAAATTTGACCGACTGCTGTTACGCTGCCCGATTTTCGTAGATTTCCTGAATTGTATGAAATTGATAGATTGAATTGATATGCATTGATTATCGATATGATTGCTCTAATATTGATTATTGATTGCTTATTGATACTGATTACAAGTGGAACCTGGTTGAACATTGGTAGAAGATTGATTGATACCTGTACAGGATGGTGGGCCGACGGGCTTTCCTTTAAACCATTGATTATTGATATAACGATTGGGAGCTATAAGGAGTTTATTGATATGCCGACGGGCGAAAAGAGTAACGACTCTTATTGATTGAACCAATGTATTATCTACAACAACAATATGGATTCTACAACAGCAACATGACCAGTAGATTGTACTTGTTCAGTATATAGTATTGAATTGCATGTTTACAGTATTGATTTACGGATTTATTGCTTTATCGACTTCTGCTTTATTGAGTTTGATCGGATTTATTGTATCGTACGAATCCTTTGACTGCTGAGCATTGATATGAACATTGATAGATATAGATACTGCATTGATAGCATGGACATGGACATCGTATAGATTCAATTGATATTGCTGCCTATAGACTTATAGATTCACTGTTGCTACTGTTCTTTACTGTATTGACTGTTTTATAGATCTATTGTTTCGTATCGCTTTTCTCGATTGATTCCATTGATTAGACCGTATCGATTTGATTGACGACGTTGATTGATTTAGTTGATTTATCGAATTGCCTGTTACTGCATTGACTGGTTTTATTGACTACTGATTTGATTTCCGCTGCATAGACTCATTGACCATTGACTGATTCGGATTGATAGATTGACATGCATATTGATAGCATCGCCGTGCTTTGATTTCAGTTATAGGTATTAGGTGACCTGCTGGGCTTTGTAAAGCTCATTATATGTGGTTGATATTTTCAGGTCAGGGCTCGGGAGCAGGAGATAGGCATTGATCTAGATCTACAGGTTTTAGTTCTTTTGATCGATAGATGATTCTTTTGTACTCAGGACAGGATAGCTTTTCTACTTGTATTGATAGTGTAGTTCCTGAGTATTGTACATGATGTTTTGAGATATGAATCGACTCGTATATTGATGTTTAAATTTCATAGATGTTTGATAGACTGTTAATTGAAGGTTTTAGATAACTCTGGTAAATTGTTGGAGCAACTGATTGACATTCTTTCCAAGTTAGATTCTGGGGCGTGACAGAGAGAGAGAGAGAGAGAGAGAGAGAAGAGGTGGGGTTCACTTGATTTCAAATTCAAAATTGGAGCCAAAGGAGGGGGTGGCACTGACCTTTAGGTCTTTTTGTTTTATTGTTTTAATTGTATGTCTTAAGTATGTGAGGGAGATTAGGGTTAGTGTTATTTTTTGATTATTGTGTTCTTGTGAGGGTTCTTCTTGGTGTATTGGGCTCTAGATTCATCAAGAGGTTGGGAGAGATGATTCTCCTCTCGAATTGATCAATTGTATCTTGTTTCCGTTAGTTTTCTCTTTTGCAATCCAATTACAATTTGGAGAGTTTTCCATCCGGTTTTTGTATGTTTCTCTTGTTTTTTCCTTTTCTTGTTAGGGTTTACTTGAAATATTCAAGTATTTCCTATTAGACTGCAGACACTGTTACCATTGAATATCTATTGTTTCCTCAAGTGTATCCTATGGATGCTATTTCTAAGCTAAGTTTTTTTTTAATACTACCATATTAGATATCTTTGATTAAATAGAAATTTGTTCTGCCAGTTTTCAATTTTATGTGTGCATATTAGATGTCTGGTTCTGTCCAAGGTAAGTCATCTTTTTGTCACAGCATGAGGGTTGGATTTCTTATTTTGATAAACCCTTCTTTGATCAATTTTTTTTCTACATGATTTTGAGTTGTTAGAGTTCTTAATTTTGTCGACATTTGACATAAATGGGATTTTATTTGTGGTGATTAGATTACAATTGATCACTAATTTTACATTGTGCAAAATTTATTATTATTTTTTTCAAATTTATGCGGTCACTATATTCTTGATTTAATTCTAATTCTCATATTTATTGTTTGTATTGCTACAACAGCTACAACAACAAGCCTTAATCCCACTGTGGGTCGGCTACAGGAATCCTTTTTTTTCATTGTGTTTTGTTAAGAGCAAAATTCTCATTTAAATTTAATAAAGAAATGTTATTTTTAATATTTTCTAACCAAATCTTTTTTCGGTCTATCTATACTTTTTTTAACATAAGCCAAATCTGATACATGGAAGGCTGACGTTTAATGTGACCAAATCATCTAAGATGACTCTCTTTAATCTTATCTTCCACATGAGCTACTCCAACCTTTTCACGTATATGCTCATTTCATAACTTATATGTAAGAGTAAAGTCACTCATCCACCTGAGCATCCTCATCTCGACAACACTTAACAACTTAATATTATGTTTCTCTTTAATGGCCAACATTTTAAAGCATGAAGTATCATCTTATAGAATTTTCTCTTAGGTTTGAGAGGGATTTTTCTATCAACATTGCCATTATCAGGTCCAACTTAAGGGAAAATTCTATAAGATGTAGTGAGGTCTGCAATGGTTTATGGTGTTGAATGTTGGCCATTAAAAGAGAAGCATAATATTAAGTTAAGTGCGGCAGAGATGAGGATGCTCAGGTGGATGAGTGGCTTTACCCTTACAGATAGGATACGAAATGAGCATATACGTGAAAAGGTTGGAGTAGCTCCAGTAGAAGATAAGATTAGAGAGAGTCGCCTTAGATGGTTTGGTCACATAAAATGGCGGCCTTCCAATAGCCCGGTTAGGAGAATAAATGTATTAGATTTGACTTATGTTAAGAAAGGTAGAGGCAGACCTAAAAAGACATGGTTAGAAAATATTAGGAATGACCTTTCTTTATTAGATTTAAACGAGAATTTGACCTATAATAGGACACAATGGAGAAAAAGGATTCATGTAGCCGACCCCACATAGTGGGATAAAGGCTTGATGATGTTGTTGTTGTTGTTGTATTGTCATTATCAGGTCCCAAGTTTTGGATGAGAAAAATGAAGGTTTGTGTTAGGTGGTCGGCAAGTGTCGTAAAACTTATTGAATAATCGTGACATATTTATTATTTATATTTAAAGAAAATAAATTTCTAGCTTATTTAATAATTTGTGATATATGAATCATTAGTTCTTTTGTTTGATTACATAATGTTCATAATTCAAATATATTAGGAAATACTAACTCTAACTCATCCTATATCAAATTGATATCAAAGTTTATGGTTATATGATAATGTCAATTAAATATAGAATATATTAATTATGTCAATAAAAAAATGAATTATAATTTTAGTATCATGATGTTCAATATCATGTTTAATTTTGAGTGAAAATAATGACTTGGAAGACTTGTTTGAACATTATCATTTATTTGATTAAAAAAATAAAGTTAATGAAACAAAATTAGTTAAAGAAATATCGACCATGTGATCGATAATATTGAGAGGCGTATAATATTAACTTTGTATTGTATTAATTTTAAAGTAAATTCAATGAATACAAAATTTATTTTGAATAATAAAAAAAAAAGCATAGTAAAAGCAAATATTTTTAACAATAAGGATATATTTTGTTAAAGATTATAAATTTCTCATATATATATATATTACTCATAAACTAATACAATAACTATGTACTGTTGTGTATTGATGTGTATTAACTGTGTAATAACTAATTCATAGCAATATATAATTAAATATACATTAATACATAATAATACTTAGTACACGTGTCTTATTTTCATTAGAGTCCGGACATAACTTCTATGTCTGGTGTCTATACATAATAATTTCGCTTTTCTATGACAATTAGAGAAGACCATATATATTGAAGTGAACAAAATCAAATCGGGCTAAATAAGAGTTTGAAAAATAAAAATTAGATAAAATATTCAAATGAAAGAAGATAAATTAATAGTAGATAGTTTTTCTAATACATATGACTCTCCATGCCTACAATCTAGATCATTCGCATGACAATAAATATAAGTAAATGAGATTGAATAATCAGAATCACACAATTGACCAACAAAAATTAGACTTCGTTTACTATGATGAATATAATAAATATTAGAAAGTTATAGTTTTATATAGGGGTGTCAATTTGGGTCAGCGGGTCGGGTTCAAACCCGGCACTATTCGGGTCAACTCAAACCCGACCTATTTTTGAAGACGGGTCAGGTTTTCGAACCCAAACCCGACCCAATTCGGGTCCGGGTCAACCCGACCAGACACGAATGACCTGAAGTTGACCTAAAATTGCTAATTTTCAGGTCAAAATCGGGTCAATCTCGGGTTTCCGGGTCAAATAGGAATTTCGGGTTGTTGGGTCAACCCGAACCCGACCTGATTTTTAAAATGGGCTGATTTATTGAACCCGAACCCGACCCATTTCAGGTCCGGGTTGACCCTAACCCTGATTTTTTTAGGCCGGATTCGGATCGTGTCAAAATTTGACACCCCTAATTTTATATGTGGCAATAGAACAAACACTTGCCAATAGCATAAAAGTACCATCAACAAGCATGACAAGTAAATGATTCAAAAGGGAGAAAAAAAATAAAAGATGAAAAGTTAGAGAGTATAAGATCTAAATTGATAGAGATATGCCTGAAGAATTTGGGGGCTGATAAACCCTCTTGAATTAATAGAGATAAGGGGGCTTCATTTAGGATATTGTTTTTCCTGCATCTCAAAATAATTTTTTAGTACAAAATTTTAATTTTTATAAAAAAAAAATTACTTTAAAAATCAGTAAAAAAAACCGTCCCAAACGAAAACACAAATCACTAAATCATATCGCTTTCCCACAAAGCGAGCAGATGGGCGAGAATCATAGTAAAAATCAACATAATAATGGTTGTTCATATAGCTAGCCATTCCTGTTTACAGAACAAGATGGATTGATAGGTGAATTTCACTGACAAAAGATTAATTTACAACGAAGATTTAGGCTTCGTTTGAGACGACTTTCTTACTACTTCTTAAAACAGCTTTTTACTACAACAAAAAAAAAAATTATACTAAAAAGCTGTTTTAAGAAGCAGTAAGAAAATCATTCCAAACGAAATCTTCGAAGAATAATATGGCGATCTCCAATTACCCCCACCCTAACCTTATATGTCAATCTGTAACAGGTAAAGATCAAATCCACCAACACTTCTCATAAGAAAATGTTGTATTAGCATATATTGATATAGATTATACATTTAAAAATTATTGAATTTACTTTGAGAATAGTTATATATTATAATATTCTCAAAACAAATCAATAATTTTTAAACTCATTCTAATACAATTTATATCAAGAATATTCTAACACAAATTTTTTTTTTTTCATTTCTCGACGAGGTTTTGTTTGGGATAGCTTTCTTTCTGCTTCTTAAAGCAACTTCATAGTATAAAAATTTTATTTTTTATAATAGAAAATTAGTTTAAAAAGCAGAAAGAAAGCTGCCCCAAACGAAATCTCATTGACTGTTTTTGAAACCGAAAGTATCTTCAACGCCACTGTTCACTTTTTTCCTGCGCTCGGCAATCATATTAGAATAAGCCTGCAAAATATGATTTGAACTCAGAAATAATCTAAGAAAGTGAAATAACAATATTAGAATTGAACATGCAGAATATGCAATAACCTCACAAATGGTAAGGAGATCTAATATTAACCAAAATTAAGGGGGACATTGAATTCATTCTAACGCTTCATGAAAGCTAAAATTTTAAGCACTCAAAATTAAAGGTGTCAATATTTAACACGACCCGAAAATCCGATCCGAAAATTTTGGATTTGGGTCAACCTGAACTCGAACTTGTTAGGTATTTCGACCCGTTTGTAAAACTAGGTCGGGTTCGGGTTAACCAGGAAATTCGAAATCAACCCGATTTGACCCGTTTGTTATGAAATAAGTAAATGCTATTTCTATAAAATAATAAATCATGTTGCCCAAATTGAATTAAGCTTGATTTATTTTAAATTGATTGAAATAAATCTTAACTTAATTCGAATATTTTAGCAAAATATAAAAGAAGCGGGTCGGGTTCGGGTTGACCTGGACCTGAAGCAGGTCATGTTCAAGTCCGAAAAATCGACCCGGAAGGCATCTGCATCTGAGTATCCAGTGTTTGTACCAAAATATTTTCCAACCTCCCTATGATTCTATTCATGGTCATATTGACTCATGAAGAAAGAATATGCCACAACAATGTAATTAATAGGTTGAGAACCATAAAGAAAGAAAGAATAATAGAAGATAAGTAGGGGTGTCAATTCGGGTCAACCCGTCGGGTTCGGGTCGAACCCGACCCGACCCGGATCTAAACGGGTCAACCCGGACCCGACTCGTTTTGGCAAACGGGTCGGACATTTCAACCCGGACCCGACCCGGCCGGGTTGCCGGGTTGACCCGACCCGAGGACTCGACCCGGTAGTGTCGCGCGCGGCACGCGATTCGACAGCTGGACGGCGCGGCAGTGGCAGCGGCAGCTCGGGCGAAGCGCGGCAACGGCGGCAGCGGGACGGCACGCGGCGTCGCGGCTGGCGAAGCGCGGAAGGCGAAGCTCGGGCTGCGCGGCACGCGGCAGGCGAAGCGCGGGCACGCGGCAGGCGAAGCGCGGGCTGGGCAGGCAGGCAGCGGGCAGCCGGGCTGGGCAGGCGTGCGGGCACGCGGCTGGCGAAGCGGGCAGCTCGGGCTGGGCAGGCGGGCAGCGGGCAGCCGGGAGGGAAATTTCAATTTTTTTTTAAATTAAACGGGTTGTCGGGTTGACCCGGCAACCCGCCGGGTCAACCCGACCCGACCCGTTTAATCAAACGGGTCAAATTTACGAACCCGAACCCGACCCGTTTATCAAACGGGTCGGGTTCAACCCGGATTTTCCGGGTCGGGTCCGGGTCGGGTTTTCGGGTCGGGTCAAAAGTTGACACCCCTAAAGATAAGACCTCCCATCAATAATAGTTGCTAATGCCATTACAGATGGACTTTAGAGCGCATAGAAAAACTGAAGAAGAAGTGGATGTTGAATGCTTCTCAGCAAAAGTAGGTGACCAACTTAGTTTTCACATTGTATTCCTGCCTTCCTCAGCTACTGGAAAGGTAGAGCTTTGTAATTTAAAATCAAGATGAGTGGATTTATTCTGATTGATCAAGGCTCAATCGTTTTTCCCCTTTCACTTTTTTCATGTAATTAATCTATGCATGCTTTGGATCTATACAACTTTACCAGCAAAAGCTCAAAGAAAAGAACAATAAAGAAGAATTTCACTTAAAGCTTCGCATATCAAGAATAAGGCATGCATTGGATGATAAATATCGTATTCCAAGCTTCGCAGAATCAGAAGACAGATCGTCACACGAATATTTATCAAAGCAATCAAAGTTTGTAAAGCAAATGGATTCCATAAAATATTTCACGAGCAGATCCTCCAAAGAACTTGACAAAATGTTGGGTAGGGAAAGAATTGCAAGATATACAGTAGTAATAATTTTGCATTTTAACAAAAAAATAAGGCTGGACTTAGAGACACTAAAGCCCATTCAAACGTATTTGTAAGACTTGCATTGCATATGAGTCCAAGTCATCTCATCATAAACTAAGGCTTGTTTGGGACGACTTTTTTACTGCTTCTTAAAACGGCTTTCTAGTGCAAAAATTAAAAAAAATTGTACTAAAAAACCGTTTTAAGAAACAGTAAAAAAGCCGTCCCAAACAAAGCCTAAGTCTAGTTTGAAGAAGCTAAGAGTTGTTTCATATTGACCTTCAATCATGTTGGGCGAGTCAATAATGCATTAATCTTAGGGCTCAGTCCCTCCATCAACCCAAAATCTCAACTTTCCTATTCAAAGAGAGGTTATGACAGTAGTTTTCCCCCATAAAGTAGCAACTATAAAGAACTTGGAGAAGGCTGTAGGGATAAAATATAAACACTTTTGGGGACAAAAAGAAGATTTTGACCTAATCAATCATATAGCACAAACAACCTAACTAATTAACTGCGTTAAATCCCTGATTTGATCGATTTGCCCGAAAAAACTTCAAATCACTAAACAAGTGGAATAGCATGTTAAAGCACGTACCTTGGGATAGGCGTAGAGAAAAATGTACCACCACGCAAATATCAAGCAAGAAACCCCAATGCTGATTAGAATCGAGTGAAGCCATAACCAACTGGATGCAGTCACAATCACTCCCGTTAGCACTATCGTCCATGGTTGACACCTAAGACGAGCTCCATGTTAGTAAGTGTTGACAAGGAGATCCAAATTGGACATGATACAACAACGATCAAACTAATGATTGTGGCATTGCGAAAAATGATGCCTACATCATCAATGATGAAGGTAACACAATGTTACAAGAGGGACAGAAGATGACATAAATGGCACATGTTGCAATGAAGGATGATGAAGACGCATTCATATGAAGGATGAAATTGCTTAATGGGGTGAGCATGTGATGAAGATCCGATGCAACAAGAGAAGGAAGAAAATATTAAGTCAACTTAAGCCTATTTTGTGCTCTTAACATGACCATGCTTTCGCCTGACTTCAATAACAAAAGGTTAAACTTTTCAGCCTCATGAAAGTGATATAAAGGTTGATTGGTTTGACTTGAAAAGTTGTATTATAAGTTAAAGCAAACTTAAATCATAACCAAACACAGCCCCAAGAAAAGATGCTATTAGTATTTCAACTCTGGTTGTTTAGTTTATGTAGATGACAGTGAAATGCTTTCTTTATCTAGAAAGATCAATGGAGATTTTTTATTTTTTTCTGTTATCATTTATTTTAGCCACCAAGTATGAATTATTCTGTGCGGACGCCGAACAGCCTCCAGAGCCCAATGAAAATGTGGCTGCACCTGATTTGCCTCTGGAGGGTAAACTGTGTCCGGTGTCACACAGAATAATCTCCCCATAAAGTTTAACATCTAATGAGATGTCAATGGATATGGGTAATATATAGATATCATAAAAAAAAATTCAAAATAAGACTTAAATTTCATTCATGATGTCAATAAACTATCCCATACAACATTTTTTTTTTTTTTTCAATTATCCGATATGAGACGCCAGATACTTTGACAATGCCTAGAGTAAGCTAAAAACTGATCAAAATGGTATAAATTTGGTTGTCAGAGAACAACTCACCAATAGGGTTTGGTATCCCAAACGGACTCGTACTCAAGCGAGAGGTAATTGAGATACCCATCCATGTCGTCGATGGCGCCATCATCGTCAAAGAAGACGGATTTGTCGGGCTTCTTGCCATTGATACTGCTGCGTAGAGCGGTGGATTCGCGCCGGAATGGAAAGGGAGGAGCTTTCGTCCAATAGGGCTTTGAGACGCATGAGAAGAAGAGAGAAGAAGGGAGAGATTTGGGCGAGAGGTGTCGCCTGAACGGAGGTGGAATGGAGAGGGGAAGAAGGTCGAGAGCTCGCATCATCCTTCAGAATGGCAGAAGAAAATATCTTTCTTATCCATAGGTTGTAAATGAAAATAACATATAAATGTATCATTTGAATTAAGTAAAATAATTGTAAGCTTTATTGTTCTAATTTTGTGAGGCTCTACCCATAAGAGAGTATAATTGAGGCTAGGAGTATGAGTGAGTGGCTCGAACTCCACTCCGTAAAGAGCTTGTGAGTCGAATTTATCGAGCTTCAAGCTCGAGCTAGAGCTCAAACTTAAGCTCACATGTAAATGAGTTTGAGCTTGATGAGACTCGACTCATCGGCTTGTGAGTTGGCTCAATTAAACTAATATAAAAAAAAAAGTTATATTATTTAAAAAATACACATTTTTGTAAATACATATTGTAACTTGACAACCACTTTTGAACTTAAAAAAAAAAAAACATATTATTTCTTTTTTTCAAACAAATTGCTCTTGTTGTTCTCCTCAAAAAAAGATGTTCTTATTCCTCTTTTCCTCTATTGGGTTGCTATTGAGCTCCTTAATGTGTTTGTCGGACTCACGAGTTCGGCCACAACATAACTTTGATGATCCGACTGTGGACCACCGAAAGAGCACCGCGCGAACGGGTCAATTGGAAGGGACAGATTGGATCGTGCATACGACTAACCATTGAGGATAGAGGCTATCGCCAACACACCCCGATGGGTAGTAATATACAAAACCAAATCACGGGTTTCCCCCATCCGATATGAGAGATCGAATGGGGTTTAGTAGATGTGGGATCAAGTTTCCCACGGGCGCAAGCTCCCGTGGTTAATTACATCCCAGGCTGGAGCCTGAGAAAACTCTCGATTAAGGATCATACATTATCCTCTCCTAAAGTGGGATTGACACATGGGTATAGACTAGGAAATCCTATCCAAGAGGAAGAAGGGTCCGAATGGCTGAATCAACATGCACGGTTCACACCAGCATTCAGAGGCTCTAGGGTACTAAAGAGAAACTGGAGAAAGAAAGACAAGCAATCGATCACATGCGTGAGAGAAGGATGGAGGTGGCGTCATCCTGTGACGCGGATAAGTAGGATTTATAGTCCCTGAAAGAAGGAACCTACCTACTATTTAAGGCATACTACGAGACCGAATGTAGTAACCTTGAATCCTAAATCTAGGTTGGGCTTAGTGCTCTACGAAACACTAAGACCCGTGTCCTAGCTAATGCAGTGCAAAACCTGGACTTACCCCGGCCTGGATTGGGGGAGCCAGCTAACCACCTAGTCGCTTCAAAACCATGCTGTCAAGTCAATTATGAAAGATGGGTGGGTAGTACAGTTATTGGAAATAGGACCGACATCTAGAGGATTTCCTAAGTGGTCCTGAACTTATGTGGGTCAGATGCTCCTAGCTAATGCAATTAAATTTTAATTAGTTGGTTACTAATGCAATGCATGCTAGTTGAATCGTCAGCTCATGAATGCTATAGAACTTTAAAAACAGGCTTATAAAAAATAATTTTTTGAAAAGACTGAGTCTCCCTAGGTCCGGCACTTCATCCTCATAGGCCAGATTATCCGGACTCTACCCGCAGGCAGGGAGATGTCTTATAGCAAGGAAAGAAGAAATGCAGTAATATGCATGCGACCCCGGACGGTTCCGGCAGTTCCCTAGGTTCGTTAAGTTTCTATGTTATTTAAACTTAAATTTTTAGAAATTAGTTATGAATATAAAACATTTTTTTATAGTCCTTAGAAGAGCCTAACGAAATCCAGGCGAAAACAAAAGCGGCATGCAATAAAGAAACCTAAGAAGAACATGCAATTTCTACTGCGCAATCAGGTAAACACATCAATATAAATCCAAAAATAATCAACTAAATGGCCATAGGCAAATTGCCCTTATTACACCCCAGATGTGCAGAAAGTAAAGTGGCCGGGCACCACTGCCAACAACCCGGATTTCTAAGCCTATGACAGACGCCAACAACTTTGAGTGGGATATTGGGTCTTCAGATCTTCAGTCTTCTTCAGATAACTCCTCCTTGGACTCCTTGGAACTCTCCTCCTTGGACTCCTTGGATCTCCTCCTTGGACTCCTTGGCTCCGTCGTGGCTTGAATATCCAAACGAAGAGACAATTCCCCCTTGATAGGGAGCATTGCCTTTTCTCTTTGGATATCTAAAGCCATCCAACTCGATCTTCCAAATGGAAGAAGACTCTCCCCTTTAGGGATGCCTTCTTCTTTTGGAATCCGAGTTGGATAAGAATATCCCAACTCGAGATTGTTTTCACAACTCTTAACTATTATTACAAGTATTTACATCCATTTGAAAAAGAAAATTCTAAACTCCCTGCATGGTTATCCTAATAAAAATCATCCCAAGCAGTTTAATATGAAAATAAAAATGCTAACACCATTGACCCTGTGCCAAGCCATGCTCTTAATTTTGAGGGCTAAGCAGCTCCATCTGTGCAGTTATAATTATTAATTTTAGCCCTCATTTTTATTTGGGGGGAAGCTGAGCAAGCACCTGCATAAAACATTATTAAAAATCATTATGATGCTCCCCCCTTTTATTAGCTTGAGCATGGCCACCTGCACGGAAGAACAGTATATATATATATGGCGTTCCTAACCTAGGGGTAAATCTAGCGCTCACATCCAGAGTGCAGAAAAAGTAAGCAAACACACCAATCATTTTTCAAACAACATGCAATGAAATCCACGAAAGCTCCGGCACACAGCAGAAAAGTAAAACCCAGCAGCCTAACCTAGGTCTAGAAGTGGTGCCCTAGCAAACAATTCTATGTGTGTGTAAGGCTAGTGTGGTTTGGATAGATCCTAAGTGGGATAATTAATTAAAATTGTTTAAAATTCAGGTCTGTTGTAGGCCAGAAAAGGAAATTTTTATTGAAATTCAAATATTAGTGAATTAGTATGTATTTTAATTATTTCAGTTTGTTGATCAGTTTTAAGAGCTTAGGGTATTCATATTTGAAGTTTAAATTGTATTAGCCAATTTTGGAAAGTTCTAGGTCCTACTAGAAACTAAGCTAAGGGTCCAAAAAGTCACTATGAGAAATAGGCCAGGTTTGGGTCTCCTAATGCCTTAAGAAAATACTAGAACTTAATACGAGTAGTTAGACAGGTAGTACACTGAAATCGGAGTTTTCTAGGCAAAGTTATGAATTTTTTAAATTTCAGGCCCTAAATGAACATTGGTTGACCAAAAAGTTGACTTTCTAATCTAAGCCATTTTCTGGGAACCTAAGATTTTCAATAAATACTAGACCCTAATTGGAGTCTAATGCAAGTGAGTTTACCTAATTTGGAATTTTCTACAATTAGTTATGAGTTTTCTAAGATTGGGGTATTTAGGGAATTTTCTAAATTAACTAGGAAAGGGCCTATTTTTACTGTTTTGATCCAAACGAGCTCCAGACTGATTGGAATCACCCCCAAAGGTCAATAATGATCCAAGATGGTGTTCCCAAGTGTTTGGAGGAGATTTGGAATTTTTAATAATTTATTAGGGGCAATTTGGTAATTTCCACCTATGGTCAAATTAAGGGTCAACCTGAAGTCAAACTAGGGAGCCCTATTTATCTAAGGTCAAGGATACGATTCTGGTCAGTTCGAGGTATTATGGGTAATTTTCTGACCTAATATGTAATTATTGTATTTTTCTGAAGGTCTCGGGGCCCTATTTAATCAGTTGATTAGGGTTAGTTAATTAAGGGCTCTAACAACTCCTAGAAATTTCCAGAAAATTCAAGGAGGTTTATGATGTCACTAAGTTTAAATGTTGAAGTTTTCATGTCGTTCTGGGATCTATCCTAGCTCCTAGAAGACTTCTAAGTTCGCTAGACGGGTCCTTAATTATTGTCCTTAGGGTGTCGCTACGTTGTAGGAGTTTAAAGTGATGTTTACACTAACCCTCGGGATAATAAATGCATGGGAGTACAATAAATAAATAAACACACCATGTCCTTAGATCTAGGAGAACCTAAACTAAGTGGTGGTAGTGCGACGACCTACACATGCAATCTACGAAAGATAAAAAAAGTAAAGACACCTAAAGAGATGATTAGTGAATGATTGGGACTCAACCATTCACTAACCCACTCCCCCATGATTGCTCTTCACACATAAGATCCATGTCTAAAATTTCATAAGCGAGTCTCCCAAGGTTAAGAGATTTAATATATAAGTAGTTTCAAAGTAGTTTAAAAATACTTAAATATATATACACATAAATTTTGGAAATTAAGATAATTAAAAATAGGTTGGATTATAGTAAATAGGTATATGGGCGACTCGCTGACCACTCAATCGAGACCTCGCAACGATTCGAAAATAGTTTGTATTATGAAAATAATTATTATGCTAATTAGATAATAATTAAATAATCAAATATTACACTAAGTCAGAAATCTACCAAAACAGCCAAAACCAGGGGCTGGAAACGGTTTCAAAACATAAAGCTCGCTTTTCTGAAAAGAACGAGGGGTTACACGTCAAAATCCGATTTAAAACGGCGAAGATATGAATTTCCGAAGTTAAAACATAATAAAATAATGTTTTAAAATAGTGTAGTTTTACTGTTTTTGAAATAACAGGAGATACAGACTAAATTTTCATCTGGAAATAGTTTTAAAATATGCAGAATTCAGAGTAAGTCCAAAACAAGGTGCTGTGCGTCGACAGCGGGTTTAAAACGACAAAGTTATATAATTTCGAAGTTCAAATACGATAATTAAATATTTTTAAACATTGCTATTTTACTGTCTTGAAAATAATTGCACACAGACCCATAATTTTCAAATAAAACCAATTCCAGAAAATGCAGAATCTAAATACGTTCAAAACAAGGTATTATGCGTTAAAAACGGAGCGAAAACGAGGAAGTTACGAATTTCTGAAGTTTAAGTCAATAAAGGATAATTACAAATAAACAATTATTGGAAAATAATAAAATATAACTAAAAATAATCTCAAAAATAATTAATAATAATAATGATTATAAAATAAAACTTAAACAGCAAAATAATAACTTAAACTAATAGTAATTAACATAAATAATCATTAAATAACAATATAATAATAATTATACAAAAATAATAATTTAAATAAAATAAAAATAAGGTTATTTTACTGTTTTAATAATAATTAAAAATATATACATTATTTTTATAAAAAAAAATTTTCATAGCGTAGGGAATGAAAATACGAACAAAACAAGGTATTATACGCGAAAATCAGACGAAAAACGAATTTTCTACGAATTTTTGAAGTTTTCTGGATTAAAATAAAATTAAAATATAATTTAAAATAATATTTAAATATTAAATCGGGCGGCTGCCACGTGGCGTCCCGGGATTGGATCCCGGGATCGCGGGCAATCATTGCTTGGCGGCGCGATGATTGCGCCGCCGGCAATGATTGCCGCAATCGAAAATCGCGAAACGCGGTTTCTTTAACCACGTCAGCGGCGGCGCTCGGCCGTCCGATTCGCGCGGTCTGAGCGGAGGGCCTTGATCGCGCCACGTGGCGCCTGGAACCGCGGAGGAAGACCCGCGGTCAAGCCAGACCGCGGGAGTCAAGGATCTGAACCGTTGATCGGCCAGATCAACGGTCCAGGACACTCGCCGTGCATGGCTCTGCCGGACCGAAACCCTAATTGGAAAAACGCCTCGTTCTCTCAATCCACTCAACGGATTTTTACGAAATTTGAAACATAACATCTATGAATGAACAGAAATCATGGGAAATTATTTCATTGATCTAAAACGCAGCTTATAGAGATCTATTTAGATCTAAGTGTTTAAGCTATTCTAAGGGATTGCGCGAGATTTTACCGTCCGATCTTCAAACTCTTGACACGGTTGAGCTTGTAGACTGTCCTCGTAAGTTTTCCTAGTTGCAACCACGATCAAACGAGCTCTGGATTGATGGGATCGAAGCCTTGACCGTCCAAGCCTTCGGGTCGCCGGGATTTCGCCGCCGGCGAGCTTTGACCGTCGAGATTCGATGGGGGAAGGTGTAGGAAGGGTGTGGGAACTCTCACAGAAAATCTCAAGCCCTGAGATCGTCTTGGGAGAGAGAAAGAGCAAAAAAAAGTCCCAAAAACGACCTAAATTTTGCTATTTAAAGTCCTAGGGTTCATCTCAATGGTCCAGATCGAATCACTGAGTAAATAGGAGGGAAAAATAGGTCGGTTTAGGCCGTGGTTTGATTTTTAAATCAAAAGGAGAGGAGTTAATGCATTAATTAGGCCTTAAATGGGTCTTAATAGGTCATTACAACCTATTAAAGGCTGGATTTGACCAAGTCAACCTTTGACTTGGTCAAACCAGTCAATTAGGTCAGGGAAGAAGAATGTTTGAGCCTTGGATGTGTTTGAATGCATGAGAAATTGATTTGGGCTCAAAAGGTCCAAATTGGTCAACCCTGGTTGACTTGGTCAACCGGGTTGACCCGGGGTCCAAGTACAGGCTCAACAGACTCGACTCGACTCACTGAACCCATCGGAGAGGGTCTTGGGGTCTGGCTTGGTCAATTTGACCAAGTCAACACTCCAGGCCCGGGTCTGGGCAAAATCGAGGTCAACAAACGGACCCCCAACAGGAGTGGCGAACAACTAGTGAACCGCTCGTGTTGGCGTTGACCGACTAAGCCACAGAAAGTAAAGTAGAGAGCCCAAGTAAAAGAAAGAAAGGGTATCAGCAAAGGTGGAAGAAGGTAGGAAACTCATCCCCTGGCCTTATCCTACAACGAGGGTAGAGCCTAGGGGAGAGTGGAAACAGCAGTGCGCAGGCAAGGTATCACTGAAGCAGTGAACCAGTAGAAGGGTCTCCTCCCGGCCTTACCCCTCGACAAGGGTAGAGCCTAGGATAGAATCAACAGTAAAGATCACCTAAAAAGGTGAAAACAAAGTAAGGGGATTCTCTTATAGCCTTGTCTCGTAGCGAGGGCAGAGCAGAAAGGAGAATCAACAGGAAAGATCACCACTAGGGTGAAAAAGCAAGGTGGTATCTCTCCTTGCCTTGTCCTATGGGGTGGGCAGAGCTAAAGAGAGAACCAAAAGTAGAGTAGTAAAAGCACACAAACTATCTGTCTGACTATACCGAATCAGCAGAGTAGAAGGTGAAGGGGGTCCCATCTCCTCCTGCCTATTTCAGGACAGTGGATTGGGGTGACTCAGTATCTGTCTAACCAAATCGGGTCAGCAAACAAAGGAATCACAAAGCCCGGTGTTTTCCTAATCGGAACAAGACACTCAGGGAAAAGGGTGGCGAGGAGTTCCTGCTAGGTGCTCTGTCAGGCCCTCTCTACCAAGTAAGTCAAACCAGCTTCCCGCCTGTTCATTTCAAACAGCAGGATAGAAGGTGAAAAGATCCCATCTCCTCCTGCCCATTTCAGGACAGTGGATTGGGGTGACTCGGTATTTGCCCGACCAACTCAAGGCGGCAAATAAAGGGAGTCACGAAGTCTGGTGCCTGTTTGATCAGAATAGGACACTCAGAGAGAAAGGCGAGGAGTTCCTGCCAGGTGCTCTGTCAGACCCTCTCTACCAAGTAAAACCAGCTACCCGCCTGACTGTATCTAGACAGCGGGGTGGAAAGTGAAAAGGATCCCGCCCCTCCTGATCCTTTCGGAACAGTGGATTGGGGTGACTCAATACCTCTGCCTGACATCAGCAAAAGTAAAGAAGACACGAAGTGGAAGCCTGCGTAGTCTTTTACAGGACATCCGAGTAAATGGGTGTTGAGGAATTGGCCTCCCAGGGATTCTGTCGGGCTCACTCAACGGTAGGTAAGAACCAACTACCAGGCTGACCGCATATGGACAGCGGGTAGAGGGTGAAAAGGATCCCGCCCCTCCTGCCCCTTTCAAAACAGTGGATTGGGGTGGCCACTACTTCTGCCTGACCTCAGCGAGAAGCTCATGAACCACGAAGTGGAAGCCTGCGTAGTCTTTTACAGGACATCCGAGTAAAGGGGTGTTGAGGAATTGCGCCTCTCAGGGACTCTGTCGGGCTCACTCAACGGTAGGTAAATACCAACTACCAGGCTGACCGCATCTGGACAGCGGGTAGAGGGTAAAAAAAGGATCCCGCCCCTCCTGCTCCTTTCAGAACAGTGGATTGGGGTGGCCACTACTTCTGCCTGACCTCAGCGAGAAGCTCATGAACCACGAAGTGGAAGCCTGCGTAGTCTTTTACAGGACATCCGAGTAAAGGGTTTATTGAGGAATGCCTCCCAGGGACTCTGTCGGGCTCTCTCAACGGTAAAGTAAAACCAACTACCAGGCTGACCGCATCTGGACAGCGGGTAGAGGGTGAAAGGATCCCTCCCCTCCTGCTCCTTTCGGAACAGTGGATTGGGGTGGCCACTACTTCTGCCTGACCTCAGCGAGAAGCTCATGAACCACGAAATGGAAGCCTGCGTAGTCTTTTACAGGGCATCCGAAGTAAAAGAAAGAAATGTTGAGGAATTACGCCTCCCAGGGACTTTGTCGGGCTCACTCAACGGGTAAACTTCAACATCTGCTGTAGCCAGTGCGGTCTTGCAGATGATGAAGGGCTCAATACCCACCCAGTCATTTCAACTGAGTGAATAAAGAGTCAGGCTCTGATGCCTGCCTGATCAGGACAGGGCAATCAACAAGCGTGGCGAGGAGTACCTGCCAGGTGCTTTGTCAGGTCCTCTCTACCAGGTAAACTCGACTATCTGTCTGTTCATTTCAAACGGCAGAATAGAAGGTCAAAAGTCACATCGACATTAGCCTAACACGTATCTGTGCAGGGATGTGAGGGAAAAAGAGGTAAGTAAATGGGATCATTTTAAGGGCAGAGCAACCTAGGGAACCCCTTCTAGCGCTCTGGTAACCACATGGTAGAGGACAAATCGTCGTGGCCATGAGTATCCAGATGCCGTCAGGATCTCCTAGGGAACCCTAACCCTACACAAAAAAAGGTGGAGAAGACATCAGAACGACATCCCTCAAGAAAGCTAGAAGAGATATACCCGCTGTAAAGTGTGTAAAGGGGCGATCTCATTCCAAAAGAGTAAAGAGAACTCGAGTAGCGAGGGGGCACCTCAACTACAGAAGGTAGGACTAAGCCTAGTAAAAACACTCTTCAAAGGAGCTACAGTGGTAATCCCACACTAAGTGATGGGGACCCTGTAAGAAGTAGGAAGCAAGATCAAAACATCCAAAGGACCTCTCCGGCAGTTAGGAGTCGGATCTCAATGGGGAAACAAGTAGTAAAAGTACCTGAAAGAGCTGACTCTCTACTAGAGGATCAAAACTCAAGGAAATGATGATGGCAGCATCTAAGGCACGATGCTCCATATCATCAGGTAAGAGGAAAAAAGTCAAAGTAGTGGGGGGAGCATCCTCTCCACTAAGGGAAACAACTCTGAGTAAGTAAGACCTCACAGTGGTAATACCCACACAAAATAGTGGGACCCTGTGGGAAGTGAGAGTGACTTCAACTCATTCATAAGACTATTCCAGCGACTGAACCTAGTGTATGAATGGTAGGATGAGTCACAAAAAGGAGTAGGAGAACTGATCTTCTGCTAGAAGTTCAAAGTTCTCAAAACAGTGATGTTGGTATATGAGGCAAGCTATACAATATCACTTATAAGAAAAGCAGCTCTAGATAGTGAGGGGACACACTCACTATCTGAGGACAGCGATCATGTATAGAAGTGAAGTATCATCAGAAGGGTCACAGTGGTAACACCTACCCTGGTTGGGTAGGACCCTGCGAGAAGTGAAAACAACCAAACAAAATCCATATAGCTACTCTAGCGGCTAAGAGTAGGGAACGAATGTTAAAGTAATCTGGTGAAAGAAATCAAGGAGTCGGTCTTCCAATGGGAAAACCGGGGCTCCTGGAGCTGTAGTGCTAACACTTGAGAACAGATGTACTATATCACAGCACAACTCTGAGGTGACAAGGGAGCACTCCCGACACCTAACCTGACAATCATGAGTGAGCTCTATGACTATCACAAGACCACAGTGGTAACACCTACCCTAATCAGGTAGGACCCTGTGCGAAGTGAAGGTAACACTGCCACATTCATAGAATTACCCTGGCAGCTCAGAGTAATTCATGAATGGGAGGTAGACTGCCAAAAGAGAGCAGTAGTGGGCGATCTCTTTACAGAAAGACCTAAGCCCAAAAAGTAGTGATGGTTACATCTCAAAACACAATGTACTACATCGCTAACGAGGAAATACATTTAAAATCTTATAAGTTCATCGACCAACTAAGTGGGAACTCAACCTTGAAGAGATCGTCAAAGTACTCTCAAGGGAGGGGGAAGAGAAATTTTGGGGAATTTGAGCTCTTAGAGAGTTTTACCGGGTTCCTCCTATGACAAGGGCAACCGGGTTTTTGTTCTCCTACGAGCTTCATTTTTTTTTTTTTTTTAATGTGAATAATTTTGGTACCCCAGATTATGTTCGTCACATGAACAGAACTGGGAAATTTGTGCTTTTGGAGAGTTTTATCGGGTTCCTCCTGTAACAAGGGCAACCGGATTTTGCTCTATTACGAGTTCCCCTCCTTTATCACACAAACTTTTAAATTGGGGGTAGTGGAAGGTTTTGATAACCCAGACCACATTCACCTCATGTGAACGAACTGGGGAACACAATCATATAGAAATTGATGTACAACTGAAATCAATATAAGGATAGAGGATCAACACTACCATATTTAGCTAGCCCGGGATGGTGTGGACCCTGTATTCTATCTCAAAAGAGTCTAAACCAAAGACTCTAACGTCCTTGCTCACATTCAACTCATATGAATGGACTAGGTGCTGCATCTACCAGATCGGAACTGATAGAAAGAAGAAACTCAACTAGGGACAGTGGATCTCCATCACCATTCCTGACTGTCATGGGGTGGTGTGGACCCAGTATCACCTCTCAAAAATTAGACTCGGACTATTGATTTTGATATCCCAGACCACACCTGGGGCGGCAGGTGAAACTGGGGGACTAAGTCCAACAAAGGGGAGAACAAACTGAAAATTCTATGCGATAGCACCAACGTGCGTACATCCCTACGGCGTATTAGTGCATCACCTCTAAGGATAGCCTTATACTTTTCTAAGCAACGTCGCGTGGTAGAGGACAAATCGTCGTGGCCACGCAGACTGCTGAAAAGTAAGAGGAATCCCTTTTAGGAGCTGCATATACAGAGGGATATCTACAGGCGGTAGGGAGGCTCCCCTGTGAAGTACTAGACTCAGGCATAGTACTTTTTCAAGTACTGCCCGTTGATGACAGGCATTGGGTGAACGCCATTTGCATCAACAAGTAGGTAAGCACCACCTTCATAAACTTGCTCTATAGCGAAGGGGCCTTCCCAAACAGGCTCAAACTTACCACCTCGCCGACGGTGCGAGATGATAGGCCTACGCAAAACAAGAACTAACTCGCCTACCCGGAAAGCACGGGGTCTGACTAGACGCTCAAAGTGCCGTTTCATTCGGGCCTGGCTTAGCTGAAGGTATTGATAAGCTCGTAAACGAAGCTCATCTAAACCGTCTAGCTCTTCCAACCTCAGTCGGGCATTATCCTCCTCAGATAGATTGTAACTGACTGCTACACGCAGTGAGGGGATCTCAACCTCAAGTGGGAGAACTGCTTCAACCCCAAAAGCTAAAGCGTATGGGGTGGACTGAGTAGGAGTACGATAGGTAGTCCTATATGCCCATAACGCTTCAGGTAACTTATCATGCCATTCTCTCTTGTTTGCAACAAGGATTTTTCTCATCAGTTGCACAAGAGTCTTATTAAATGCCTCTGCCAAGCCATTGGCTTTAGGGTAGTAAATTGACGAGTATCGCCAATTAATGTTATGGCGGCGGGCAAATCTGGCAATTTTGGTGCTTCTAAAGGACGGGCCATTATCCGAGATTATACGGCGCGGAACACCAAAGCGATAAACTATGTTATCGCGAAAGAAACGCATCACATCTTCTGATTTAACTTCCTTAAGTGGGACAGCCTCTGCCCACTTAGAGAAGTAATCAGTGGCGGCTAGAATGAACCTATGACCCTTAGAGGAAGGAGGGTCTATAGGACCCACCACATCCGTGCCCCAGCCCTCAAATGGCCAAGAAGAAACAGTGGGGTGCAACGGATTAGGGGGTTGGTGAATCACCGTGCCATGAATCTGGCACTGGTGGCATCTCTTAGCGTGCTCCATACAATCATGGATCATAGTCGGCCAGTAGTAGCCAAGGCGTTTAATTCGGCCTTTCATTTTTGGTTCAGATTGATGGGCACCACAAAGCCCTTCATGTATCTCGCTCATGACTCGACTAGCCTCTCCTTTACTGAGGCATCTTAACCACATTTGGTCAAAAGAGCGTCGATACAGAGTTTCATTTACATAGGCGAATGATAAGGCTCTCTTTCTGATTTGAGCAGCTAGAGACTTATCATCTGGAAGCCTACCATGCTTTAAATACTCTATGAAGGGTTCTCTCCAATCTGGCTCCTCATCCACAGCTAACACTGCGAGGGTCTGATCGGGGGTAGACAAGTCCGCGGGGCACAGAGCTTGACGATACTGGACAATAATAGACACTGGGTTTCCAGTAGGGTCAGCTAATTCTTTTGCTAACTTGGCCAATGCATCTGCTTTTCCATTTTCAGATCTAGGGATCTTGGCCAAAGTTACTTCTGGTATTAAGCTCAGGAGCTCCATTGCTTTATTATGATATGGAATGAGCTCAGGCTTAAGTACTTTATAGACTCCAGCTACTTGATTGATTATCAGTTGGGAGTCTCCAAAGATCTTCACCCGCGTAAGACTCATCTGAATGGCCAACTCTAACCCCAAAATCAGAGCTTCGTACTCAGCTTCATTATTAGTACGAGGTTCTGATAAGCAATAGGAGTACTGTAGAGTATGACCCTCAGGAGACACAAAAATCAGGCCTAATCCTACCCTAACTGTAGGAGTTTCATCTGGACTTAAGGTTTTGACGGATGACGCACCGTCAAAGTAGAACTCCCAAGTAGGGGACTCCTGTTCCTCCACACTCATGATGAATTCATCAGGTAGTTCATCATTGAGTGGGGAATCTGCAGGGATCGGGTGATCGGCCAGAAAGTCAGCTAAAGCCTATCCTTTGACGGCCCGCTGAGGAACAAAAGTAATATCAAATTGCAGTAGTATTATAGACCACCGTGCCAGACGACCTGAAAGGGTCGGACGGGTCATCAAGTACTGCAACGGGTTGACTCGAGAGATCAAATTAATCTTATGTGATAGCATATAATGCCTAAGCTTCTGTACCGCGAAGATTAAGGCTAAACATTGCTTTTCTACCGCGGGGTACTTAAGCTCTGCAGGTATCAGTCGCCTGCTGAGGTAGTACAAGGCATTCTCCTTGCCTTCCTCATTCTCTTGAGCCAACAATGCACCTAAAGACTCATCCAGGGCCGTAGTGTAGAGAATCAATGGCCTACCTGGGATAGGTGCAGCTAAAACAGGGGGGTTCATCAGGTAGCGCTTTATACTCTCAAAGGCCTCCTGACAACTCTCATCCCAGTGGAATCGGGCATCCTTCTTAACTAGCGCAGAGAAAGGATGACACCTACCAGAAAGATTGGAGATAAATCTCCGCAAGAAAGCGAGTTTACCTTGAAAGGACCTCAACTGGGTAAGACTCTTAGGGGGTTTTAAGTCTACTATGGCTTTGATCATAGAGGGATCTATCTCAATGCCACGGTAGCGAATTATAAACCCTAAGAACTTTTCTGCACTAACTCCAAATGCGCATTTTAAAGGATTCATCTTTAAATCAAACTTGCGCAGGCGTTCAAAAACGATTCGCAGATCTCTGAGGTGATCTTCGCGGACCTTGCTTTTGACGACCAAATCATCCACATAGCATTCAACTTGCTCATGTATCATCTCATCGAAGATGACAGTCATGGCACGTTGATAGGTGGCCCCGGCGTTCTTGAGACCGAAGGGCATCACCTTGTAACAAAAGACACCTATAGGTGTCCGGAAAGCAGTAAACTTCTCATCCTCGGGGTCCATCTTTATCTGATTATAACCAGATGAACCGTCCATGAATGAGAAGACACTATGGGATGATGCTATATCCACCATAAGCTCAGGAATGGGAAGAGGAAAATCATCCTTAGGACATGCCTTGTTCAAATCACGGAAGTCGATACAGACTCGTATCTGTCCGCTCTTCTTCCGGACTGGAACAATATTGGCAAGCCAAGTGGGGTACTTCTCTTCCCTAATGAAACCAGCTTCTATAAGCTTCTTGGTTTCAGCGATCACCTGTTGTTCAATTTCCAACCTCATCCTACGAGGTGCTTGTTTAACAGGGACTGTATCAGACTTAATGGCTAACTTGTGGACTGCTACCTCTGGATTCAGACCAGGCATCTCGGTATAGTTCCAGGCAAAACAGTCCCTAAACTCTGATAGTAACCTGATGTATTCTTGAGCCTCTGAATCAGATAATAGGGCACTATGAAAAATAGGCCTAGGATCTGACTCAGTGCCCAAGTTTACCTCACGCAGTTCGTCCATGGCTGAAGTGGAGCCATCTTCAAACTCTTGTGGAGCATCAAGTATCCTATCATCGCCACTATCCGGGTCTTCTTCGTCAGTAAGAGAAACAACCGGATAAGCGTGTGAAATGACACGAATGCTGGCATCACTGGACTGATTTAACCCCATGTAACCTACGCCTCCTAGACCTTGGGGGAAATCGGTCCGCCAAACTCGGGCCTGCTGTAGAGCTTCTTCGTCGGGCCAGGTGGAACGAACGAGACCCCGCTCAACAAAGCTCTCTACAGTAGGTGAAAAGTAACGAGGGGCACTTCTGACCTCTATATCCATAGCGGTCTCCTCTAGATCCTGTCTCATAGGACCCAGTGGTGCACCTATACTACGGGGTACAGAGGGACATTCCCTAGGTCGGGCTGGCCCAAACGAATCATACAAGTAAGGTATAGGGTTGTGACTGCCCCAGATTGTATTATCATCTTCAACTATGAGAGTGTCAGAAGATCTTTGACTGGAATCCCCAACTCCTATCCCGCGTATCTGATGGGGGGAAGGTTGTTTGGTAGTAGTCTGACGTAGGAAGTCCTCTTCCTCGTCTGAGCTAATATCAATAACCAATCCACCTTCAGGTATCAAGTGGCTACAAAGAGTAGGTCGGGAATCGTAACCAGCGGAATAGGGAGATGGTGAAGTGACTGGACGCTGAAGAATATCAATTATTTCATCGTCGGAAGAGTCGGACTCTACAGTCAAAGAAGAAGTGTAAAGGTTGGGGGGAGGAGGTGTGCGAGTGTCGTGGTTCCGCGGCTCGCGGATCGCAACTCTACCTCTTCCTCTACCTCTACCTCCCCTACCTCTACTAGGGGGAACGTCATGCCTCACTGCAAACTGAGAGGGATCTCCATCAGCATGGGCAGTGGGAACACCTGGCTCGATACCAACCTGTGATGGACCCTGTACTGACGATTGTATAGGACCCTGTGCAGGTGGCTGCGTAGGATCCTGTACAACAGTATCAGGTATCACTGGGGACTGAGCAGGTGGAGCTCTACGAGTCTTCCGAGGTACGTAGTACTCGGCATCGTCGTACTTAGAGATCTCATGCACGGAAAAGGGCTGGGTATCTCCAGGAATGGTATACTCAACATCATTCCTCAGAAACTTCATACATTGGTGCAAGGTAGAGAGCACCATTCCATACTCATGGATCCAAGGCCTTCCTAAGAGAGCCTTGTATGAAGTATCAGCCTCAATCACATGAAACTTTGCCTCAGTTAGAAAATTTCCAAATTTCAGAGGCAGGGTGATAGCCCCTAGAGCTCGCTGGCCTTGGTCATTGAAGCCTTTCAACATAATTTTATTGGAAGTGAGCTTCAAATGACCTAGGGAGAGGCTCTTCAAAGTTTCATGGGTTAGTATGTTTACTGAAGCCCCTTGATCTATGAGGACCCTGTTCAACTCATAATCATTAACTTCAGCAGTGACATATAAGGGACGATTGTGCTCAGTGGTCCCTAATAGAAGGTCACGACTAGAGAAAGTAATGCATGGCGTGTTGTACGAATGCCATGCTCCATCATCAGGGTCGGAAGTGAAGAAGGCTTGATAGGTCTCTGGTTCAAGCAATGCTTTTACCAGTGTCTCTCTCAAGTCAGGTGACAACATCAAAGCATCATAGACACTAAGAAGAGTAGGAATTTTCTTTAGATGAGCCAACACATTGTAATCAACCTCCAGCTGAGGGCCTTTCCCTTTCTCCTTAGGCTGCTCCTGGGAGGAAGGGATAGAGTCATCCTGTTGGGTAATGATATTTTTATCTTTTATATTTTTAGCCAACCTAGGTGGAAGGACCTTCCCTGAACGTAGATGAACTTCCTGTATTGAGTCATCCTCAATAGGAGATTCCTCTGGCTCAGTGGTGGTGGCAGGTGGTGGTTCTAAGGAAAGTATTGAGAGTGGGTTCTCGGATTCATCTTCTGAATCCATGTAACATCCACCTTCTGGTATCACAAAGACTGGTTCATCTTCATACTCAGACTCAGACTCTTCACTAGAACCATCCATATTATAAGAAACATGTAAAGCATGAGAAGGCTGAGTGCTAGTAGAAGTAGAAACAGTAGCAGTAGAAGTAGAAACAGTAGTAAAAGCAGTAGGAAAAGAACACCAGAAGTAGCCAGAATCACCTTCCTCTATTATTTCTTCATCAAATGAAGGGAGAACAAAGTCCTTCAGCGTAAGTGCCGGAAGGAACCCTGTCTTCCCCTCAGAGGTTACAACATATTTTTCTCTTTCATACATTTTCTTATTACATACATCAGAGGAAAAAGAAATGTGCTCAGTAGGCACTACAACAGAAAGAGAAGAAGAAGAAGGTACGAGTGCTGGAGTAGTAACTGCAGGGGCAACTGTCGACTTGGCCTGTGGTGGCCTCTTCTCAACTGCCTCTGAACTCTGAACTGCACGGTCTATCATCCTCCTGGTCTTCTTGGAGAGTGCTAACTGCCACTCTCCCTCAGAACTCTGGGGTAAACTGCCACTACTGCCCTGACTGTCAGCTTGACTGGGACTGTGGCTGGGACTGGAAACCATCTGAACTGTCTGAGGGCTCTTGCCCTTGGGCTGCACTAGGTCACTGTCCTGGAGGTGTATCTGTCCTGTGGCCATCAACCTCTCAACCTTGTCCTTGAACACAAAGCAATCCTCTAACACATGCCCAACGTATCTGTGGTAAGGATAATAGAGTGGGTGCTCAGTCTGACCCTCCTCCTCCACTCTATTGCTGCTGGGAAAGGTAAGTATGTTTTTCTTAGTAAGGAATTTAAAGATCTTCTTCACACTCTCCCTTTTGAAGGGATATTCCTTACTAAGCTTCTCCTGCAGGAACTGCTGACTCTTTGGAGTCCTACGGGAGGTCCTGGGCTGTGCTGCTGGCTGACTAGCTGAGTGTGACTGACTAGCTGAGCGTGACTGCTGTGGAGGTGCTGAACTGCCTAAGGGCCTCTTGCCCTTATCTGCTGGTCCCTGAGTACTGTGTACCTCCCCTCTCCTGGGTGGAGGTGCTCCTGAAAACTCCTACCGCTGAGGTCTGCGCGAAGGCTGACTCTCAGCCTTAGGAGGGACTGCATCGAGTATGCTGTCCTGTAGGCTGGTGACCTTGGTCAGTAGCTTCTGAAAGGTCCGTATGGTGAAACCCTTCAGGTATGGAGCTATGGGACCATCTATGTTCTTCAACAAGATCTCAACTGCATGCTGCTCCTGCAACTGTGGCTCGCACTGCAAACTCAAATTTCTCCATCTAACTATGTAGTCTGTGAGTGACTCTCTAGGCCTCTATCTGGTGACTACTAACTCTCCAACTGTAACTCTGTGCTCAGTGCTGACAAATCTCTGGATGAACAACTGCTCCAGCTCTGCGAAAGTCCTGCCTGAGTCGTTGGGGAGGTCGGCGTACCAAGCAAACGCTACCCCCGCTAAGCTGCTAACGAACAACCTCAACATCAGTGGGTCACTCCCTCCTATATTGCAACATATGGCCCGGTACTGAGCCACATGCTGCCTCGGGTTCCCAAACCCGTCGAACACTCTGAACCTAGGAGGGATGAAACTAGGAGGGTAGGGCTCCTGCTCGTACTCTATCGGGTAAGGCCGTCCTCTACTAACTGACTCTCCAGTCTTCCTGGAGGAAATTGCCTGCTCAACCTTCTGGGCAATCAGATCCTGAAGCTGACCCGCTGACAACTGAGCTGGCTGACTCTGAACCACTGAAGGTGCTGTAGGCACTGCTCTCTGGACCCTCTCCACTCTCAAGGGGTCTAGTGCAACTGGGGGCACAACTGGCTGATCTCTGGAAGTACTGGCAGCGGCTACACCTGCCACTTGGGGCACCGCCCCCAAGGCTGTCAACTGTGCTGTCATAGCTGCCATGGCTCTAGCCATCTCTGCCATCTGTGTCTGGAGGTTCAGGACCGTAGCATCTGTGTCAACTGATCTGGGGGATCCACCCACCTCGGGCTCTCCCTGCTCATCCTGGTCCTCGGGCTCTCTCTCATCCGAGTGACCCCTACGGGTAACCACACAAACCCGGTGTACTGGGACCTCCTCATCGGAATCAACTAGTGTGTCATCGTCATCTAAAAAAGGCTCGTCGCATCGCCTCTATGTACGGGCTCATAGGAGAAGTGATCCTATGAGTGCTAGGTGCTATCTCTGTCTCAACTCGTACTGGCGATCTGTCTGGGGTAGAAACTGAACCATCATCGACTGCCATCGGGACTGCCTCAGACCCGGAAGAAACTGTCAAATCCATCTGACCAGCTGCCTCATCTGGCTGCTCTGCCTCTGACAACTGCTCTGTCTCAACTGTCGGAACTGGGTCGACAGGGGTGTCCGCCTGTCGACGTCTCCAAACCCACCTCCTACGGCGGGGTACCGCACTAGCAACTGGCTGCTCTGGGGCTATCATCTCTGAACTGACCTGAGGCCGGGCAGGCTCCTGCTGCTGTCTCCATCCTCGACGACGTGGGCGTCGTCCTACCACAGGAGCACCTGCTGGCGGCCTAACTGCTGGAACTGTCTGTGCTGGCTGCTGCGGTGTCTGCCCCCTCTGCCAACTGTAAAGTCTCCTCGCAGTCTGTCGACGTAACTGAAAGGTAGCCCGAGAAATCTGACGGAGTAAGCCCTCCCGACTGACGGGCCCTCTGCCACGAGCTAAGCGGACGATGTTCCGAATCCTCTGAGTGAGGGCTCGGACACCAGCGTCCCTAGGTAACCTAGCTCGGGGTAGAGTAGTGGCGATAGGAGGAGCCGCCGCTATGCGGGCAACGTCCTCCTCGTCCCCACTATGTGTCAACGGGGAAAAGCGTCCTCCCTGCACTGCCTCTATCTCCGGAGCTACTACAACCTCTGGAACTGGCACAACTGTAACTCGTCGTGGCCTCCGCTGCCCGGCCACTATCCTCTCAACTAGCTCTTGGTGAGCTATGGCATCAGCCATCTGCTGCCTCTCTACCTCTGACGCAGCTAAATGAAGTCTCCTGTTCCTATTTCTCCTGGCCCTTCTCCCAAGGCCGGAGGTGGAAGAGAAAGGAACACCAGAACCGGGAGCAGGAACAACGGGAAGTGTCGGGGTCTGCCCAACAACCTCAGGGTGAGAAAGTCGGGCGAACACAGAAACCCGACCAGTGGTAGGCGAAGGCGCCTCGGTCTGGGCACCCCTCTTCCTGGTGGAAGTGGGAGGGGGAACCCGAACACAAGGGACTTCCGCTGGAACAGCGGGAGTAACAGTAGCAGCAGGCTGCCGACGCTGAGGGGCCGGAGCAACCTGTGCTACAGGAGCGGCCGGCACTGGACGCCGGACCACTGGACGAACGGGGGGAACTACAGCAGGCTGCCGGTGCTGAGGGGCTGGGGCAGCCTGTGCAGCAGGAGCGACAGGCACTGGACGCCTGACCGCTGGAACAGGAAGTGGCCTAGGCACTGGTCGCCTAGCCACAGGGCGCACTGGCTGCGCAGGAACAGGAACAGGACGTGGTGCTCGGACTGGGCGCCGAGCAGCAGGACGTCCAAACGGGCGCATGACTGCGCGTCCTCTCCTCTGTGGAGGAGAGAATGCCGCAGCCTCTGCCGGGGTCGGCCCGCCAAGGGTGACGAAAGCCGAGTCAGTGAAGGAACCAAAAGTGATTCCTCCCACCGGCGGACTAGCAAGCAGGGACTCAGGGAGAGTCACCCGCGCGTCCGAACCAAAAGAAAAGGTGACGGAAGGTACGAAGGAAGCCATGGCACTGCTGCCAAGAAAAGAAATCGACAAGTTAGAAATCAGAAATAATGAATGAAGGATTTGATAAGGATTTGATAAAGATTGATAGGAATAGATAAAAGACGGAATAGCCTGCTAGGCTGGAAAGAAGTAGCGTAGGGAAGAAAACCCTAGCTAAGAGAAATGAAACCTAACTAAGGAGAGACCCTAACTAAGAGTGGGATGGACCTAATCTAAGGAGTACCAATCCCGGAGTACACACAAGAAAAGATAATATATGATCCAAAGATGGAGAGAGAAACTGGTCCCACCGTGGTCGCCAGAAACCTGTGGACCTCCGAAAGAGCACCGCGCGAACGGGTCAATTGGAAGGGACAGATTGGATCGTGCATACGACTAACCATTGAGGATAGAGGCTATCGCCAACACACCCCGATGGGTAGTAATATACAAAACCAAATCACGGGTTTCCCCCATCCGATATGAGAGATCGAATGGGGTTTAGTAGATGTGGGATCAAGTTTCCCACGGGCGCAAGCTCCCGTGGTTAATTACATCCCAGGCTGGAGCCTGAGAAAACTCTCGATTAAGGATCATACATTATCCTCTCCTAAAGTGGGATTGGCACATGTGTATAGACTAGGAAATCCTATCCAAGAGGAAGAAGGGTCCGAAGGGCTGAATCAACATGCACGGTTCACACCAGCATTCAGAGGCTCTAGGGTACTAAAGAGAAACTGGAGAAAGAAAGACAAGCAATCGATCACATGCGTGAGAGAAGGATGGAGGTGGCGTCATCCTGTGACGCGGATAAGTAGGATTTATAGTCCCTGAAAGAAGGAACCTACCTACTATTTAAGGCATACTACGAGACCGAATGTAGTAACCTTGAATCCTAAATCTAGGTTGGGCTTAGTGCTCTACGAAACACTAAGACCCGTGTCCTAGCTAATGCAGTGCAAAACCTGGACTTACCCCGGCCTGGATTGGGGGAGCCAGCTAACCACCTAGTCGCTTCAAAACCATGCTGTCAAGTCAATTATGAAAGATGGGTGGGTAGTACAGTTATTGGAAATAGGATCGACATCTAGAGGATTTCCTAAGTGGTCCTGAACTTATGTGGGTCAGATGCTCCTAGCTAATGCAATTAAATTTTAATTAGTTGGTTACTAATGCAATGCATGCTAGTTGAATCGTCAGCTCATGAATGCTATAGAACTTTAAAAACAGGCTTATAAAAAATAATTTTTTGAAAAGACTGAGTCTCCCTAGGTCCGGCACTTCATCCTCATAGGCCAGATTATCCGGACTCTACCCGCAGGCAGGGAGATGTCTTATAGCAAGGAAAGAAGAAATGCAGTAATATGCATGCGACCCCGGACGGTTCCGGCAGTTCCCTAGGTTCGTTAAGTTTCTATGTTATTTAAACTTAAATTTTTAGAAATTAGTTATGAATATAAAACATTTTTTTATAGTCCTTAGAAGAGCCTAACGAAATCCAGGCGAAAACAAAAGCGGCATGCAATAAAGAAACCTAAGAAGAACATGCAATTTCTACTGCGCAATCAGGTAAACACATCAATATAAATCCAAAAATAATCAACTAAATGGCCATAGGCAAATTGCCCTTATTACACCCCAGATGTGCAGAAAGTAAAGTGGCCGGGCACCACTGCCAACAACCCGGATTTCTAAGCCTATGACAGACGCCAACAACTTTGAGTGGGATATTGGGTCTTCAGATCTTCAGTCTTCTTCAGATAACTCCTCCTTGGACTCCTTGGAACTCTCCTCCTTGGACTCCTTGGATCTCCTCCTTGGACTCCTTGGCTCCGTCGTGGCTTGAATATCCAAACGAAGAGACAATTCTCCCTTGATAGGGAGCATTGCCTTTTCTCTTTGGATATCTAAAGCCATCCAACTCGATCTTCCAAATGGAAGAAGACTCTCCCATTTAGGGATGCCTTCTTCTTTTGGAATCCGAGTTGGATAAGAATATCCCAACTCGAGATTGTTTTCATAACTCTTAACTATTATTACAAGTATTTACATCCATTTGAAAAAGAAAATTCTAAACTCCCTGCATGGTTATCCTAATAAAAATCATCCCAAGCAGTTTAATATGAAAATAAAAATGCTAACACCATTGACCCTGTGCCAAGCCATGCTCTTAATTTTGAGGGCTAAGCAGCTCCATCTGTGCAGTTATAATTATTAATTTTAGCCCTCATTTTTATTTGGGGGGAAGCTGAGCAAGCACCTGCATAAAACATTATTAAAAATCATTATGATGCTCCCCCCTTTTATTAGCTTGAGCATGGCCACCTGCACGGAAGAACAGTATATATATATATGGCGTTCCTAACCTAGGGGTAAATCTAGCGCTCACATCCAGAGTGCAGAAAAAGTAAGCAAACACACCAATCATTTTTCAAACAACATGCAATGAAATCCACGAAAGCTCCGGCACACAGCAGAAAAGTAAAACCCAGCAGCCTAACCTAGGTCTAGAAGTGGTGCCCTAGCAAACAATTCTATGTGTGTGTAAGGCTAGTGTGGTTTGGATAGATCCTAAGTGGGATAATTAATTAAAATTGTTTAAAATTCAGGTCTGTTGTAGGCCAGAAAAGGAAATTTTTATTGAAATTCAAATATTAGTGAATTAGGATGTATTTTAATTATTTCAGTTTGTTGATCAGTTTTAAGTGCTTAGGGTATTCATATTTGAAGTTTAAATTGTATTAGCCAATTTTGGAAAGTTCTAGGTCCTACTAGAAACTAAGCTAAGGGTCCAAAAAGTCACTATGAGAAATAGGCCAGGTTTGGGTCTCCTAATGCCTTAAGAAAATACTAGAACTTAATACGAGTAGTTAGACAGGTAGTACACTGAAATCGGAGTTTTCTAGGCAAAGTTATGAATTTTCTAAATTTCAGGCCCTAAATGAACATTGGTTGACCAAAAAGTTGACTTTCTAATCTAAGCCATTTTCTGGGAACCTAAGATTTTCAATAAATACTAGACCCTAATTGGAGTCTAATGCAAGTGAGTTTACCTAATTTGGAATTTTCTACAATTAGTTATGAGTTTTCTAAGATTGGGGTATTTAGGGAATTTTTTAAATTAACTAGGAAAGGGCCTATTTTTACTGTTTTGATCCAAAAGAGCTCCAGACTGATTGGAATCACCCCCAAAGGTCAATAATGATCCAAGATGGTGTTCCCAAGTGTTTGGAGGAGATTTGGAATTTTTAATAATTTTTAATAATTTATTAGGGGCAATTTGGTAATTTCCACCTATGGTCAAATTAAGGGTCAACCTGAAGTCAAACTAGGGAGCCCTATTTATCTAAGGTCAAGGATACGATTCTGGTCAGTTCGAGGTATTATGGGTAATTTTTTGACCTAATATGTAATTATTGTATTTTTCTGAAGGTCTCGGGGCCCTATTTAATCAGTTGATTAGGGTTAGTTAATTAAGGGCTCTAACAACTCCTAGAAATTTCCAGAAAATTCAAGGAGGTTTATGATGTCACTAAGTTTAAATGTTGAAGTTTTCATGTCGTTCTGGGATCTATCCTAGCTCCTAGAAGACTTCTAAGTTCGCTAGACGGGTCCTTAATTATTGTCCTTAGGGTGTCGCTACGTTGTAGGAGTTTAAAGTGATGTTTACACTAACCCTCGGGATAATAAATGCATGGGAGTACAATAAATAAATAAACACACCATGTCCTTAGATCTAGGAGAACCTAAACTAAGTGGTGGTAGTGCGACGACCTACACATGCAATATACGAAAGATAAAAAAAGTAAAGACACCTAAAGAGATGATTAGTGAATGATTGGGACTCAACCATTCACTAACCCACTCCCCCATGATTGCTCTTCACACATAAGATCCATGTCTAAAATTTCATAAGCGAGTCTCCCAAGGTTAAGAGATTTAATATATAAGTAGTTTCAAAGTAGTTTAAAAATACTTAAATATATATACACATAAATTTTGGAAATTAAGATAATTAAAAATAGGTTGGATTATAGTAAATAGGTATATGGGCGACTCGCTGACCACTCAATCGAGACCTCGCAACGATTCGAAAATAGTTTGTATTATGAAAATAATTATTATGCTAATTAGATAATAATTAATTAATCAAATATTACACTAAGTCAGAAATCTGCCAAAACAGCCAAAACCAGGGGCTGGAAACGGTTTCAAAACATAAAGCTCTCTTTTCTGAAAAGAACGAGGGGTTACACATCAAAATCCGATTTAAAACGGCGAAGATATGAATTTCCGAAGTTAAAACATAATAAAATAATGTTTTAAAATAGTGTAGTTTTACTGTTTTTGAAATAACAGGAGATACAGACTAAATTTTCATCTGGAAATAGTTTTAAAATATGCAGAATTCAGAGTACGTCCAAAACAAGGTGCTGTGCGTCGACAGCAGGTTTAAAACGACAAAGTTATATAATTTCGAAGTTCAAATACGATAATTAAATATTTTTAAACATTACTATTTTACTGTCTTGAAAATAATTGCACACAGACCCATAATTTTCAAATAAAACCAATTCCAGAAAATGCAGAATCTAAATACGTTCAAAACAAGGTATTATGCGTTAAAAACGGAGCGAAAACGAGGAAGTTACGAATTTCTGAAGTTTAAGTCAATAAAGGATAATTACAAATAAACAATTATTGGAAAATAATAAAATATAACTAAAAATAATCTCAAAAATAATGATTATAAAATAAAACTTAAACAGCAAAATAATAACTTAAACTAATAGTAATTAACATAAATAATCATTAAATAACAATATAATAATAATTATACAAAAATAATAATTTAAATAAAATAAAAATAAGGTTATTTTACTGTTTTAATAATAATTAAAAATATATACATTATTTTTATAAAAAAAAAATTTTCATAGCGTAGGGAATGAAAATACGAACAAAACAAGGTATTATACGCGAAAATCAGACGAAAAACGAATTTTCTACGAATTTTTGAAGTTTTCTGGATTAAAATACAATTAAAATATAATTTAAAATAATATTTAAATATTAAATCGGGCGGCTGCCACGTGGCGTCCCGGGATTGGATCCCGGGACCGCGGGCAATCATTGCTTGGCGGCGCGATGATTGCGCCGCCGGCAATGATTGCCGCAATCGAAAACCGCGAAACGCGGTTTCTTTAACCACGTCAGCGGCGGCGCTCGGCCGTCCGATTCGCACGGTCTGAGCGGAGGGCCTTGATCGCGCCACGTGGCGCCTGGAACCGCGGAGGAAGACCCGCGGTCAAGCCAGACCGCGGGAGTCAAGGATCTGAACCGTTGATCGGCCAGATCAACGGTCCAGGACACTCGCCGTGCATGGCTCTGCCGGACCGAAACCCTAATTGGAAAAACGCCTCGTTCTCTCAATCCACTCAACGGATTTTTACGAAATTTGAAACATAACATCTATGAATGAACAGAAATCATGGGAAATTATTTCATTGATCTAAAACGCAGCTTATAGAGATCTATTTAGATCTAAGTGTTTAAGCTATTCTAAGGGATTGCGCGAGATTTTACCGTCCGATCTTCGAACTCTTGACACGGTTGAGCTTGTAGACTGTCCTCGTAAGTCTTCCTAGTTGCAACCACGATCAAACGAGCTCTGGATTGATGGGATCGAAGCCTTGACCGTCCAAGCCTTCGGGTCGCCGGGATTTCGCCGCCGGCGAGCTTTGACCGTCGAGATTCGATGGGGGAAGGTGTAGGAAGGGTGTGGGAACTCTCACAGAAAATCTCAAGCCCTGAGATCGTCTTGGGAGAGAGAAAGAGCAAAAAAAAGTCCCAAAAACGACCTAAATTTTGCTATTTAAAGTCCTAGGGTTCATCTCAACGGTCCAGATCGAATCACTGAGTAAATAGGAGGGAAAAATAGGTCGGTTTAGGCCGTGGTTTGATTTTTAAATCAAAAGGAGAGGAGTTAATGCATTAATTAGGCCTTAAATGGGTCTTAATAGGTCATTACAACCTATTAAAGGCTGGATTTGACCAAGTCAACCTTTGACTTGGTCAAACCAGTCAATTAGGTCAGGGAAGAAGAATGTTTGAGCCTTGGATGTGTTTGAATGCATGAGAAATTGATTTGGGCTCAAAAGGTCCAAATTGGTCAACCCTGGTTGACTTGGTCAACCGGGTTGACCCGGGGTCCAAGTACAGGCTCAACAGACTCGACTCGACTCACTGAACCCATCGGAGAGGGTCTTGGGGTCTGGCTTGGTCAATTTGACCAAGTCAACACTCCAGGCCCGGGTCTGGGCAAAATCGAGGTCAACACCGACATCCTCACTTCCTTCTTTCTCCAACAAGCTAAGCTCACGGTTCGAGTTTCTTGACCTCCTTCGGCTTGCCTTGCTCACTATTCGAGCTCAAGCTCGCTATCTCCGACGACTAGGCATTCTAATTTCCTTCTCTGGCCGGTAAGACAACCTTGCGAGTCGAGCTCGATCCCATTGTAATTCTGTTGAGCCAAGCTCTAGCTCGCTATATGAGCTCAACTCGAGCTCGAGCTTGTCTTTAAGTTAGCCCAAACTTGAGTTTGACTCGACTCGACTCATTTACACTCATAATTGAGGCTCTCTCTCTCTCTCTCTCTCTCTCTCTCTCTCTCTCTCTCTTTTTGCTTGTACAGTGCTACATTTGATTGACCTTCTTTCTTACATTTTAATTTGATATGATTTGTAGGGGCTTTTTGGTTGAAAGTAAAGTAGGTGTAAATTATTCTTTTTGCAGGAGTTTTGAAAACATTGTTGTTTGATTAGATGACAAAGGAAAGTAGTGTGAAGTATTTTAAATGTAATGAAAAGTATTCTAGTTCATAATTTAGGTAAAGTAAACTTGTTAAATTTTGAGTGAAAATTGTTTTCACAACAACCAAGCTACCTTAACATCACCCCCACCATCCATTGCCACCGCTGATTGACCATTATCATTTTGAACTTTAAACTGCATTCATTTTACTTCAAGGTAAAAAAACAGTTTCTCATACATTCATTTTACACTCATCCAAACAACTTCAAACATTTTAGATATATTACATTCTTTTTTTAGCAAACAAATAGTCCCTTAATTGAACATAATAGTGAAAAAGGATTTATACCCCACATTGGTAAGTAGCTAAAATGGCTAAATTTTGCACTATACTTTAAACAACATAAAGCTAAATGTCCAAATAATATGGGACAAAAGGAAAAAGAGAAGTAATCCCTTTATCATTCTACTTTTGCTTTGCCTAAATAAGAGAAAATTGGCTCATGTTTTAATATAAGTTTAGCATCAATTAAAACCCTCTAACTACCGTCGCCCAACTATGGCTCTCCAGACACTATTGCCTGACTATAGTCCTTCGACCATGATCCTTTCATTATGATCATTCAACTGCCATTGACAGACAATATTTTTTTGACCCAGTCGCCCAACTGTGATCTCCTGACCACCTTCGCCAAGACTAGAGTCTACTAGCCATTGTCAACCCACTATAGTCTCCTAACTATTATCACCCGAATACATGCCTACCTTAATGATCCCTCACTCAATCTACTATAACTCCTACCAAACTTAGGAACTCCTCTTCCCTGCTAAGACTTTGACTCACCTTCACGACTCCTTCACTTGGTTACTTGTCCAGGAAGAAGTTGAAGTGGAGAAGAAGAGAGAGGAGAGAGAAAAGTCTTTAAATCATATTTATTAATCATTCATATTGTAGATTTTGTTATGACTAATCTCTTATTTTTATTTTTAATGATTTTGATTTCTACATATTTTATCTCTTCTAAATCTGCCAAAAATATATTATATTCTGATTTCATAAGCTTTTACTGTGCAAGTTTGGATATATTATAGATTTGAACTTTCTGAATGATTTGATATGATTTTATTGCATTTTAAATGAAGTACTAAATGATATATGATATATGATATGATAAAAGTACATGATATCCTAGTAATCCACGTGATTCACTAATTGCGAGTCATAAGAATTTAGAGATTGATTGAGAGTTATAATGAGTCAGGATAACTGATTTGCATGATTCAAGAGAAATTATAAGAAGCACTGATTGTGAGTTATAAGGGGTGATTGATTGAGAGTCATAAGTGTAGGAGAGAAAAAGATCTTTGGATCATATTTGTTAGTTATTCATGTTATAGATTTTGTTGTGATTAATCTCTTACTTTTATTTTCAATGATTTGATTTCTATGTATTTTATCTCTCCTGAATCTACCAAAATATATTATATCTTGATTTCATAAACTTTTTCTGTGCAAGTTTGGATATATTATAGACTTGATCATTCTAAACGATTTGATTTAATTTTATTACATTTTAAATGAACCACTGAATGTATCTAATACATGATATGATCAATCTACATGATATCCTATTAAACCATGTGATTCACTGAGTGAGAGTCATAAGGAGTTGTAGATTGATTGTGAGTTATAAAGAGTCAGGGCGACTGATTTTGTGATTTAAGATGAATTATAAGGAGTACATTAATTGGGAGTTATAAGGGGTGACTGATTATGAGTCATAAGTATAAAACAATATACTCTTAAGATACACTTATTTAATATATGAGTATTGATACCGACACTGCTATGAATACTGTATTGTTATTGTGGCTGACACTAATACTCTTTATTATCATTAACACTATTTAATGTTATTGATCATGATTCTAATATTATTACTAGCATTAGTACTATTGATTGTTATTGATACTATGACTGATGATGTAATTGATTGAGATTTGATGAGTTATAGAAGGAAAATTTTATATAGATAATCACTATAGACATTTTTATAAGATGTATAGCATTATTGTTCTCTTTTATATTACATTAATAACATATTATTCTCTTTTATATTACATTAATTTTAATTGTAAGATTTTAGTTATTTGATGGACTATGTGCACATTACGTGGTTTTACATATTTCCAAGATAGGATAAGAATTCTATGATACGAGGCTTCAGACAAAACAAAAATGAATTCATGTTTCTTTTTTATGTTCATTAGTAAGCTCTAGTTAAATGATTAAAATAAAAAATAAATGTAATTCTTTAAATATAGATCATGGAGTGTGACAACATTAAGGCCCACTGATTTCATCTCCTATTATCACCAAGTGCATTGATGCACACCATAATATATAAGGTTAATGCATGCCATAAATATCAACTCTAACCTATGATATTATAGCTAAGATTTATACCGAGCTTCTTTATATTTGATCTCCTCTCCATAAATGAGAATAACAAAACATATACCAAATAATATCTTAAAGATAACTCATATGTCTATCACAGGGTTTTTCCAACTCACATCAGAAAATTCATTCAGTATTATTTGTAATTATTATATTGTATCGACTTCTTCCCTAATTATAAAGAAAAATTTTATTTGCAATCAATGATATAGGTTAGTGGGATAATTTCAATGTAAAAACTCTAGTATCTCTTACAACTCTCTTTTATTTATATATATATACTAAATCTTCATACAAAGCTAATATCTAAAACACTTCCTTCTTTTTCACCACACAACAAGGATATTAATCTCAAATAATTATAAATTGATTAATAAAATTAGGATTGATAATACATTTTATTAATTAAAATCATCAATAAATAAATAAGATATATACAATTAAATCTTAATAATTAATAATACATTTCATTAAATTTTATTTATTAATTTATCTTAATTATTAATTTAAATTTAATAACTAAAATGAATAAATTAGCTTAATAAAATTAATAATTAAGTATTTAATTACAATTTAATTCATTTAATTAAGGTAAGTACAAACAAAGTTAATATAACAAGTTGTTCCAATCATATAAAATTTTAAATATTGAAGTAAGTAGTCAAAAAGTTTATCTTAGCTTAGTGGTATTTAACAACTATAATATTTGATAAAGCTCTAAAAAAATTTACTTAATTGACATGAATGTTGACGTATTACCAATGTTGGGGACTACTAATACAAAAATTAGGGTCATCCAATCTTCAATTTTAGCAAACTTAAAGTTAAAATGATCATATCGGTAAAACAAGTCACGTAGATCTTGAGGGTATTATGTGGGTTATCATGTCATATATATGATATTAATTAGTACATCATATCACCATAACTTACAGTGTTTCATATAAGCCTAATAGCTTCATAATTCTATACACACATACCAAATATTATGTTATATCTTATCAAATTCATACCAGTATCAATATTACATTACAATACATATCAATTATTTCAATGCATATTACATTTATGTATTATCATATCACATCATAGTACATCACTTTCAACCCATTTTAAGTGTACATTTTTCCTACTCATTTCACATAGAAATTCTTATAGAAATATTTAATCGATAAAAATGCAATTAAATCACATCAAATTATTCAAAATGATCAAATCTATAACATATCAAAAAGTTACACGACGAAAAGCTTACAAAATCAAGAGATGATACATTCTTGACATATTTAAAATAAATACAATTTGTAGAAATTAAAACTATAAAAAAGAGTAAGAGTTTAATCACTTACTTTCAATAGAACAAAATTTGTAATAGAAATAGAAACAGACAAAAATGACTCAAACTAGTCTCTCTCATTTCTCTCTCATCTTCTTCTCCCTTCTCTTCTCCTTTTTCTTTCTTCCTAGCCAAACAAATGCTTAAGAGTGAGGGAGGGAATGAATGGCAGAGATATGTTTATTAAGAATATATAAAATACCATTTTAATGCCTGACGCAGCGGTACTTCAATCAAGCACTGCTATGCTACATGTTTAATCTATAATTAATGTAGAACATAGCCTTTAATGTCGCGACAACAATGTGTATAACAGGCGGTCAATGGCAGCGGATGTGGGGCGCGGTGGCAGTGGGGGCTGCTGGTGGGCAACAACAATAACAGTAAATTTATGATGTATTTGAAAACCATCAAAATATGGGGAATTTTAAATAAGCCAAAAATGAACTACATGGTGAATTCCAATTGTACTAAAATTTTACACTGCATTTATTTAACTTCAAACCAAACACGAATATTTTTAAAACCTTTGTATTTAGAATATTTTACTTCAAACTAAATAATCCTATTAAAAGTTATTTAAAATTCTTATATTTACCTTCCCCTTACTAACACCCTTATGCGGTACTATAGTTAAATCCTACTTGAGGCAAACAGCCCCATCGGAGTCGGCCTTTGCTTGTAGTATTTAGCATTCCTAGCCGCTCGTTTATTCCCGCTAGAGTTGTCTCTCTACCTCTCTACAGGAAACCACTGAGAGAGAAAGCTTCCACGTTATCGTCGTCTCTCTCCTTCACAAGCAAGGGCTAATGCTTCTTCTTGCTGCTCTCGAACCTACTCGTGCTCGCCTCCCACCTCATCGAATGGTTTTGTAGGGCTTCTCTATTTTTTTTCTGACTTCCTGTACCGAGGTCTGGCAAGCGGCAATGGCTGCTGCTGCTTGCTCTTCCACGTGTGTTCCTGGCGGCGAGCTCTTTGTTCGCCCTAATGCCCTTCACAAGGGGACGCGCTCCCCGAAGCTCTGCAGTGGAGGTGAGCCATCTTCTTCTGTTAGTAATGGAATACTGCTGATTCTGCTTGTTGGCGTCTTTAAATTCTGTAAATCCAGTTAGTAAATCTTGAGAGGATTAAAAGCTGAAAACTGTTTGGCATGAGACTATTAAATCTTACTAAATCTTGATACGCTGTTTGGCTATTTTGATACAGGATAAGATTTGTGTGAGAGAAAAATGCAATTTTGATGAACGCTATTTAAATTGACATAGTTCTAATATGTTATTATCTTGAATGGGGAAAATTTATTAGAAGATAATGCTCTTAAGATTGATGGAATAAATGTTAAGTACATGATATGGTATTTTTGATGAATTTGAAAATTGTAATTATAATATAACTTTTTTGGAAGATCAATTCATACCTAGGTGTGAATCTGTTCTTTTTTAGAGTGTGGATACGAATGGTGATGTGACTTATGGAAATAAATTTGGATGGTCAAAATGTTGATTTGTCTCATGAGAATTATTTGGTAAGGGAATATCATTGATTCAAATTTTATATAAGAATAATAAAATTGTCAATGCCAATGCTATTTGAATTTGAGTTTTTGGTAGCAAATAAGTCACATAAAACTAGTTGAATGCAACAAAAATTAGAATGCTAAGTTGGACATGTCACACTAGGAATGATGGATTGATAGGAAACTATATTAGAGAGTGGATGCAATATTTTCTGAATATATGATAGTGAAAAATAGATTTAGGTGATTTTGGAATGCATATGTTCACTGTTAAGGTAGTCGATAAAGTTTATATGAAAGAAATATGAAGAACAATAATAAACTAATGGTACAATAACTAAAAATTGTGCAAAATTTTTTTGTAGATTGGAATTAACATTTCATATGATACTCAACAAGAATGAATGGAGAAGTAGAGTTCATAAAACTTTTTTTCCATTTATGGGATAAGGCTTATGGTAATGATGCTGGGATATTTAATGTTATCAGTTGAAAAAAATACACTATATACATTAACTTTCTTGAATAATTAAAATTAAAGAGCATTCTTTCTCTGGCATAAATTTTTTGCATTGGTAATTGGTATGACTCTTGAGTAGACAATGCCACTCTTTAGTTGGCGCTAAATTTGAGAGTTATTGGCCAAAATGCTACTTGAAAGAGCATGCTTTCTCTGACATAAATTTTTTTCTTTGGTATGACTCATGAGTAGACAATGCCATTCTTCAATTGGCACTAAATCTGAGAATTATTGGCTAAAATGCCACTCAAAAAAATTTTAGAGAATTGAATGTTGATTGTTGGTTAATTTTCTTGCTATGTTACCATGCAACGAAAAAGTTTGATGGAATCTTAATCATTATAAATGTCAGGAAATGTAACTTAAAATAATAAAATTTGCAAATTTTGTTAAGAGGTGGATTAAGAATGGACTTTGATATTTTTCTTATCTTTTGCATGTTAAGCGCAATGATTAGGCACCCTTCATTTGTCTAAGGTGTATGTAATTGGTCAGGCAAGCTAGTTTACATTTCATTTGCGTTTCATTAGCTAATTGCCCCTGCCATCTTAAACAGTTTGCACTCTCAGTGCATAATTTTGAATAAAAACTTAGATAAGACTCATCTTCTAACTTTATCTTTTGCCTGTTAAGCGCAATGAATAGTTACTGTTTTCATTCTAACTTAATCATGTGCTCTTCTGTTTATTAGTTGTTGTCGTTCTTTTACAGTTTTTTGGCGCTAACTTTAACTTTAGCTAATCTTTTTGAACAACAAGATATCCTTCAACAAGAGGGTGGTTTATTTGAATAGAAAGGCTTAATTTTTTGTTTTGTTACCATAAATTTGCAAGGTTTTTGTGTCATGGAGCTTGAACTAAAGGGTATCAATGTTTGGCTTATTATGCCATTGGTCAAACCAAATTTCTAGTTAAGAGCCATCCATTTGTTATGCTTATGCTAATATAGTTTTTAATTATATGACGTGGAATTAAACCCAATATAATAACTTGTCTTAACATGTTCATGATTTGAAGGTTCTTTCTTCCTTGTTTAAATAATCAAATGTAGTTCTTTTCCTGTTTATTGTTTGATGTTACAGTTAATTATAATAATGTATTTCATGTGCATCAAAACTAGTTATCCACCAAAACTATCTTTTTTTCTCTCATCTATTAGGTATGGTTAAAGTTTTGCTAACCTTTATTGATTCATTTATCATTTTTTTTTTATAAAAACCCAATGTCATCCAAAGTTTTGCTTTTCAACGTCTTGGTGTGAGGATTCAATAGTGGTAATGGGCATCATTTTTGTTTTTTGAACTTATATTTGGTGCTGTCTAATTATATGTTAATTTTGTGCAGTTACCGTGGCTTCACATGCTTCCTTTCATGGTCATATTTGTGTAGCCACGAGAAAACATATTTTTTCTCTTAAATCTGCTCGGAGTGTTCCCATTTTTTTTGAGGAAAAAGTTTTAGTGCCATTACGGATGAACTTCCAATCACCAGGAAACTCAAATTTCAAATCTTGGTATCTTGAGAAGCAATGCAAACATTTTATCAAAGCGGTTGCTACTGTTGAACCATATTGCTTTATAAATTCCGAAAGCAGCCTCATGGATGATTCTAGTTTGTGGTTCGATTCTAACCCTGAAAATCGAATGGCTCAATCTTCAGTTGAGTGTCCTCAGCTAGATGAGAGAGAGACATTAAGACGGATGAGGATTTCAAAGGCAAACAAGGGGAATATTCCATGGAACAAGGGAAGAAAACACAGCCCAGGTATAAACTTTAGTTTCCCTTTAAATCTTAATGCAATTTACATTTTTTTTAACTTGCAGAATTTGGTTTCTTATCTTGGCGAGTTATTTTTTCTGTCAGAAACTCTACAAAAGATCCGAGAGAGAACCAAACTTGCAATGCAGGATCCCAAGGTGAAGTCATGTAAGAAAAATGCATATTGTTTTAGCCAGTAGCTGCCATGAAATTTAAGTAATAATGCTCATCAAATATATCGTATTAGCCTTACTTGCACTATATTAAAACTCCTGTTGTTGCTTGTATCGGTTTCTCATCCTCTAACTATATTAGTATATATTCCTGAATCTACATTTGAATAATAATTGCAACCCAAATTTGAGATCTCGTTTCTATTTTATTGTATTAAAAATGAATATGTACTTATGTTCAGATTTTTTCATGAACTGAGCCTATACCCGAGCAAGAATTTCAACTTGAATTTGATTTTGAAGTTGAAAATTGAGATGAATTCTGAAGCTAAACCTCTACTAGTAACTGAACTTGTGTATGTGATGGATAGAAAATTTTAAAACTCAAGTAGAAATTGTATTAACTGAAATTGAACTTACGTTCATATTTAATAGTAAAAATTTAATCTTTTCTTGACTGGGACTTTGAGTTGCTGTGTGAAATTGATTGCACACTTACATTTGAATTGAATTTCTAATTGAAACTCCTGAATATAAACCTGAATTTTTAAAAGATATTGAATATATTATGGACAAATCTTGTCTGTTGCAATGATAAACTAATTCTTAAATCTGAACGATTGATGTCTACTAAAGTTGACAAATGAATTAAAGAAGTTGATTTCACTTCTGGTAGATTTTCTGATGAATATATCTCTCCTTTCTCAAACTGAGATTGATGTTATATTTCAGTTCTTATTTTGTTGATTCACAAATTTATAAATAAAGACTTATGGAGGAAGTTAAATCAAATCAATATTTTGATGAATGTATTAATTGCAAAAATATAACAAAAATTTGATTTTTTAAAGTTCGGTTGTACATGAAAGGTTGTAAATCATTTTCACTGTTTTTTAATCCATTTAGGATGGCTTTCTTCAATGAGGTTGTTTATCCAAATTGACATTTAATACTTGTATCTTACATATAATACTAGGTTACTAGTCATTATTAGTATCCTTTGGAAACATACTGGCATTCTTGTGATTTCACTACTTTTTTCATATCATTTGTATGATTTGCATGAAGAGTTTTTCAAAAAGCTAACAATACACTGACAATTATAATTCTATTGCTATTGTACATACAATTCAAATTAGGTGATAAGGTAATGGCATGAATGATTTTTGAAGGGCTTCCTACATCTTTGAGAAATTAATTACTAGAAAGTAGGGGTCATATACAGTTTCACAACTCATTGTGATATAAATTGGGAATTTTAAGAAATTTTTGTAGTATTCCAAACTTTAATGTAACTAATTTGATTTTTTTATGATACTATTGCCATTTTTATGAATTATTTTCTTTTTCCATCCCTTTTGAATTCATATCCAACACCTTACTAGATGGATCCACTCGTCTTCATGGGGTACCTTGCAAGAAGCTGAACAACTTCACCCATATTTGCTTGACAAGTTTCACATGCCGGATTTGTTGGATCCAAAGTTTTTACAAGCTAGGTAGATTGATGCGGAAGCATGAACTTAAGGAGCTCGTGTTTGCTACAATCATAGGATTATTTGATTGCCATCACAGTTCTGCGTCTATTCATGCCACCTCTACCTCTTGCTATTCTATTTCTCCCTATACCTCTCAATTCAAGTCACCTATTTTCTTGTTACTCTACTTCTTGATATTCATCTATTCTCGCTACCCACCATCTCTGTTATCATTGCTCCCGCTAATTTTTTGTTCTGTTGGTCTTTATTTTTGTGTTATTTCTTCACCTAATTTGATGGTTCCTTATATAAAATGTGAAATGGATTTTACAAATTAGGAACTAAGCTTTTATAGAAGATTTTTGCTACTAGAATTCATGAAGGATTGATTAAAACCTATTGTATTTGAAAGAGTCTTGATAAATTATATTAAGTTATTTTTTCTTGGGTTTTTTATAGGCTATAAATAGGATCCTTAAAGCATGTAAATTTCATTGGTATTTATTTGTAAAATTATTCTTTTTTCGCTATTCTTGTCTTGTTGTCTTGTTGGATGTGTATTTTTCTTCATAGATGTGAACAAATACTTGACGGGGGTGAATCTCTTCTAATTGGTGTGAAGCCTCATTTTTTTTGGTGGTTTCTATCATTGTTCTTATTTTAATTTTTTAGTCTCTAATTTTGCATTTGATTGAAACTTCGTTTAGTGTAGTACATATTGGATTTCCCCTTTTTAGTGCTAGCTTGATCATTGTTGGAATTTATATTTAATCACTATTTTCTTGTGAAATTTTAAAATTTGGCAATCACTAAGTTGTTATTTGGAATGAAAGAACCGTGTTTGCTATTTTTACATTAATAGAAATTGATTTTTTGCTAAACTTAAGAGTTAGTAACTTACAGATTTTGATTTTTGCATGCTTTTATTGAGTATTTCATCTTAGGTTGCATTAGTGACCATAGATCCATCATTGACGTACATTAAGAGCCTCTCGTTTCTTTCATGCTCTAACTTAATTTATCGACTATACAAAATTGATCCAAAAAGGTTCCTTTGGAATTAAATCGAGATTAATTTTGTATAGTCGAGAGACTAAATTAGAATCAATTTTATATCCCAATTATAATATGAGGCACAATTTTTGATCAATTTTCTATAGTCAAGGTAGTAAATTAGAGCAACATAATACTTTTGGACTAAATTGGCCACACACGTATAATCTGGGGATCTATCTTGAGTTTTTTCTGATAAGTTTGCATGCCTCACAAATATGTATTTATGCATAAAAATTTTCCATTTATTATTTCAGTATTATCCACTTTATCCTATCGAGAGAAAAAAAAGTGGTTTTAGTATAATATTCATTTTGGGAACTATATAGCTTCATAAATTCTAAAGAGTTCAATTTGCAGGTCAAAAGGAAGTTGATGAACTTGGGGCATGCTCAGAGGTGATTTACTTTGATTCTATTATTTACATATAAAGGACATATTGTCTTATATTGTTTCTGCTATTATGGATAAAAAAGAAATGCGTTACTCAACCATCTGAAATATGAAATTGTTATTGAAAGATCTGAGAAAGAGGTCATTTTATCTTTTTAATTCTTTTTTGGAGTTTATACCAGTCATTTTCAAAGGACTAGCACTAGGCTGGAATACTTCAAATTTAATGGGATCATTCTAGATTGTAACATCTGGGCATGCTATTATGAATCTTATGCTGCAAAAACTTTTGTATTTTATTTTATTTTTTATGCTCTAGCGCTTGATAGAAGAAATGGTGAAAGGTAGACACTTCGACAAATTCTTGTTGGAGGTCTCTAGCTAATTTTAGATCAGCAAATGCCTTGACAATGCTTTTGTTTTGGTGGAAACCATTTCCATTTTTGGCACTTTGCTGAAGTTACTTTCTTAACCTTTTATCTGTATATGGCGTGCAACTTAGGAAAGTAGCATGTATTACGCCTCAAATATGGCTTATACATGGCCATAATAAAATATAATTATGGGTGAATTATATGCATAACACCTAAAATTTATATATTTACAAAATTTATGCCTGTCATTTTTTTGAACTATTGAACATGTTTAGTTGTCCATGCCATAGTTAAATCATTGAGAATTTGTTTAATCAAAAGCAAAAATATTAGTTGTAATTTTATTGTGAATTTTAATATTTGTTTGACAATTTGAAAAATTGAGGTATTAAAGAGTTAATTTTATACCATTCATTTTCAAAGGACTAGCATTAGGCTGTAGTACTATCTTTTATTTTTATTTTTATTTTTAAAAGAGAAAGGAAAACTCACACAACAATCTAAAACTCTGATATCAAATTGATGCAACCTAAGAACCAAATTGATGCAATCTAGGTTTTAAAACAAATAGGTTAACACTAAGACTGCAAATGAAAAACTGCCATTCAATATAACATAAACAAACACAAGTATTAGAAACTGAGTAGGAAAAAAAAACTTAGAAAATTGTTAGAAAAACATAAGAAATAATCAAACAATTATATTAAAATACCCCCAGAACAACCTTAAAAGGTCACCTCATATGCAAATCATGAAAATAGAGAAATGTGCTCAAAGGAAAAATCAAACAAGTGGTTCGCCACAAAAATTTAGATCTAGCTAAACCAATGCTCCTCCAGCAAATACCAACAAAACTGAGCTCAACAACTCGGTTCAGCTCACAATTTTTTTGAGAAGAAAGATACAGGTGGAAGGGTCGTGGAGAGAAGTAGAGAGAAGACCGGGAAGAATAGCAAGGATTAAGAAGATGATAGCTTGCAAGCTAGGAAGAAACTGTCACGACTCGGTCCGGTTAGCTCGCAAGTGCGAGGCGGGAACAAAAGTCGGACAATAGGAAATAATAACTTTCGCATTTCAATATATAGAACATCTTCATATCATAAGAAAGAGCTACTAAAATAAAATCATGAGGATATTTTCTTTCTATTCATTCATCAACAAAACGATTCTAACATAAAGCTTTCAAAATATAAAAGGTGTCCAAAATCATTTCCTTACATAACATCTCTAAATCCTTCTATCTCAAAACATAAAAAAAAACAAAACAAAACCTGCCGCCCGTCGTCTCTCTACGACGGTACGTGAGGGGAGGTCTATCCGTCATTATCATTTACCAGATCCTCCTGAAAAGTGTCCCACAACATCGGTGAGTCACAACTCAATAGGTGTAAATGACATTCAAATAAATTTAGGTTAGCTTTGATATTTTAATAAAAGAAAAATCAACATATTACCACATTTGTTTAAGGTGATACATGTCCTTACTACAACCTTTAAGTTATTATTCATTTCATAATCTTTCCATTCTTCCTTTTAAAACATTTATGCCTCAAATGCATATAACATAAATATGCAATGTTCATAATATATATATATATATATATATATATATATATATATATATATATATATATATATATATATATATATATATATATATATCACCGTCTCGGAAGTATCACTTGTACTGATCAGGTATATAAAATTGGTCATTCCTTTACCATTTGGTTCAAAAGAACCTCCTTTGCCATTTGGCTCATAAGAGCCTCCTTTATCATTGCTCAAAAGAGCTCCTTTATCATTTGATGCTTCTGCGTCAACATGCACATGCACATAATACTTACATATTCATAAGAGAGGCTTATGTAAATTATTCAAGTGTATGTTTTCATAAGGATATACATGTTTGCTATACTCATGTGTATATTTACATGTAAATAGAAGACATGTGTAATATATATAAAGAAAGAAGCATGAGATTCATTCAATGAGTTCTAAAAATTTCATAAAAAAGACTTTGCTCTTGCATCAAGTGATCATAAGCTTAAATAAGGAAACATGCTAGTCATAATAATATCATAAAGAGCATAAAAAAGAAAATGTCATTTCTATGTATTTGCATGTAAAAAGATTTTCTAAATTTAAAAGAAGTTCATTTCACCTATCTCAACTTGTGCACCACTTCCGGTTGTCCAATCAAACCCTTCCCTCCACACGTTCAATATCTAAAAGAGACATACACAATGTGTAAGTATAACTAGTCCTCAAATAACTTCCTAAACTCTTAGTCTATGATAATAAAGAGCTCAACCTTATGTCATGTCTATATTTTCAAATTAAACCCCTCCCACCATTTCATGAAATCTCTCATTCCCATTCTCTCTCAATTAGGATTTAGTCAAAATCTATCTTAGTTTGTATGCATGCAACATCTCTTCCTCCACTCAAAATATAGTTAAAATAAAATTAATTTTCGGATTAAATTAAACCAAAATTTAGAAAAACTTGTATTTCATATGAAAGCCCTAAATTTGTCTCTAAAATCTTTCCCAAAATCATTTGGAACCATAAGGCTCAAAAATTCTATGATTAGGGGAAAACCATAAATTCCAAAACTTAAAATTTTCATCAACCTTGCATTATTTTTCAATTAGAGGGTCTCTTATGTCATTAGGAACTACTCTTATGAATGTATCTCCAAAGAAAAACAACTTTGAGTGAAATCCTAATTTCTAAAATTCACAACTTTCATGAAAACAACTCATTCTTAGCTTTAAAAATATCTTCTCACCCTTCACTAGTAGACTTATCTCAAAGAAAACTCAAATTTTTTCAAAACCCTAACTTTCATTCCTTAGAGAAAACTCAAGGAAAAGGAGAGAAAACTCTTGCAAATCACTTACCTTAGCCTTCCCTTAGTTTTCCCTACAAGCTCCTCCACGAATGGCTGCTGGAATTCGCTCCCAAGCTCTCCCGTCGCCGCTCCTACCCGACACCTTCTCCCCTCCTCTCGGTTCGGGCCGCAAGAATGAATGGAGGACCGAAACATTTCGGTTCCTAATAAGAGTGGAATGCTCTCTTTAAATGCATAATGACCTAAAAGCCCTCACTTAAAACTCATCCCTATTCAAATGACGTCAAGGGCAAAGTTGTCATTAAGAGCTTTCCAGAAATTTTAACTCCAAAAATACATAAAATTCGATATGGGTTCTATACATCGTTCTGCTCAGAATTTTGCGCACTATTTTATAAAATTTATTGCGTCGAATTCCGACGACTTTGAAGTTTTCACTTAAAACTCATCGCAACGCATCGAAAGCGTGCGAAGCCTAAAACGGCTTTTTTGCGGGTTTTACATAAACCCTCGGGTTTGAACTTGTATTCGCCAAACAACAAACCTTTCCAATAACAATTCAGCTACTATTTATAATAGAAAGAAGGGGAAATAACATTTAATATCCCACATAAATGTGCTACCAAAACAGCTACTAAAACTCCTCCAAATCAGCCCATACATGGAGAAGTCAAAGCAAACAACACAGGGATCAACAAGGGGAAGAAACTGAGCTTCTAACGACATGAAAACCAAGAAAATACTAGGGAAAATGAGTATCCAACATTAGGGAAACCAAGAAAATAGCAGGGAAACTAAACAACTACATGGGGAAACCAAACAGCCCTCATGGGAAGTCCAAACAAGCATATGGGGAAATCAAACAGTAGCAGGGAATTTGAGGGACAAAGAATACCAAATGGAGTGAAACTACCTAAAAGTACCAAACCCAAGTATGATCATGGGTGGTTTTCCATCATAGGGTAATATAAATAAAAAGAAACATAGAGTCCAAAACATAGAAAAATAAAAACATCCAAACATAGAAAAATGAAAAAACATAGAATGATAATTCTTGATTGTATCAAAAGCACCCACTGTGAAAACCATACCTCCCCTTCTAGTACTCTTCTCTTTATGTTAAATGTCATTGGTCCTCCTTTGGCCATATATGGCATGCCCACATGAACTTTTTAAAGCTCGTTGACTTGTTTTATTTATTAATTAATTGTTTAGATTAAAACCTAGGGAATTGTATGAATTTAAGAACTGGTGTTAAAGACAAGAATAAATTATGGAAAGCGAGTTGATTTTCAGTAGAATATTATCTTAAATTCAAGCAATCTTTCTATGAACTCAATCTTGACATGCTTTTTACTGTTTGGAAGTGTGCAATTGGGAATCCGCTGATTTACTATAATGCTGGATCCTAAGAGTATCCATTGATTGCTAGATATGAAAAGATCCAACTGCTTTAAATGCCGCCAGCTCCTCCTGTGGTCATGAAATGCCCACGCTCTTGCTCCTGCATGTGTATACCACTTCTGCTTGGGTGTCCAACCCACGAGCTCTCCATGCCATCCCGATTCTCACCCTCTTTTCTAATTCTTCCATTGCCATCTTATTGATCCATGAGAGCATTGCTGTCACCTACCCAATCCATGGGTTATTCTAATTGTAATTAATTATGCGGTTAATTTTCATTTCTTGAAATTTATATATACCCTGCTAAGGGTTCTAAGTTTGTATAAATTTAATATAAATAATAAAATAAACTCGACCAATTTTCTCTAGTTTTTTTCGTGATATGAAAGCTTTAGACTTCACTTCTTTTTGTACTCCAAAGCTATTAACTTTCATTGTTGCATTGTCGTAATCTTTGAACCTTTATTGCTACGTTCTTTCTATTCCTTCTAATTTTCTCATAGTTGTAGCCTTCATCACCACAATCTTGTTTTGTCCTTTCTCTTTTCACAAGCTAATTACTACCATAGTTTTCAATACTTTCCATTTCCAACTACTACCACCTAATTCTTGTCGCTATAATATCCGCTCTGTCCTTTTAATTTCTATAGTACTGGGATTCCTTATCATAGCATATTCCTACATTCCCTGAAGACTTATATATCACTGATTACATAGTCTTGGGGTCCTTATTCCATATTTTTGCTATTGTCCTATGCATTGACTTTACCACCTCTTGGATTTCTTTTTACGAGGATATTCACATTGAAATTAAGAAACTTAAAGTTGATTCTTGCTGTTTATGATGGTGGTGGGTAACCTTTTGGTGAGATTAAATGCTAGAAAATGCTATGGATCTTTAATTTGATATTTGTAGAAGTGTTCTGGAGTTTATGGTGGAATGATATGAGGTTTAGAGGGGTATATTAATAGAACTACTAAGACTAGTCTAATTTGAGCTGATTTGAAAAATCACTTTAGAAAGTGACCTTTATGTGACATTAATGACTATAAATGATGGTGAAATGTTAGATTTGGATGTGAATTTATGATCTTAAGTTGATGGTAGGAATTGGAGTTTAAGAGAATGTTGAAGTGTAGGGAATAAGACTAGGTCTAAGTGTTTCCTGTTTGGGCCATTGATTATGTGAAAGTGTTTAGAATGATTTTATGATCTTGATTGTTTGTTAATTAGTCTTAGGGGATGCTTATGAAATGGAGGAAGAGTTGTGAATGATTTAGAGTAGGTATTTAAGAGGATTTGTAAGTAATATAGAAGAAATAATGATAACTACCTAATCTCACCAAAGAAGAGGCACACACTTGAAGCCATCAAGCACAAAACAAATGGATAGAACTTACTTAAAAAATTATTTAATTCCAAAATTAAAAATTACAATTCATAACAACCCATATTTATAGGCATTACGAGACTATTTTTTAGAGAAAAAAGTGAAAAAAGGAAGGGGGTTGTTGCACAATAAAAATGATTTCCATTTATCCATTTTTTTAATGCCTTATCCTTACCTAATCATTTCATGGTTGGCCATACAAGTTTTTAGATAAAAAATAAAATATAAATTATATTTAAAGCAATGGGCTCATTATTGGGCTCTTGTAATTGAGCCTTTTTTTTTTTAATTTTCTTGGGCTTTCGTCTTAACTCTTATAATTGGACTTTTATCTTGATTATCTTCATCCATATGATGTGTTACATCGGTTTATATGTTAGGAGAGTCAAAATATATGGTTTTTACCATATCTTGGAAATTATGTGGAATTAATTTTTGGTGGTTATAAAAATGACACTTAGGTGGTACTAACCAATACATTGAACGAGCTACTCATGGCTCAACTTAATTAGATTTGGCCTATGTTAAGAAAGGTAGAGGTAGAACTAAAAAGACTTGGTTAGAAATATTAGAATCTTTCTCTATTAGATTTAAATGAGAATTTGACTCTTAACAGGACACAATGGAAAAAAAATATTTATGTAGCCGACCTCACGTAGTTGGATGAAGGCTTGATCTTGTTGTTGTTGTTGTTTCATGATCGTTTAATTAACTAATCGAACAAGCTTGAACACTTATAATTACTCGATTTATAAATGAATAAATTTGATAGCTTAGTCATTTTATTTATGACCATGAATAATATTATTTAAATTAAATATTAACTTTGGATGTGAATGACTCTTTCCTACTAAAGTTGGTAAAGCAATTGAACAAAAATATTTAATTCCTGATGGAATTTCTTACTTATCTCCACTACTAAAACTGAAATTGATTATGTTTTTGGTTCATGATTTTCATAAAAATTCATAAAAAGTGACTTCGGGAGGAAAGTGTGTAGACCATCTCTATTAATTTTTAAGCAATTTAGGTTAGCTTTCTTTAAGCAGTTTATTTATCTAAATGGACTTTTCATATTTATGTTGTATGTTTTAATACTTTTTTTATCATATCATCATATATGATTAAATTATAAATTATTGTTAGTATTCCTCATGACACTTATCAATTTTATAGTATTTTTTAATTATTTTTTCCCTATGCTTTGCATTATTTGCATAATTTATTTGGTTTGCTTGAAGAGATTCACAAAAAAACCTGATTGTTGATTTGAATGACATGTCTCCTAAAAATTCAATTGATCAACACAAATCTCAAGGAAATATTTGAATTAGAAACTTTAGAATTAAATTCAAAGCCATCTAAACTCCGATTTTAGCAGACATAGTCGAATTGAATGTTTCGATAAGATGAACTCATCAACACAAAAAATGATTTGATCAGACTCCGTATGAACCCAAATTAAGCAATTGCAGCATATTTGAAAACTCATGAATATTAATCAAGGGTGTCTCCAAATAGTTTCTAAATCTTATTTGCTTATAGTTAAATCAAGCATCTCGACGAGATGAATCTTACCGGCCTTATATTTTTTTACTGTGAAATCATTAAGACACTCCAATGATATATATGAATGATCTATGAACAAAGGGTATCAATATGGATCATTTGATGGAGTGTCTTGGATTATGGTCAATTTACCTAAATACTCTAAAATTCATAAATAGGGCTCTATTCTTTGCGCGGGGCTGAGGGTCAAGAGATAAGAGAATTAAAGAACTCCATTGATTTTTTGGAGATCACCTGCGATGGCCACCATAAAAAATCACCTCTACTATTATCAGATTTTTATTATCTGACTATTGTCACTTGACTATTTTGTCCGCTTTTAATATCCAATTTTTTTAATATTTACAACAAAGATCATATAATTATTCGTAATTGTGTATAATCCTAACTTCTTCCATTGTGAGGAAGGGAGAATTCTCCTATCTTCTATTATTTAGAGAATTCATTCAACTGGGCTAGGCCTTGTGTTATTTTTGAGTTTTCTATTTAAAAAATTCTAGCATCTCTTACAAACTTCTATCTGTGCTTGTTAGATATTTGTATAAAGTTAAGATATTAAATACTCTACCATTACAAATTTTTTACCATTTAACAATAATAATTATAAGTAAACTGTTGTTGTGAATAAGTGCTTGTTGAATTAAAATAGATGATAGTCTAATAGTACATTTAAAATTTTAAATGCTTCTTGTGAGGATTCTAATACAACAACTATAAGAAAGATGGGTCTTCTAAAACCATACAATACATTGGGATGAATACTTCTGAAATAGAAATTTTGAAAGCTATGGTAGTATTCTAAGCATCATTGTATCTAATTTAAGCTTATTTCATGAACCTCTTGCTAGTATTGTGGATTCGTCTCTCTTTTGATTTTCTCATTGCAAATTCACATCCATCTCTTTACTAGACTAGTCCAATCTTTTTGTTCTTGAAGTCATCTTTTGTACATGAATTTTTTCACAATTATTAGTGAGTGCCACAGGTTTCTTGTATCTTGGGATGAAAGGTTTATTTGTGACGATTCATGGGCTACCTTGTTGGAAGCATATCAACTTTGCCTAGATTTGCATGATAAATATCCAATCTTTAATTCACCGGAGCCAAAATTTTCCGAGTCAATTAGAATGATGCAAACCAGGATGTCTTTGATTATCATAGTTTTGCTGACTTTTTATAATTCTGGATCCTCAAGAAAGTCTTTGATTGTTATAGTAACTGTTGATTGTTACAGTACTCGATGAATGCTATAATATCCTTTAATTGCTGCAATGTTGAGATTCCTTATTGCCTTAGATTGCTATAGTATCCTTTAATTGCTTCAATGTTGAGATTCCTTATTACCTAGGACTGCTATACTTTGAGAGCCTTATACATTGTTGATTGATACAATACTGAGGCCTTCTTTTATGATTACTATTGTATCGGGTGGCGTTTGCTTCTTGAATTTCCTTACATGGAGGAATAGTACTTACAATTTCTTATTAAATATTTTGAGGGTTCCATGAATTTAATTATTTTGGTTTATTGTGGGTTATAAATAGTACCCCTTCTTTAGTTGGTCTAGTATCACCAACATGGCCTTATTTTGGGGAAAAACTGCTGCAACAAAATCACTAGGGAGGTGGGTTGTGCCATGGATTCCGAAGCATTTCCTCATATTTCCTCTTTTAACTCTCTAAGTATTCCTCTTTCCTTATTATTAATATTTAAGCCTCTATCAAAGGTTGATGGTGACATTTAATATACATCTTAGAGTCTATTAGAATCTTCTCATCAATGAAAATGTTGTTAAAGCACACCTGTGCATCATGTGCTTATGAGGTGCAATCATGCAACAAATCGCATATGTTGCATATCGTAGAATCCTGATTTATATTTCATGGTATGTTTCAACACCTACCACAATAATCTGGCACAATCATTTGTTTCTTTTCACTGTTTTTGGTAATCATTAAATCATTGTTCATTAGTTCTTCATTCATCCAGCTGCTTCTTGGTGGTTGGCTTTAGTAGTTTGGTTGTTGGCATTAGTAGCTAACTCACAAGTTTTTTCTTAAGAATGCTTCTTGATGCCTTACCTTTATTCTATCTCTTGCTTCACACTCTCTCTGTCTCTCAATCTCTAGTTGGTAAATCCATCTCACAAGTTATTTTTAATTTTTAGTTATTCCTAAATCAATTCATTATTTCTATTATTTATACATTTGATTATTTTTCTTCAGATTTTGAACAATTATAAATTATTATTGTTGAAAGTATCATTGTATTTGCTAAAAAAGTATTCGATGTGATTTAAGTTTAGTTAAGTAAATACGTGTATATGATATATGCCTCATGAACACCCTTGCTTTGCATTGTGAACATTGAAGCAAAAAAAGAGCCCTTATGCATTGCATTGTGCTTAGTAATTTGAAAATGCCATTCAAAGCTTTGTTGAAGGCTTGAGTGTCGTCATATGCCATACTCTTCTTGTCTATTGTAACTATTGTATTATGTACGTTTCTCTCAAGTGTAACTCTTCTTTGATGAAAATTCATGGCTTCTACTCTCTTTTCCTCTCAGCACTTTCGAGAAAACTCTCTAGTCAGTCCATAATATTATTGCTATGCTCTTCTTTTGTTGTCATAGTGGAATATTTGCATGGCTTGCTATGAAGAGTGCTTAGTGTGTGAATCGAACCACTATAAACTTCAGTCTCTTTTCTTTGTGTTCTCCTCTCTGTCTTCTGATAGAGTAACTCAAACTCAATACTTTATTGTCTCTTTTTTATTTGAACCATTAAACATTTCCATTCTTCTCAATTTAGTCAGTAAAGCAAATTTTAATCACTCACACATCAAAAACATATAAAAATTATTGAACATTGTGTATTAAAATAAATTTTATTTTCCTTGATTATTGCATGTATGCTGGTTGGATGTGTATTTATTGAGTGCTACGTTGGTTTTGAAAACTACATCCGGGCAAGTCTCCTTATACCAAAGTGAGGCGTGGATCTTCTTTTTGGGTGATTTATTGCCTTATTGTGCTATTAATTTTTTTAATATTTATTGTGTGTGTCATTGAAATTTTGTGAAGTGTAATACATGATAAATTCTTTTGTAGTCTAATTCTTGATTGCACTAAAATCTTATATCCTTAACGTTTTTTTTTCTAAGACTTAAGATTTTGGAGATTATTAAATTGTTATTTGAAACGAAAGAAGTGTGTTTGTTATTTTTTAAATTAACAATGACCTAGTCTTGTGAAAGGTAGGAGTTGGTAGCCCCACATATTGTAATCTTTTGTGTTTTTATTACATCTTATTCTAAATTGTATTTGTGAATCCTAGACCGTTAACTGTGCTACATTAGGAAGTCTCCAGACAACATGTATATTTTTTACAGCAAACATCATGGTACATCACTGGCTTTAGGCTTTCTACAACTACTCTTCTTTATAGATAAAAGTGATGGACCAGCTGATTTGATTGTGAGAGAATTAAGAAGTTTTTTAATTAAGAGGGAGATGTTTAGGAAGGTTCTTAATCAAAGGGACTTAATTAGGAGATGTTTCCTAATTGAAGATGACATATTTAGGGGCTGATTTGAAAGCTGATTTGGGAGGGACATAATCAAGGAAATAGGAGGGAATTGGGGAGGGCTGTTTGGGTATTTTTTGTTTATTATTTGCTTTAAATAGGTGGTTTTCCAAGGGTTAAGGCATCTTGAATTTGGCTGAAATTTGAGATCTCTTAGGTTTTCTTTTGGCTCTAGTGGCGACTAGAGATTGGGAGAGATTGATCCTCCTCTTGAATAGATGATCAATTGTATCATGGTATTTTCTATTTCCCTTTCATCAAATAATACAAAATTATCTACTGTTTTTGTGGTTTTGTGTGGATTTTGTGGAGAATTTTCGCTGTTTTTTGAAGATTGATAGGAAATACTTGAGATCTACAAGTGTTTCCTATCAAAAAGCTCGAAGAAATTTAAGATAATTATTTGAAATATTGCAAACTGAAGAAATTAGATCAATAGTTATCTCGGCTTTAGCAAAGAAGTAAAACAATTTGTACATCCTAGTCAAATATCAAACCATATGTGGAACTGCCCCTCCTTATGATAGATTTTTTAAACAGAAATGATGAAATGAGGTTAATTTAGCTATGATCTGCTTGTTATCAGTCCTTTTCAACATGATACATTGTCCGAGATGGTATCTTAGGCTTCGTTTGAGGTGGCTTTCTTACTGCTTCTTAAAGCAACTTTTTAGAACAAAAATTAAAATCTTTGTACACGAAAGTTGCTTTAAGAAGCAATAAGAAAGCCATCCCAAACGAAGGCTTAATATTTTGTAATCTTTCCAGTATAAATGTGTCATGAAAATGAAACCTTTATTGGAGCTTTTATATTGATTGAATTTATAAGTCTTATTTGACAATACACTTTGATTTTATGTATTCTTTTTTTACCACCTTTTAGTGATGAAACGAAGAAGAAAATTGCAGTAGGGGTGAGGCAGGGATGGCAAAGACGGCGCGGAATTTTGATGGTTCAAGACAGATGTATATTTGAATGGCAAAACCTGATTGCAGAAGCATCAAGGAAGGGTTATGCTGGTGAGGTTGAGCTACTATGGGATTCCTATAAGGTTATAGGAGAACAACTGAAGCAGATGTGGTTAGAGAGCATTGAGAAGAGGAAATCAATGCCTAGGCCAAAAGGCAGTAAGAGGGCACCCAAATCTCTCGAGCAGCGGCGGAAGATCTCAGAGGCTATCACTGCCAAATGGGCTGATCCTGTAAGAAACCAACCTTGAAACTCTTTTTATTCTTTTCCCTTGCAAATTACCAAAATTCTTTTGTGATTTTTCAATCTTTCTCCATATCTCAGGAATATCGTAATCGAGTTCATACTGCATTGATCAAGTATCATGGTACAGTAACTGGATCAGAAAAGAAGCCCAGGAGAAAACCAACTGGAGAAACTTCGACTGAAAAAGGCGTTTCGATGAAGAAGAAACCTGAACAGACTACTCAATTGAACATGGAACTAAAGAGCTTCAAGCAAGTAACATATAAGAAAAGAAAAAACTCTGCCCCTTCCTACAAGGATCCAATGTCCAGTGCCAAGTTCGAGTTGCTCAAGAAAATTAAAGCAGAAAGAGCAGAAATGGAAAGCAAGAAAATAGAAGCCACAATGAGGGCCAAGTATGTTTTACTTATTACCCGACCAAACCTTCTTAACATGCCTTAACTTCTTCCTGTATGTATTTTTATGCTTTTGTACAATGCTAGTTTGTGATAGAGATGAGGATGCTCAGGTGGATGAGTGGTTTTACTCTTAGAGATAAGATACGAAATGAGCATATACGTGAAAAGGTTGGAGTGGCTCTAGTAGATGATAAGATTAGAGAGAGTCGTCTTAGATGGTTTGGGCGCATAAAACGCCGGCCTTCCGATGATCCGGTTAGGAAAGTAGAGGTATTAGATTTGACTTATGTTAAGAAAGGTAGAGGCATACCTAAAAAGACTTTGTTAGAAAATATTAGAAATGATCTTTCTTTATTAGATTTAAATGAGAATTTGATTTTTAATAGGACACAATGGAGAAAAATGATTAATGTAGCCGACCCCATGTAGTGGGATAAAGGCTTGATGTTGTTGTTGTTGTTGTTACAATGCTAATTTTTCTATCATAAGCTTATTTTCCATTGGTTGTTCAGGCTACTGATCGCTGAAGCTGAGAGAGCTGCAAAAGCTCTTGAGGTAGCTGCACTGAAGAGCCCACTTGCAAAAGCTTCACTTTTGGAAACCAGGAAGCTGATTGCTGAGGCAAATTTATCACTTAGAAGCATTGAGAGTAGACGCTTAATGCCACAAGAAAGTGTAGTCGAGTCGCAGAACAATACAATTACAGCGATAAACCAAGTGAATGGATTCCATAATCTGTCTTCCACTGAGAATAGCGATGCCATTAAGGAATACCAAACGAGGTATGGAATAGAAGTTGAGGAAGGTTCTGAGGCATATCAAAACCATCTTCCACCTTACCATCCTAATAGAATTGAGTTAGATCGAACAGATAGGACTGATTTAGTCTCGAGAAAGCCAAGTGATTCCAATATAGGTTCCACAAAAAGGCGAAAGTGGGTCTGCGGTCGGCTTGTTGAAGTAGAAGATTAATGTTTCATTTGGGACGGCTTTCTTGTTACTTCTCAATGTAACTTTTTAGTACAAAATTCTTTTTTTTTGTACGAGAAAGCCGTTTTAAGAAGTAGTAAAAAAGCTGTCTCAAATGAAACCTAAAATTTGTGAAGCTGGAGAGATAAAGTTGATGTTGAATGATACCTGAACCATTGATGCAGAGTCACTACAGGCACCTTCCTCACCTGTTTTATTAGTTAGTTCATGTTTATATCTAAAAGTTGGATATTTTCTACTTATCTCTCCTGGTGAATTGGATTTGTTGCAAAAATGCTACAGGAAATCCAAGACTTTGCACTGGTGCTATATTTTGTTATGATTCCACTGTAAATGTTATTGTTGTAGTAGAGATTTCTACTTGTTTTTAAGACCTGCAGTGATGGATTAATGAGGTGCTGTACATGCGTAGGAGTGCTCACTTTGGCAATAAAATAGTATTTTATTTGTTTGTACACATTATTCTTCGTATAAGTGTCTTGTACATGGTAATATATTGTCTTAAGAAAATTAATTTTGTCTTAATATAGCACGGATACTCCTATTTATGAGGCATGTTGTATCGGATACGTGTCGGATATGGATACGCCTCCGATACGGCACAGATACGGGTCGGATACGACTTTGGCATTGCCAATTAAAATATTATTTAAATTTGACCCGACACACGTAACAGATATGCGTGTCCTATTAAAAAATGAAAAAAAAAAAAAAAAAACAGAGCCGAGCTCGGTACTACTCGGTACCTCTCCGCAACGCTCGATATTTGGTACCGCTCGGTATTGCTCGGTACCGAAACTCAGTACCTCTCGATATCGGAAGTCGGTATCGCTTAGTGTTTCTCCGCAACGCTCAGTATCATGCTTAATATCAATGCTCAGTACCGCTCGGTACTGAGGGGTACCAAATGGTATGAAGTGGCACTGAGAAGCTATAGAAAGCTTTAAAACAACTCTTATAGGTCGAATCCCGTCAGGGGGCAGTGCCCCTTTGGACCCTCGACATATCTACGACATATCTACACTTTTACTTAAAATTTTTCCTGTTTCAAAGTCATGTGGTTTAATTTACTTAAAACTTTTAGTGCTGGACAATTTATGTTTTGATTTTTGTTTTTGTACTACAGTACTAGATATTTAAATATTTAATGCTTACTTTTATTTTGATATTATAAGATACAATACAACAAATGATGTTGCTTTCAATTTTTTGTCATTTCAAATATTACGCTTTGATTAATTTCTTAATTTTTAGGTATAATTTATATTTTATAATGTCATATCCGTGTCGTATTCATATCTCATATTTTTATGAATTGACGTGTCCCGTATCTGTATCGTGTCGTATCCGTGTCGTTGTATCCGTATCGGTGCAACATAGGTCTTTTCATATAATTGTCTTGTACTGTTCATAGAATCTAAACCTTTTTTTAATATATAAATAGTTTACTTTTTTTATTGGAAAAGATAAAGGAGATAAAAACAATGTTGAAGGTTGGAGTTGTGCAAGAAAGTGAATTTACCGAGATTACATTCAGGGAAAAAAAGCCCGTTTCAGAGCATTGGGATGTAATATAGATTTATGTTTCATTTGGGATGATTTTTTTTACTATTTTATTAAAATAATTTTCTTGCATAAAAATTTTTAGTTAATAAAATTTTTATGCAAGAAAATTATTTTAGCAATAACGAAGCATTACATTTTGTTTTGGATAGTTATTTGACTACTTCTTAAAATAATTTTTTTTGAATTAAAAGTTTTTATGCTAAAAATTATTTTAGAAAATAGTAAGAATGCTGTTTTAATTTGGGATAATTATTTTCATGAATTATACCATAATTTTTTAGTACAATTTTTTTTTTAAAAGCAGAAAAAAAGTGGTAAAAAATGGTCTCAAATAAGCCTTAAGTTTCATTTGGGATGATTTTTTTTATTGCTTTTTAAAGTAATATTTTAATAAAAAATTAAAATTTTATACTAAAAAAAAATTTTAAAGAGCAGTAGTAAAGCCATCCCAAATTTGTTGACCAACATGGAAGCTAGATCAAAACAACCGGTTTAATCCGAACATGACACATACTCGAAAGTATTATCCTTAACCGAAACTTGACATATTTAAACTGAACCTGAATATTAATTGGATCAATTTTGAGTTCCTGGGTCAGTCTGAACCTCAAATTTAATCAAATAAATATTTTAACATAAACCCAACTTAAAATTTTAGTTGATTAACCCAAACTAGAGTTTTTTGAGTTGGGGTTGTGTTGGAATCACATTACATTGTTTATTGACATCTCTAACATTAAAAAAGAATAATGACCTCCTCCACAAACCACCTAGGTCAATTTTAGCCTTCACACTCATTTGATAGAGTTTTTGAAGTAAACTTATTTTTTAAAACAAGGCGTATCATAACTTTAAATTCTATTAAATTGTATTTTAAAAGATGCTATATTGCATCAAAATTTGGCTAAAGTCGAGGCGGAAGTCTAGCAGTGGCCGAGTGATGGTTCAATGAAGGTTTGGCTGAAGTCCGGCGGTGCTTGGAGCGGAGTGGAAGTTTGGTTGCAGTCGGCAGCCGAATGGTAGTCTGACAAAGGTCGGGCCGAAGTCTGACAACGGTTGGCGGAAGAGTGGAAGTTCGGCTGTGGTTGGCAGCCGGGCGGTGGTCCGACGACAATCAGGCTTAAGTCGGGCGGTGATTGGCGGCCGAGTGGAAGTCTAGGGGCGATCGAGTTTATTACAGAGTAGAGGGTGAGGTGGAGCATTTTGATTGGCTCCGAACGGCTTCCAGTGTGTCCGAACCCAATAATTTACCCGCCCCGCCCGAGTATTTAGAGAAAGAGAGAGGCAGTCCCAGAATTTTCAGTTCGTTTTCTCATCACATCTTCCCTTGGAGCGATTTTCTTTCCAACTATGTCGGTATCTCGCTGTCTCGTCGTCTTCATGCTCCCCTTCTCATTTCTAGCTTTGTCACTCTGTAGCGGATTTTTTGCGACGCCGGAGACCTATCCTCCGTCGGACGTAGTCGAAGTAGTGGAAGATTAAAGATCGCCGCAGCGCCCTCTTTGTATCGAGCGCTCTGTTTCTGATGTGGTATGATCTGCCGAGCTTTCTTTCGGTAGCATAAACAAATCAATTTATTTTTGGATTTATAGATTGTATATCGCAAGATCAATGCAGAGCATGTAATTTTTTTGTTTGTTTGTTCACTACGGTTGCATTTTGTATGTGATCCGAATTCAATAAAGTTCTTTGTGATATGCTATTTCAAATGAGCACTAGATTCCTACACAAAAACCTAAAAACTTGTGAGTTTGACCAAAGGAGTGTTTTTCTGGGTAGACATTCTGACGTTCAAGTAAGTCAAAAGAAAGGATGAAAATAGCTCAATTTTTTTATTTTCCCCCAATGGTTCTTACCTTGCTCCTGGGGGATATTTATAGTTGCTTGAATGGGGATTGGTACTTTTGTTGAAGTGACTGATAGATAATGAGGACATTTCGTCTTTGGAATTCGTAATTTATGGGAGCTCCCTTTGAGCAGGGAATTTTTTCCTAAAGGTCATTTGTGGTTTACAGATTTGCGACTAGGGGTGTAAGTGAGCCGAGCCGACTCGTGAGCCGGCTTGAACTCGACTCGTTAACGAGCTCGCGAGCCGAGCTTATCGAGCTTCGAGCTCGAGCTCGAGCTCACAATCGAGCTCGTATAATTATCGAGCTCGAGTTCGAGCTCAATCCGACTCGACTCGAAAGCTTGATAAGCTACTCGATTAATGTATATATATATATATATATATATATATATATATATATATATATATATATATATATATATATATAAATATACTCGATTAATATATATATTATTTAAGTAATTAGAAAATTTTCTTTGATGACCCGCTGGCCGCTGCATGCCGGTTCCCGAATCCCGATCCCGAACCCGTGGTCCCGCATATTACCCTAAACCCTAAATCTTTTCGCAAATTCACATTCATTTTTCATTTCTCGGCTCGCCGCCTCGCCCTGCTTCGCCTCCAAAATCCAGAGCAGCTTCGGGAGTTCGGTCCTTCTTCTTCCACGAACATTCGGCATCTCGGCTTAGGGATCTTGCGTTGTCGTTCAGACGTTCACTGGCTCGCTGCGACGTCGGACTCGGACATTCGGCATCTCGTCTGCGTAAGTGTTCCTCGTCGTCGACTTGTCTACGTAATGTGTGGATCTTTACTTTTTCTTCTGGCCATCGACCTCTCTTGGGATTTTTTTGTTCTTTGTTTTGTAAATTGTTTTGATTACTTTCATTGTAAGTCTTTTTGAGATGGTATATATACTTTCATATTTTGCACAAAATAAAATGAGATGAGAATCATGAGATTAGGGTTTCTTTCTTATTTTTCTTGTTTTCTTTTTTCCTTCCAAGAATTCGATAACATTGAATGGTGAAAATCATATTACTGAATAACTTTTGAGGCAACAAGTCTCATATCACCTAAACAGGAGTTATTTTAGTTTTATTGTTAAATTTAAGTTTTGTGTTAGAAAACTGATGTAAAGAATCAATAAGAAAGGTGTATTTTATATTTTCCCCCTTATTTTATTCGCTCATCTTCTTTCTGTAAGTCTCTTTCTGTTTCTAATTTTCTTCTCAAGCTTGATTTGGATGTTAGCAACTTGGCATATGGAAGTCTGAAGCTAATTTGTATGATAGGTCACGTAATTGATATTGAAAATTGCTGGCGTGCAATTTTTTGGTATAAATAAACTGTAATATTATGATAATTAAATTGTACTAGTTTATTTCTTAATCACACTGCCCAAAACTAGTCAAGAATTTGGGTATTTCTTATTATTTTTCAGTTTTTCTTTTTTTTTCCTTAACTATTGCACTATTAGGTTTGTTTTGCAAGCAACAGGAGTTTCAAAATAAGATTAAATCATGCATATTAATGATTTGTTCGTTTTGGATGTACATGTGGGTGTATATTACTTCTTTGATTCTCTTACTTGCAGTTAAAAAAATTAGAATTAGTTTTTAGATGTTAAATATATTTTCATTTCTCATGTTATTATCATTTTTTTAGAATGTCAACACCAGTTAGTATGGAAGGGGATAATATTAAGCCTGCAAATATTGAGATTGTAAGGCATGATGACCACCTGCACTCTTATGTTGGTAGTCAACCTATGAATGAGAATAATACACATAATGATAACAATGAGATTGACGAAGAGGTTGAAAAGTGGACTAATGAAAATCAAGTGGATGATATTGAAGAAGTTGATGATGTTATAGGAAGAAATAAAAGAAAAAAAAATCTAAAGTTTGGGATGAGTTCAAAGAAGTTATTCTTCCTACTGGGCAAAAAAAAGGAGAATGTGTGCATTGTAAGAAACAATTACTTATTGGAGTTACTGGTGCAACTACACAATTTAAAAGACATTTGGACCGATGTGCTGCTAGGATTCGTGCCATTAAAAAGCAAAAAAATCTTACACTTCCAACCTTCAGATATAGAAAACTCATTCTCTCAGAGCAGTCTAGATGGTGGATTGTTGACAACATATAAATATGATCATCAAAAAATCAGGGAGATGATAGCACATTATATTTTAATTAATGAGAAACCATTTTCTATTGTTGAAGAATTTGGATTCAACTTAGTTTTGAAGTCTATGTCGCCTTTTTTTGTGAAATACTCACGGGCAACAGCACGCAATGATGTCATACAAGTGTATGAAAGGGAGAAAAAAAAATTGAAGAATGCTTTAAAGGGCATTAACAAAATAAGTTTTACCACAGATTTATGGAAGTAAAAAAATCAAAGAATTTCATATATGGCAGTCACAGCTCATTATATTGATTCGCAGTGGAAGTTACAGAAACGAGTATTGAGTTTTTTGCATTTGCCACCACCACATACGGCTACCGAAATTGTTGATACATTCTACAAGGCTCTTTGTGAATGGGGTGTTGAGGATAAAGTTTTTACAATCTCAGTTGATAATGCATCAAATAATGATAGGGCAATGAAGCTTTTGAAGGATAGTTTTAGAGTGAAGAAAGTGTGGAGTACATTATTGATAAAATTAGAGACACTGTGAGTTTTGTCAATGCATCTGAAGCAAGGTTAGTCAGATTTTCTGAGGTTGTCCAACAATTACAGTTACCTACTAGAAAACTAGTAATGGATTGCCCAACTCGTTGGAACTCAACTTACTCAATGTTGACAGTGGCATTAAGATTAAGGAAAGCTTTTTTTTCATATAACGAAAGAGAAGTGGCATATGTTGCATGTCCAACAGAGGAGGAGTGGGATAAAATTGAAAAGGTTTGTGATATTTTGGGATTCTTCAAGATGGGTTAGAACTTTGTAGTGAAGGTCAGAAGTTTGATGTGATAGCATGGTGGAAAAACAATCAAGCCAAATATCGCATACTTTCAAGAATGGCGGTGGATATTTTATCCATTCCTGTTAGTACAGTTGCTTCAGAGTCCACTTTTAGTGCTGGAGAAAGAGTAGTTGATACATATCGATCAAAATTAGGGGTTGACACTGTGCAAGCTCTCCTTTGTGGCTCCAACTGGGTTCGCTGCCACTATGGCTTGAAGGGAAGGGTTAAGATAATAATTCTTATCCTCGAGGTATAACACATTTGTCTGGTATCCCAAACAACTTATATATGAAAATTCAATTATCTTTGCTATTGTAGGAGGAAGAAGAAGATGAAGAGGTGGAGATTGTCCTATCAATTACATGAGAAAATCTGAGGTATTTCTGATGTTTCTAGTATTTCCTGTATTTTAGCTGTTTCACGGTTTCACCATCCTTTTAAATGTATCAAATAACACATGGTTTTTATCAGTTTTGTTTAGTCATTTGAGGCCAGCTTGTCTATGCATGGCTTAATAAAGCAGTTCTTTGCTAATGTATTGCAAACATAACTCCATGACCACTAAAAATTATGTTACATTCCTTGACTTTTGGACTATGTTTCCCAGGTTGCTGAAGTGTTTTCCAAGTGTGGATACATTAAAGTGGTAAGTGACTTTGACCCTTTGTTTTTTTTCACGACTATGACTTTGAAACACACAAATCTTACAATTGGTGAAACCATGAATGCCACTTATTCTCTGTTTTTGGTATTTTGAGCAGATTCAATGCAATTGGTGAAACCGTGAATGCCACAATTTTTGTTTCAGGTTTTTTGAGCAGATTCAACACTTATTCTCTGTTTTTTGTTTCAGTTTGAGCGGTAAGATTGCTTATGAATTTTGCTTTTTACACATTTTCTAAAATAATTATTATTTTGCTTTTATTAATTTTACAGGTTTTTATCATATTAATTCATGGCTGGTAGTAGAGATGGAAGAATTTGAAGAATATGGAACATCCAAATATCAGATAGACAAGGACTATATAGTTCTATCTTCTATTTAGTTTCTATTTATGCTCTATTATAAAACTTCTTAATGACTTGTATGATTCCAAATTTCCAATTGCTTTTTTTGTAATGATGATATGAAATACAATTTGATCAAATCTTTATATTATTGAAAAGTTCTATTCTATATTATTCAAGTTTTTATAGTACTTAACCATATAAAAATTGTAGTTGATAAGTTGATATTGATCAAATTTTTAAATAATTTTTTTTAAAGAAAGATGATTGCTCATAGTATATAGAATCCTCTACAACTTCAATTTTTTTTAAGGAATTTAATAGTTAAAGTTCTAGATGTTTTATGATTAATTAAGTTAATAGTTAAAGTTCTAGATGAAAAAAGAGAATTTTGGTTTAAAATTAAAGACTCATGCCAATTAAAAGAATTAAGAGTTGTGTTCGAGCTTTTTAAACGAGCTCGATCTTGAGCTCGAGCTTTTTAAACGAGCTCGAGCTTTCGAGTCGAGCTCGAGCTTGATATTTTTAAAACGAGTCGATCTCGAGCCCACTTATCGAGCTCGAATTCGAGCTCGAGCTCGAGCTCGAGCTCATTAAGAATTAAATGAGCCAGGCTTGATAAGGCAAATACTCGACTCGACTCGTTTACACCCCTATTTGCGACCATTCACCTTTAAGTTTATAACATCATACCCCTGAATGTAATATATGTAAAATTGGAAGCATTGGGCTTAAGATTAGTGTTGGATTTAATTTTGACAATTAGATCCCAAATAAAGCCTTGAGAATTGAGATTAGTATTGATTTGTTTGGAGAGTTGTCATTAATCTTAAGGTAATTCAATGGTGCAGATTTTGAAGGATCATTAGCTTGCCTTGCCACATCCCTTAGGAGATTGGGAATAAATTTGAGTGTTTTCCCAATTCAGGGAATAAACACACAATCATAAAGCTTAAGCTTCAAAATGAGAGATAATATTCATTGATTGATGTTTTCTACTACAACATTATATATATATATATATATAAAAGCAAACGTGAGAATTTTCTAGAAACAAATATAAAACTAAATCTACTATTCCTAAGGAAGACTATAACAAATATTCATATGGACGGGCTAAGCTAGTCCAGCCAATAAACCTGGCCTTGGCAAAGGGGGGCGGTCTAGTTGGCGAGTGGAAGAGTCCTGTGGGCTCAACTAGTGTGGGCGAGCAACAGGCAAGGAGAGAGGGAGGCTCAAAGGAGATTAATTCTACCTTTGATTACTTGATTACTTACCATAGAAAACTAAAATTGGGAGGGAATTATGAAGGTTTATTTAGGGAAGGAGGTTGATTTGGATTTAGATTTGGGAGAGAATTATGAAGGTTTGTTTAGAAAAAGATGATTTATTTGAATTCAAATTTGGGAGGGAATTAGGAAGGTTTATTTAGGATTAATTAGGTTGTTTTATTTTCATTATGTGATTTGGTATTTTGAAGTTTTTTTTTGGAGTTGTTCCTAGCGGCACTTAGGGTTTGTAGGGATTTGATCTACCTCTTGAATTGTAGATTAATTTGTATCTTTGTTTGTTGTGCCGAAATCAATAAAATTATTTCATAATATCATTCTTTTTTGCTAATTTTTGTTGCATTTTCTCTTCATTATTGTTGTTTTTGGCTATGTGGAGATCAAATTCCTATCAAATTGGTATCAGAGCACATTTTTTGGGGCTTATGACGGCTAGGAAGGTTGACGCGTTGGAGGAGAGACTTTATGGGGAAGTTGAAAATATGAAATATGAATTCGGAGAGTGAATTTCAGCAATTGATGACATAATTTTGAATTTGAAAGAAATGATGAAAAAGATATTAGAGTTTCAAGCCAAGACAATATATATCATTGGAGGCAAGGGCATTGTTGTACGAACAAGGAAGTAGAGAAATTCCTAATATAGGGACGATGTGGAAGGATTGGGAGGTGGACATTTTGGGGGAAGAAAGGTGATGTTACCTTTAGAGCCACTACCAAGGAGGGGAATGGGTGAAGGGTATTACCGGTCTGGGAGTTCGGATCGCTCGGCTTTTGCAGGAGGCAGAGATTACGCCTTTATTTCGCAAGCCGGTCCCATATGGACCGGTTGGAACGGTCCAGTGAACCGGTCTAACATGAGGTGATCAAGGGTAGTTGGTTGATGACTAGAATAAAATGAAAGTTCTACAAGGAATTTGTTATTGCTCGTGATGAGTAAGAAAATAAGTTGTTAGAAAATTTGGTTGTAGAGGCAGGCTTCTGGTGTAGGCTATGTTGCTCCATAGTCGATGAAGAGGGGGCTTTTAAACAGCCGATGTTTGGATGTTTTATAGAACTGGCAGAAGTGGCCATGTATAAGGAGGCAAATGCATACAAAATAAAATATGTGGGAAGATCTGAGATTATAGCTTGGCAAATTCATACAGGTAGTAGGACCAATGCAGCAAAAGCACAAGTCACAGTGCGCAGGAGCCACAATAAGTTGCAAGTGCACGATGCACTAAACAAAATAAAATATGGGTGCTCATGAGTGGATTTACGAAAGGTGGTTGGTTAGAATATTAATTATCTTCTTGAGATAATATTATGATTAGGGGTGTCAATTTCGGGTCACGGGTCGGGTTCGGGTCGGACCCGGAACTGACCCGGGTTCAAACGGGTTGACCCTAACCCGACCCGGTTAGGCAAACGGGTCGAAAATCCGAACCCGAACCCGACCCGGCGGGTTGTCGGGTTGACCCGACACGGAACGGATTGCGGCCGAAGCGCGCGGGGTGACCGCGCGAGCGCGGGCGAAGCACGCGGGGCGACCACGCGAGCGCGGGCGAAGCGCGCGAGCGCGTCGGAGCGCCGGGGCGACCGCGGCAGCGCCGGCAGCGCGGGGCGCATCGCGGGCGGAGCGCGGGCTGGCTCGGACAGGTTCCGTTTCGGGTCAAACGGGTTGACCCGGCAACCCGTCGGGTCAACCCGAACTCGACCCGTTTTTCAAACGGGTCGATTTCTGGAACCCGAACCCGACCCGTTTTGCATTCGGGTCGGGTCCAACCCGGATTTTTCGGGTCGGGTTCGAGTCGGGTTTTCGTGTCGTGTCAAATATTGACACCCCTAATTATGATATAATTTGTTCATAATAAAATATGGTTCCAAAATGCTTGAAAATTAGTTCATTTTTCCTTTATTGCCCAATTTTAACGCATAATTAGGGTATGGGAACTCTTTTTTTTCCAGGTTAAGTGTATTGCATCTGTTGTTTTATTATTATTATTATTATGTCTCATGTCTTGTGTTCCATTTGAGATGTGAATGTCATGCAATGGTGAGTAGATGCAAAGAATTTGGATGTACACTAAAACCGTAATTGGTAGTTAAAATTGGAATAACCAAGGGGGAAAAAAAGGATGAAAGTATTTACCTTCTTCTAATTGAAGATTTAAATGAGAAGAATAGAAAAGAAATGACAAGAAAACATTCCAATATAGTAAGGATCTTTTTTCTTTTTCCCAAAATGATCGAAAATTGGAGAGAGGAATTAGATCAAGAAAAATTTCCATAATATCTAAATATCCTTATTTTAATAAAAAACACTTAACAAATCCTTATGTATAAGAGTATTTATATGCCAATTTGATTATATTATCATTTTTTCTTGCTTTCTTTCAATTCTCAAGAAAAAGTATTTTCTTATCTTTAAACTCTCGATCATAATAAAAAGAAATGAATCTTTTTTTTTTTTTGAAAAAATATAAAAATGGTCCTCTAACTCTTTAGGCAGGACCAAAATGGTCCCCAACTATGTTAAGGGATCATTTTGGTGCCTCAACTCTTTTAAAAAATGAAATTAGTCCCATTGTTACTTTTTCTAATGGTAAAAAAAAAAAGAGCAACGGATATATTGATCACGGGAGGGTATAGGCTTAATATTGTAAATTCGTAATTAAAGCCACAATAAATTTTTCGAGCCGAAATTAAAATTGGGAGAACTTCACCTACTGCAAAACTCCTTGCAGCATCTAAACCCCAGACCAAATTGAAGGAGGCAAGTGTAGAATCCCAGCATCGAACTGTCGATAAAGTCAAACCCCAGTAGCCGACCGGTCTTCACTTCCTTTGGCAATGTCGAACTCCAGTGGAACCCTAGCATTGAACTCCAAAAACATCGAACCCAGCAGTCTGCTATTCTTCTCTATTTTTTGTTGTTTTACTTTGCTCCTTTGACAACATTCCCTTCCGGTCGGATCTTAATTCATGACATTTTAGTCGTTGTATAGTTATAAAATGATTGTGAAGGCTCTACAGATTAACATAAATATAATTTAGGCCATAATTTTGTGAGCATTATAGATTTTTTTAATGAAAAATTATTGTGTAGTTCTTAATATAACCCTTTCTATTAAGAAAGATGGCATCTAATAGGATAAAAATAAAATTATGAAAATATTCACTATTATCTTGCAATCTTTAGATCTTTTTCATGAATCACCATTCTAATGTTTTGTTGGAGAATAATTTCTAAAATAATTGCTTGAAGCAGATTAAGATTATAAGTATATTGATGAATTGTGTTTGGTCTTTTGAGCAAAGTTTTACACCTCAAAATGGCAGGTTAATGGTGGCACTCTCGATAGAGAGATGATTCATGCTCAGGATGGAACCTATTATTCAGCTTTTTTCTATGCATCGTGGCGCCCATTCTCACAAAAGTGTAGATCCATATTTGATACACTCGGCTACATATTTCGACAAATAAGGCATTTTGCAGTTGCACAATATTCTGCAATGCCCAGGTATAATTACGACCAGTCATGTATGTTTGATTTCTAGTGAATGATTTGTTTTCTGATCAAAAGACAACTTTACAGTGTTTCATATTTTGTCTTTTTTACAGTGTTTTCTCAAGATATGGGATCCACGGGTTTCCTGCCTTTGTATTGACCAGCAGAACAACAAGCGTAAGGTATCATGGATTGAAAGATCTTGATTCTTCGGTATATTTCTACAGAGAACTTACAGGTGATTCTATTAAAAAAAATAAAAAAATAACAATTTTCTCATCTATTTTTGAGTTAATAAGCACAATGCTGTGTTTTCTGATTTTTTTTCATTAATTATTCTTAATCTTTCCATTACTTCTTTCTCGTCTATACTTGGATTCTTTCAGAGTTTTAAGTAGCCAAATTTTTTTTATTTTTTTCACTCATTGAATGACTTAATGGTATAATATCATGCAATCAAACCATTTATTCAGTGAAAATATATATTGTATGATGGATGATGCAAACAATTTTAAAAATATATTCATTTTTCCTTTTCTTCTTTATGATCTGCTTGTTTCCTGCTACTAAATAGAAGCAAACGTGAAGAACAAGGGGATCATGAAGAAACCAAGAAGAAAGTCTGATATTTCTTCCCTGCCACCTGAGCTTTTAGAGAGAATTTTGTTAGAAGCTCTTGCAACCTCTCCAACACCTATCAGAGATATCATATATTTCAAACAAACGTAAGTATTATTTTTTAAGAAAATATCATTATTTATTAATTAAGATTAATTTTTTTTATTTATCTAATCACAAGATAATTATATATAATAGTACTGATTTTGTACATATGTAAGAATTTTCATGCAATATGTTCATAAAAAAGAATAGGAAAATACATGAATGTAGAAGACTGGAGCATGTGTTGGCAAGACAAGCAAGACTATTTAAGATTTCTTCAGACTTGTGCTGAGAGTGAAAATATTAATGCTCTCTTCTTGCTTGGATTGGTAAGCAATTATTTTTTCTTGAATTTTATCTACTTTTATGATTTAGTTGTTATTAACATTGAACATCTATCTATTATGAATATATATGTTTCATATCAATGTTCATTCATACAAATTTAACATGTTTGATATGCAAATTTGTAGGACGAAATGTTCAATAGAGGAAAGTATGATGTTGGTCTGCATCGCCTTCAATTGACATCAAATTAAGGACATATTACTTCCAAATATCTTTTGGGACTTTGGTGGTTTCGTGATGATTATCTTGCTCATATGGAATCAATCTTTTGAACGAGATATCAAGTAATATACATCAATGTCAAAAACAAAGCTTCCAAGATCTTCAGCAAGATGATTGTCAAAAATGGCCTTCATGGCCTCTTATTCTTTGTAAAGATTGGTCATGTATATCTTTAGTTTTGGTAGAAGATTATCTATGGCTACCTGAGGTACAAGTGGAAAGAAGTTTCTGTAGCGATGTTTGTAAATGGAATAATGAATACGAAATTTTTGTATCTATGACTACTTGGTAGGAGTTTTTTTGTTTGACTTATTATGAAAAATTTGAGTCATTAAATCATATAGCCTGTTGTGATAGGCACAATTGTAGTAATTTATCATGTAAGAGTTTCTCAAAGGACATGAAAATAGAAAATTATATGTTGATTTGTGTTTTTGAATATATATTATATTATGAAAATTTTAAAATTATTAGAATTTGCGTAAAATTAATAAACGTATTCTCTTACATTGTATGTAGTATTGCCTTTAAGTATTAATCAATTTTTTGATTGTTTATAATTTTATTCTTTTTAATTTTAACACATCAAAAATAAGATTTATTTGCTGATAATAATATTTATTTAATTCATATATGTGCAGTGCTCTTATTCATTTTTGTAATTTGATCATAAAATTATATTTTGACTTTTTTTTTCCATGCTAAAGAATAGTAGTCGTTTTAACCGCTATAGTAGAATAAGTGCGGTTAAAATCGCTGCTATTGCAGATTTGAAGCGGTTCACAAACCGTCGCAAAATACATTACTAGCGAATACAATATAATGGATTTGTAGTGGTCATTAAATCACTGCACTTATTTCTTAAGTGTTTTAAATTGCTGCAATAGATTAAAAAAAGGTTGCTAAAGCCCTATTTATTAGTAATGTCCTGAATAATTCATATATTTTTCATTTGATTATTTGGTTCTTTGTAATCCTAAGTGTAACAGAATTTCATTCTTCCTATTTCTATCAATATTGTTTTATTTATTATCTTACTTTAAAAGTTAAAACAACAAAACAACCTACATATCTAGTGAATTTAGTATTTAAAATCAACAAAACAGCTTATATTTCTATCAATATTTTACGATAGATTCCATAACTCGAAAATTAAACATAGTAAGTAAAAAAAAAAAAAAAACTCCTAACATGCATACAAATATCTCATATTGACAAACATCTTGTATTCATGCGTCTATTTACTGGCAATGCTACAAAACCTTCGTTTCACTTATTTCTTATGTAACCATAGATTATCTCATTCCAAAGCTAAGTTCCACATGACAAATCTTCACAACGAATAAATGAAAATGAAGGTCATTTTTACCATATCATTTTGCTGAAGATATGTGAATCTTATTTTCGGCATTGATGTGTATTACTCGACACATCGTTCAAAAGATCAATATTATGCGAGTGAGATGAATAATCACGAAACAACTAAAGTCCCATAGATATTTAGAAGAATATGTCATTGACTTGATGCCAATTGAAGTTGATGCAAACCAACATCATATTTTTCTCGATTGAACATTTCCTCCTACAAAGTTATTTATCAAACATTTCGAATTTGTATGAATGAACATTGGTATGAAACATATATATGAATAACATATAGATGTTCAATGCTATAATTAACCTCAAAAGATATAATGAGTATTGAATCATATAAGTTGATTAGATTCAATCCAAGCAAGAAGAGAGCATTAATATATTCTCTCTCAGCACAACTCTGAAAAAATCCTAAATAGTCTTGCTTTTTTTGCCAATACATGATCCAGCCTTCTACAATCATATATTTTCCTATTCTTTTTGATGAATGTGTTACATGAAAGTCCTTACATCTATATTTAACTATCATATAATTAGATAAATAAAATAGTTGGTGGTAAAATTTTTTTGCTATAAAAGTCATTGGAAGCTAAAGTAATCAATTTTTAAGCTTTTTAATTTTTTTTAAAACACTCATCATTATCATCATTAAACTTACGCTTCATGTGAGACATCTTTGCACCAATATTTTTTTGCAGCTTTCAAAGAAAAATTTTGTGTTAAAAAGCTGCTAAAAAATAGTATGAAAACTGTTCCAAACAAAGCTTTAACCCATCTATCTTTATTCCGTATTATAAATTCTTATTTTTTATTTTGAAAAATTATGCATTTATATAATTTTTATTTTATGAAATGAAAAAAAGCTCCACTTTGAGAAAAAAAATGGAACACTTCATATGTGCATATAATTATTTCAAGATATTATTAGTTTGTAATAAATAATTGCTCACGATATTTTCATTAAAAATTTGTTTATTTTTGATAAGATAACAGTGAAATTAATTTCTATTTTTAGATAGAAATTAAGAAAAATTATCTCAATAATACACGAGATTTGGTCGTTTAATAACTTAACATATGAATAAAAAACAAACTATCATATTCATATATTAATGTATGGATCACTGTAAAATCATGAAGAATTTAAAAAAATTTAAAAAAATTATTGATTGCAGTATAATTTATTACATTTTTTTAGGTTTTGGCAGGTATTATTATAAGTTGAAGTAGTTGCATGCTAATTTTTTATAAAATATTCAAATTTTAGGTGTTGGATAGAAAATTTATTGTCTTACAAAGGTAGAATGATTGAAATTTTATTGAAAATATCTTGATTTAAGCTATCCTAACACAAAATAATACTCCAAGAAAAAAAAAAAGAGATTTCTTGAGAAATTACTTAAGAAAATTTCAGCTGAAGCACCACTTGAATTTATTGCAATGATTTCCGGTGCATTTCCACTTGAAAATAATTCCGACGGATTCGCTCCCATTCATAAGAATTTCATCGAAAATTAAAATTTTCAATGAATTTGTTTCATTGAAAATGAATTTGTTTCATTACAAAGGGAAAATTCCGTCGATAATGTCTATTTTTCCTGTAGTATAAATTGAATGAAATTATAACTATTAGATGTATGATGAGGCTTTGGCATACCTGAGGATATTAGCAGAGGAATAGAGAGAAAGGACCAAATGTGTTTAACCTTAGCCAAGGAAATTAGCCTGAGATACTCAGGTTTGGAGCATTTGGGTGCTACTTATAGCATAGAAATTGCATTGAATATGTTAATTACTTTGCCTAAAAGGCTTCAAGCTATTTGAACATTCAACTTTTATATGCATTTATGCCTATTATGTGTTTCCATTTCTAGACATATGCATGTATGACTTTAATTTTATCCATTTTCATTTTGAATAACAATTTAATTATATTCTTTCAATAAATTTAAACTTTCTATATATAGGGTGATATTAGCCATCTATTTAATATTGTATGATATCTAAATATATGCTAAATAAACCACAATCATGATTCTTTATATTTGGATAAAATATTATATATATCACCTAAATCGGGCATAAATCAAGGCATACTTAAATTAAATTTTTTTAAAATATGATTTTAACAAGTTTAAAATCGAACTAAATATCTTGAAGAGATGAACGTGACGATACCAGTAGTTTGATCCGAATTTGAATGAGCCTAGATCAAATATTTGAAGCTTAATAAAAACTTCAAATATATAGATTGTATTACCAAATGATTTTTGAATCATGCATGCTTATAGGTCAAATCATACATCTCAATGAAACAAATCCAACAAGCCCAATATTACTTAATTCTTACAACATTAAGGCACCTAAATGATGATCGAATGCTCTATTTTAAATAAAGTATAGTTTTTAAAACATTAAATATAATCTTTGCTAATATTTCACACCATTTAACATATTATGTTTTGCTATGTTAATTAATCAATTTAAAGATTATTTTTTTTATAATAATTTTTAATCATTAACTTATATATTAATATTATTTTTATTAAATATAATTAATTAAAAAAGATTTTTTTAATTCAAAATTCAAGAACTTTTCATCAAGAATTAAAATTATTTAACAACTCTTATTAAAATAATTAATTAGTCAATTTAAACTAATTAATTTAACTTAACAATAATTATTTAAACAAAATTTTAATTTATAAATATTTATCATAATCATTTTCAAGAAAATTTTAAATTTCACCGGTAATATTCCTATAAAAATTTTCACCGAAAATCCATTAGAAACATTTCTTTAGAAATCCGTCTGAAATCCATCATAAAATCCTCCCGAATGTTCAACATAAAATTTTCGCTAGAAACTCGGTCTATAATTTAGATTTTTCCTTTAGTGATTATTATTTATTAACCATAAAAAAGCAAAAATGTCTTATTATATCATGAAAACTTAATATGTCAAATATTTTTTTTAATCATTACTAATTTCTATTCCACTTTTTTAAAGATAAATATTTAAAACAAAATTTATAACAAAATTAATAAAACGAATGCACAGCTTTTTTCCTTTGAACAAATAATATTTTTTCTTGTCACAAAAAATTTTTTTTTTTTTCTAAATAGTTTGTATCAACCCAAATAGGTACTTTGATTAGTATTTTCCTGAATATTTTTTTTATCAAAATATCTTGACAAGAAAGCAGAAGATCTAGAAGGACATGGAAGCGAGTTAGGATTTTGTGCTCTTCCGTCCCACTGTTGCGTTGATTCTTCGCTCTCCCCACTCAGTCAGGGGTGGAACCAGCTTCATTTTTGAGGGGGCAAATACAACACAAAAATAATTAAATATTAAAAAAGTATTATTATATATATATATATATATATATATATATATATATATATATATATATATATATATATATATATATATATATATATATATATATATATATATATATATATATATATATATATATATATATATATATATATATATATATATATATATATATATATATATATATATATATATATATATATATATATTACGACAAGTTTTTTTAAAAAAATTAAGCAAAAAAAATAAAGAAAAAAAATGTAATTAAACATTTATTCTGTGCTGGTAGTGGTTCCGCCCCTGCTCTCAATGCTCCTCTGGCTAGGCTGAGGGGTAAGCTACATAAGGATCCGCTAGTTCATGAAGTATCTCATTCTTCCAGGAAATTATTCTGTGCAGTCAACGGACTGTCCAGAGAAAAATTATATAGAATGCGCTACGTCACTCTGTACACAACTTCGATACACAACACAAAAGTGATGTGGTGCGTCATGACTCGCATTCTGACAGCATCTGGTTACCGCACAACATAATTTCTCCATTCTTCCACATGTCTCCTATGTCAATTCCTTGTAAGAAAAGGTCGACCCAATTGATGGCCTTGCTTCAATTACACCATCATCTCTTTCAAGAAGTTCCAACCATCCAGTGAGGCTCAATGCCCTTTCTACTCTCACTTCCATGCTCGAACACGTGCCCTTCATCCCTATCTTATTGGACAAAACATGAATGAAAAAGATTTAGCTCATATTTCACGTAGTGGGACAAAGATTTTATGTTGTTATTGTTGTATGTGCAATCCAGAGCCCTACATGGGGTCCTAGTTATGTACCCATTGGGTACCCATGTTTTGCGCTGACGGGATTTGCCCACCTAAGCCCTCCTATGTTGGCTTTCGGGATGTCATACCTACCCACTTTCCACGCTTCTTGAATGCAATCTGCCACAGATTAATGGCCTTGACGTTTGTTGTCATTTTCTCTGATTGCAAACTTTCAAGTCATATATCAAAATTTATCATGGTTACAGCGCGGTTCTGTGCTGCGCACTGCATAGTAAGGATTACTGTAATATACTGCATGTATATGATAATTAGTAATATAAATCGATTTGTTCCCTGATGTTGAGTATTCATCCATATACATGCACGAGGTCATGGGCGTACCCATACCCACTCATGCCCATTAGGTATGAGTAGGTACGTGGGTGGGTGTGAGTTTTGATACCCAAAGCAGTGCTCTGGTGCAATCCTCTCAATCAACTGAGTTACTCTTATTTAGATCACTTGCACAAAAATTGCAATTTGCTCTCCACTCTAGTTTTCATTTATGTATGTCAAATCAATAACAACTGATAAGATATCGCCAACCCTTTGATGCTATCTAATAGGATTAGCTATGATTACGCAACACTTACTCATTGTGAAAACCAGAGTACATGAGACTACCAGCTGCACCTTGCTACGCATAAAACTTTATTTTTATACCTTTAATCTTCCTCACTTGTTAAAGTCTATAACACAAATGCCTGAACTAAGAACCCAACGATGAATATGATTTAGTAGTGTCCATTCTAAATTTTTTTAGAACTTTTCGAATATATTTGTATTGAGATAAATATAATAAGCCTTTATCTTTAATATATTCTAATAATACATTTGTCATAACCCAAATCTTTCATCTCTAATCAACTATTGAGATATCTCTTTAGCTTTGTTATCTCTATAGTATTGTCACTTGGTATGAGCATATCATCGACATATAGAAGTAAATATATCACACTATTATTTGAGAATATTTTGTAATAAACATAAATATAAAATGTGTTTCTTCTGAAAGAATTCATATTCATGAAAGAATCCAACTTTTTGTGCTACTGTCACGGAGTTTGCTTTAGCCCATTCTAAGATTTTCTAAAAAGACTTGATTTATTTTTGTGACTAATTTTGATGCATCCATCTGGTTGGTTTATAATAGATAAGATTCATTTTTTCTCTAAGATACATATTTCTCATTTAGTTTATCATTCTTTATAATTTTTTTAACTTCATAAAAAGTTATTCCGTATTTTTTCTAATATTTGTGGTATTTTCTTTGATTGTTTTCATTTTCTAGGTCTATTAGGGAGTCCACTTAACCTAAAAGTAGGGATAGATATCTAATGAGTCAAGTGTGGCTCAATAAGATACAATTACACTAACTAATAAAAGCTTCTCCTTCAGATGCAATTGGGCATCGGCACAAAATAATTAATCGCATTGCCCATGCAGAAATATATAAACATAGAATTTGAAATGCATAGATTCATAGAATATTGTCTGAGATATGTGCAACTTCAGGACTTCACTGACGAGGGGTGGAGCGGCTTTTTAGTCATTTTGCGGTCATGATGGAGGGAAAGCGGTGTGCTATAGAAATGTCAGTCCGCGCGAATGTGGAGCTCAATGCGCTCTAACGTCCACTTGCCCTTTTTATCCCCACAATTTCATGTAGGGGTGTCAATTTCGGGTCACGGGTCAGGTTCGGGTCGAACCTGAAACTGACCCGGCACTATTTGGGTCAACATGAACCCGACCCGTTTTTAAAAAATGGGTCGGTTTTCCGGACCCGAATCCGACCCGCTTCGGGTCCGGGTCAACCCGACCCGACCCGAATGACTCGTTTTCAAGAAAAAAATTACTAATTTTCGGGTTAAAAATGAGTCAATCTCTTCTTTTCGGGTCAAAATCGGGTCAATCTCGGGTTGCCGGGTCAAAATCAGGTTTATAAGATGAGTAAATAAATTCTCTCTTTCTCTCACACAACAACTCATTTACGCACATAAACTCAAATGGAAGTAGTGAATTATAATTTGATGACAGCACATTTATCTTTGCTGATGTACCTATGCATGCCCAGTCTTTCTCTCAATATTATAATTTGATCATTGGATGGTGTTAGCTTATCCGCATATGGCTATCCATTGAAGCGATGAATTATATTGGGTGGAAGTAGCTACATCTTTTATTTTTAAGCTGTTAGCTTGCCACATTTCGCTTTTCAGAGGACATTGATGATGAATTAGTGATGCCAGACTGTGTTAGACCGGCCCCTAGTGGACCGGTTCAATCGGCATCAAAGGGGCCGGTTAATGTCTATAGCAGGGGGTGGCGGCGGGAGAGAGAGAGAGAAGGGGTGGGGCCCACTTGATTTCAAATTCAAAATTGGAGCCAAAGGAGGGGGCAGCATGGGCCTTTAGGTCTTTTTGTTTTATTGCTTTAATTGTATGCCTTAAGTATGAGAGGGAGATTAGAGTTAGGGTTTTGTTTTGATTATTGTGTTCTTGTGAGGGTTCTTTTTATTGTTTTAATTGTATCGTTGTTTCCGTTAGTTCTCTCTTTTGCAATCCAATTACAATTTGGAGAGTTTTTCACCAAATTTTTGTCCGTCTCTCTTGTTGTTTTTCCCTATTTTATTAGGGTTTACTTGAAATATTCAAGTATTTCCTATTAGACTGCAAACACTGTTACCATTGAATATATGTTGTTTCCTCAAGTTTATACTATGGATGCTATTTCTAAGCTAAGTTTTTTTTTTAATACTAACATATTAGATATCTTTGATTAAATAGAAATTTGTTCTTCCAGCTTTCAATTTTGTGGGTGCATATTAGATGTCTGGTTCTGTCTCCTGGGTACAATGGTGACTGCTTGAGTCCAAGGTAAGTCATTTTTTTTGTCCCAGCATGAGGATTTCTTATTTTGATGAACCCTTATTTGATCAAATTTATTCTACAACATTTTGTACCATAAAACATTACAGGCCTCACCACCATCTTGTAGAATTTTCTCTTAGGTTTGAGGGGGATTTTTCGATCAACATTGTCATTGTCAGGTTCCAAATTTTGGTTGAGAAAAGTGGAGGGTTGCGACAGGTGGTCGACATCCATCATGATATATTGTTTATATTCAAAGAAAATAAATTGCTATCTTATTTTATGGTTATATGATAATGTCAATTAAATATAGAGCATTCATTATGTCAATAAAAAATGATTTATAATTTTAGTATTTTTATGTTCAATATCATGTTTAAATTTGAAAGGGGTAGATGCTACAAAATTTTGAGTGAAAATAATGACTTTGGAAGACTTGTTTGAACATTATCATTTATTTGATTTAAAAAAAAAAAGGTAATGAAACAAAATTAGTGAGATATACTCAATTGTTTTAGCTTTAAGTATTTTGAGTAGAATAAAATCAACATTGGTCATTGGTTTGCATGAAACACAAGCTTAACAAGAAATATGGACCATGTGATGAATCTCAAAGTCAATTTTTGAGCTTTAAAATTATTTTGAGAGGTATAATATTAACTTTGTATGGTATTAATTTTAAAGTAAATTTAATGAATACAAAATTTATTTTGATCAAATATTTTTGAATTAAAAAAAAAAAAAAGAGTTCAGTGGTGATTTAAAAAAATACAAATATGATGATTTTATTTTTTTACATAATATAACTAAATTTTTAATGATTAATTTTTAAAAAAATATATGTTTTTTTTAAATATATATGTTACCAAAAAATGAATCAACATAAATATTTAAATTTGTTTATGATGAATTTTGTAGTTATCTTATCAGATTGATAAAAGTATAAAATATGCATAGTATTAAAATTTTATATTATAGTTATTTTAAAATGAATTTTATTTTCTTAAAACTCATTATGTTTAAATTTAATTTAATAAATTCTGAACATTTAAAAAAAAAAACATCAGGGATCTTCAAGTTCTTGAAACTCTGAATAAGGGATATTTGGGCCATTTTGTCTCAAGCAATGACAATAAGATTCAACACTAATTAACTATAAAGAATATGAAACCCATTCAATAAAGCACATCATAAATATGCTTTTTTGTTATTTTGAAGAAAAAAACTGACAAAAAAATATTGGTTAGAGTTCTTTTCTTTTTTTATTGCTGAGATTAGTGCAGATCATTGTATGATATATATGCACTAATCTTAATGTAAATTTAAGAGCAATATAGTCTATTTTGATACAAATTATGTTGGGGTTGAAAGAAAATTACAATTAGAATACTTTTTAATGAGTAAAATAATATGTTGATATGATTATTTATATGCAATAGAATAGAGTACTAAATGAAAGAACACTAAAAGAAAATATTTTTAACAATAAGGATATGTTATAATAAAGATTATAAATATCTCATACACATATCATCAATGAATTAATGCAATAAAAATAAGAGTATGGACATATTTAGCTATGTATTAACTAATACACAACAATAAATAGCTAACTACACAGTATAATATAATAATATCCGTTGTCAATTCAACACGTTATAATTTTTCCTTTATGTGACAATTAGAGAAGACCCCATATATCAAAATGAACAAAATCAAATAGGGTTAAATGAGAGTGCCAAAAATAAAAATTAGATGAAGAAAGATTCAAATGAAAGAAATTAAATTAATAGTATATAATTTTTCTAATACATATGACTCTCCATGCCTGCAGTCTGTCCCAAACAGGTTCAAGAGTTTAGATCCTTCACATGACAAGAACAATAAGTAAATGAGATTGAATAATCAAAATCACACAATTGACCAACAAAAATTATACTTATGTTTTGTTTGAGACAGTTTTCTTATTGCTTTCAAAAATAGCTTTTTAGTATAAAAATTTTGTTCAAGAAATTTTTGTACTAAATTTTTTTTTTAAAAAACAGTAAGAAGGATGTCCCAAACGAAGCCTTAATTTACAATGATGAATATAATAAATGTTAGAAAGTTATAATTTATATGTGGTAATTGAAGAAACACTTGCCAATAGCATAAAAGTACCATCAACAATCATGACAAATAAATGAGTCATAAGGGCAAATTATTACATCCGTTGTTCGGATTTGTCCGGACATAAATCCAAACGTGCCACATCATCAAAATACATCGGGACCCAGTGTATTCGGGTGACATGACGCGTCTGGATTGGGTGTCCGAACGTCTGAAGACCGGGCGTAATAATTTGCCATTCATAAGAGGGGAATAAATAAAAGATGAGAAGTTAGGGAGCATAAGATCCAAATTGATAGAGATATGCCTGAAGATTTTGTGGGGCTGATAAACCCACTTGAATTAATAGAGATAAGAGGGCTCTGATAAAAATATTGTCACAGTATTTCAAAGCGAACACAAAGCGCCATAAAAAATGAAACCAACTATTGCTCCTCTCTATGAGCGTAAATGCTTAAAGCTTAGCTAATTCTATATGAGTTAATTGATCTCAAAGATATGCCTGACCAATTTGGATCATGGAAGAATAAAATTCTTGATTGTTGTTATTATTTTGTTGAAGGGATCTAATTTTTGTATTATAAAGTGATAGAAAATACTTGAAGTTTACAAGTAAAACCTAACGATATTGACAAAAACAGCGAGAATGATCCACAAACCTAATGAAAAAACTAAATAATAGTAATTTTTATTGCAATAATCAAACTAACGGAAGAAAAATGACAAAATATAATTTATCATGAATTCAAGAGGAGGATCTATCTCTCCCAATCCCTAGACGCTGGTAGAGCCCAAGTCACCTAACTGCAAGAACGAAATCAGACACAAAAATTTGCATAACCCTAATCATAATTTACTTTCCCTATTTTAAGCATAACTTTAAATACCTAAGCTCAATTTTCCCTTCAACCTTAGTCAAGCACCACCCTCCACAGTCCGGTCACCGGACGTAATAATTCACCCAAGACAACAGGTAGATTGGTGAGAATTGTGGTTCTCAAAAATTAAAAATCAACATAATAATGGTTGCTCATATAGCTAGCCATTCCTGTTTACAGAACAAGATGGGTTGATTGGTGAATTTCACTGACAAAAGATTAATTTACAACAAAGATTTAGGCTTCATTTGGGATGACTTTCTTACAGCTTCTTAAAGCAACTTCTTTCAACTAGCTGTACAGAATATCCCTTTGGATACGACACCTGATCATACTCTGCTGGGTACGGGCAACCTTTTCCTACCAACTTCTCTGTCTGTTTAGCTACTATAATGGCCTTAATCTTTTCACAGATTAAGCCCTCTAGTTGTGCTACAGTTACAGGTTCAGAGGCACTCGCCACATTTTGTGGAGTACGCTGGCGGGTCGGATCATCATTCTTATTGCCATCTTCAGGCACACCTTTCACTCCTGAGGCTTGAGGCACTTGAGGATTAGCAGCTTGGTTGATGGGTTAAGCCAGTGCAGGATCCATAAAAGTGGTCTTCTGCATCATCTCCATTATAGCCGTCATCTGAGTCATCATCTCTGTCATTTTATCATTTAACTGAGAGATTTCTCTGTCTGCGTATCTGTCGCCTCATTTGTCTTCTCATTTAGGCGAGCATGATGTCTTCGCCAGCAAAGGGGTTTTCTCCAACTTATTCCGCATCTTCTCCTTCTTCTAAGGAGCGAGCACTGTAGCTGGCAACAGATCGAGCCTTATGGCGATGTCGATGAACACGTTCACGTGGCTGTGATTGTTGGTCGTCTTCATCACCATCTTCATCTTCAACATCGATGTGTTTGATCATATGAACAACCTCAATTTCCATAGTGTCTTCATCGTCATATTCTTTTTCATCTTCTTGTACTTGAATTTCTAAGTGGCGACGCCACTGAACTTCGGGTTCTTAATTTGGAATGATTACTTCTTCGATTCGCGGGCTGCGATCGAAATGAACATCATCTTTAGCTGAAGTAGGTGAATGACGGGATCTCCTAGATGACTCTCCAGGATGTCGACGATCACTATAATTTTCATTATGGGCCTTTTTTTGGACCCATCTCTGACAAGTTCTGTTAGTAGGGGCAGATCTCCGGGAGGCTGCTCCGGATGTCACACCCGAATTAATTCTGTCTCCAATCATCTTTTCTTTTTGAGGCTTAGACCTCCAAACTTGTTTTCCTTTCCATCGTGACCTTTCGACGACGGATCCCCGAACATATTGTTCAGGTGTCACGCCCCGATGTTCACCGCACGGAGCTTTTCGTTGGTAACCACTTTGTTCAGTTATCACAACAGACGATAATCTCTCCCTTGGAGTTCTTTGGGCCTCAATAATTAATGGCCATTTGAACTTTTTCTTCATCAACCCTCTTTCCTTAAATGTCTTCAGAACTCTATGAACTCGGGCAGACATGTTCTCGGGCTCTCTTGCTTTATGAGGGGTTGGAGTTTCAGGTTGATGCTCCCAAAAGGATTGCTTAAGCTCACCAGATGAGCTATTTCTTTTTACCCACTTCAGGTTAGTAAATCTATTTTGGGTTGGAACATTGATCTCTGGTTCTTGTGCTAGCAGGTTGGAGTGATGGACCGGCACTGACAGGTTCTGAGCATGTAACTCTATATTTCTCTTCCTCCTCTGCCTTTTATTGAGCCTTCCTTTAGATGAGGAAGCTTCAGTGTCATACCTCCCAAGTGCAATAGGCTCTCTAGGTAAGTTAGTGGTGTTGCCAGTCGCCACAGAAATTTTCCTTCCAGTAACAACTCTTTTTGTAGTAGGGGTCTCAGATTGGGATAGTCTTTTAAACATAGAATTTCTTCCTTAGGTAGCACCTCTGATAGCAGTCTTTGTAGAATAAGACATTCCATAAGGTTCTTCAAAATTTACGCCATACATAGGGATGGCTGCAGCCTTTGCAGTAGCTGCTGAGAATTCGAGTCCACCAAAGTGGATGGTGGCTCCAGTGTTTCAAGTCTCTATAATAGCATTAGCCAGCTTAATCCTGACTCCTCGTCTTAGTTGGACGGTCAACGGTGTTTCCTGTATTTCCATTATGTAAAAATGAAAGGCAGGGGTTAGTGATCAAAATTAATACATCACCCCACACTTTCATAATATAGAAATAACGCAGAACAAATAGCATAAGCAGGTAAATTAACATAAAATTAAAACCCTGCTGATTGAGTTTCCATTGATCTTATTAAAAAGATTCATTTTTAGGAAATTTAAAATTTTTGACCCATATGAATTTGTTTACTACTATAGTCTATAAGTGACTAGCTAGATATGGAAAGAGAAACCAATCCCCAGCGGAGTCGCCAGAAATCTGTGGGCTCCAAAAATTTGGCCCCGGCCTCCCAGCTGCATGATGTTTTTCTTCACTTTTGTTTAGGCAAGGGGGAGTTTTAACAGAATAAGTTCCGGGTAAATTTTGGAAGGCAGATGAGTTTGTAGATAAGACACTACCTCATTTTGTGAGGATTTTATGATATGAGTTCTAGTTTCCTATAGGCACAAGCCCCTATAGTTAATTACCCCTCCCAATCATGAGAGAGAACTTTCGATTAAGGCTACTCATCGATCAGATACGTAAAGATACGTGCCTTTGGCATATAGTAGCAGTAATAGGAATATGTATTTGAAGAGTTTGGAGAATTTGATATTTAAAGTAGAAATTCCACCATCTTGCACTTAAAGCGGATGGTGGGGGAATGGATGATGGATACGATCAAGATCCCATGGTTTCTTCATCCCGGGTCATCGTGGTCCCTGGTCTACTTAGTCAGAGGAGGTAGTCGACCCATCCTGACAGAAGGATCCTTGTCGGGAACCATGGGTTGCTTCGTCCAAGGGGACCTTGTAGACCTGGGGTGGATGTTTATCTAAGGGGACAAATTTGAATCAACTTTAGCTAATAGAAGGCTTTGTGCCCAATCGATTATATCATATTGATTCATATCTTAAGGATTTGATACCTATAAGGAACGTATTGGCTCTAGCCTTAACCGCTATCTGTGGTGCCATTTGACGACAAAACCACTCGATTCAGAGGGCCCCAGGTCATAACCGTTTATCCTACGGTATCATTTGGCACCGAACTGCTGGTTAGAGGACACGTACCATGTCCTTACTAGCAGGAGACTTTTTGAGAATAGATCCTAGTGATATTTTTGACTAGGCATCTGGCTCTTTGTGAGTTAAAGTAATATTTCAGATTTGTCCACCTCAGCAAATTGTTGCAGAGGGTGGATGGATTTTGCTTTAAGCATTTGATGGTTGGATTTCAAATTTTAAATATTTTTGGAATTTTTGGAATTTTTTATTTTTTGGATTTTTTGAAATATTACTTGTGTTCAAACACAAGGTGGTTTGACCAAGTATTTCCCTATTTTGGTTGGGTTACATCAAGGATCAGCCTTAAGCCCATATCTTTTTTGCTTTAGTCATGCATGTTCTCATTAGACATTTGCAAGAGGATGTACCTTGGTGTATGCTTTTTGCTGATGATATTCTTCTTGTTGATAAGATTAGAGAGGGAGTTGAAAGTAAACTTGAATTATGGAGGTTAACATTAGAGACTAAAGGTTTTCGTTTGAGTATATCTAAAAAAGAATATATGGAGTGTAATTTTAGTAGTAATGGACCTAGTGAAGGGATTGTGACTTTGGGCGATCAAGTCATTAATAAGAGTACATGTTTTAGATATATTGGATCTATTGTTCAGAGTGATGGTGAAATAGATGGGGATATTAAAAGTAGAATTCAAGTTGGATGGTTGAAGTGGAGGAATGCATCGGGCTTGTTGTGTGATAGAAAAGTACCCCTCAAATTTAAGGGAAAATTTTATAAGATGGTAGTGAGGCCTGCAATGCTTTATGGTGCTGAATGTTGGCCATTAAAAGAGAAGCATAGTACTAAGTTAAGTGTGACAGAGATGAGGATGATTAGGTGGATGAGTGGCTTTACCCTTAGAGATAGGATACGAAATGAGCATATACGTGAAAAGGTTGGAGTAGCTCCATTAGAAGATAAGATTAGAGAGAGTCGCCTTAGATGGTTTGGTCACATAAAACGGCGAGCTTCCAATGACCCGGTTAGGAGAGTAGAGGTATTAGATTTGACTTATGTTAAGAAAGGTAGAGGCAGACCTAGAAAGACTTGGTTAGAAAATATTAGGAATGACCTTTCTTTATTAGATTTAAATGAGAATTTGACCTTTAATAGGACACAATGGAGAAAAAAAGATTCATGTAGCCAACCCCACGTAGTGGGATAAAGGCTTAATGTTGTTGTTGTTGTGGCTTTTTTGAAATATTACCTCCTGTTGAGATTTGCATTCAACACGGTTATCATCGGGGTGTTGGGGTCATTTTCCTTTCGTTGATTGAACTTTATCAACCCTATCAATTTGTCGATAGGGGATCGAGCTTTGTAAGCTTTGAGCCTTTATTTATGACTTTTTTTAATTGTAGGCATTGGAGACCTAATATTAATGTATTTACACAAATACACCGGTCATTACAATCATGTATCTTGTTTGAAGGTTCGAGCCCTGTCGACTTCTATTGATTCGAATAGGATGATTGAGTTTCATAGGCTTCACGCCTTTATTAGTGAATTCTTAGTGTTATAGGCCTTGAAGGCCTAATATGAATGTATTAAAACAAATACACTGGTCGCCCCAACCGTGTATTTGTTTGAAGGTTCGAACCCTGTCGACTCCTATTGATCCGTATAGAAGGATCGGGTTCAAACTAAATTTTACTTATTAACCCGTGCAGCATCCCTAGAGTTCACATTTGGTATTTATTTGATTAGAAGTTAAGATAAGCAAAGTTCACATTCTTAAAATGAGAAGTTATTAGTCATCCATTCTAACCTTTTTTCAATCTAAAAATTCTCATTTGATAGAGTATATCTTTTTTTTCTAGAGATCGAACAAATTTACTATTAAATGAGTGCCTCATTACAATGATTCAATGATGCTAAAAAAGTGTTTGAATTCTCACATGTTATACGCATGAACAGTTGAAATAGGGTTGTAATTGAGCCGAGATGGGAGTTTATGCATGTTTGATTTATTTGAAACTCGGTGTATCTATATTCATATAATGCTTGAAACTAGGTATAAACAATATGCTTGTGATCAGTTGTTTAGAATTTGAAATAGAAACAAGTCAATTTCAAACAAATAAAAAAAAGAATAATAAGTTAAAGCTTATTGTACTTTAAATGAGCTTAAATATATTATTTAATTTAACTAACTTTTTAAAAATAGCCTTCATGATCTCATCTAACAATTTCAAATTAGGAGATCCCTCCAACTCCCAATTTGTACCCCATAGTAGCTAAAATGGCTACATTTTGCACTATAATTTAAATAACATAAAGCTAAATGTCCAAGCAATACAGGACAAAATGAAAAAAAGAAGAAGAAGTAATCCCTTTATCATTCTATTTTTGCTTTGCCAAAATAAAGGAAAATTGACTCAAGTTTAAATATAAGTTTAGCATCAACTAAGGCCCTATAACTACTGTCGCCCAACTATGGCTCTCAAAGCATCAATAGCCATCTACAGTCCATCGACCATCATCCTTTGGTTATTGATCAATCAACCACCAATGACAGACTATTTTTTTCGACATAGCCGCCCAACTGTGATCTCCCGATCACCTTTGTCAATACTAGAGTCTCTTAGCCATTGTCAACCCACTATAGTCGCCTAACTATTATCACTTGAATACATCTGTAATAACTTAAATATGTTAAATAAATTTATTTGAAAATATAAAAACTCTGAAGTAGAGTGCTTCAGCGTTGATCTGATGAGCACTGCTGCACTAGGCTATGAACATTATATATATAGAAACACACACACACCTGCCTCACACCACCGACTCCCTCACTTGGCTGAGAAGAAATTGAAGTGGGGAAGAAGAGAGAGGAGAGAGAAAAGTATTTAAATCATATTTATCAGCCATTTATATTACAGATTTTGTTGTGACTAATCTCTTACTTTTATTTTTAATAATTTTCATTTCTACGTATTTTCTCTCTCCTAAATCTGTAAAAAATGCATTATCTCCTGATTTCATACGCTTTTACCTTGCAAGTTTAGATATATTATATATTTGATCATTCTGAATGATTTGATATGATTTTATTATATTTTAAATAAAATATTGAATGATATCATATACATGATATGATAACTCTTTGTGATACCTTATTGATTTATGTGAATATTAATTAAGAGTTATAAAGAGTTGGAAATTGATTGGAAGTTATAAGGAGTCGAGGTGACTAATTCATATGATTCAAGATGAGTTATAAGGAGTATATTGATTGGGAGTTATAAAGAGTGATTAATTGGGAGTCATAAGTATATGAGTACATACTTTTAAGATACACTTATTAAATATGTGAATGCTGATGCCGACACTGATATTGTGACTAACATAATACTTTTATCTGTCATTAGTATTATTTAATATTATTGATCATGATTTTAATAATGTTACTAGCATTATTTTTGTTGATTGTTACTGATATTATTATTGATGATGTGATGCATTGAGATGCAATGAACTATAAAAAGATAAATTGATATAGATAATAATTATAAATATTAATGTATATATATTTTTATTATGATTTATAATATATTATTCTCTTTTATCTTACATTGATATCAGATGTAAGATTCTACTTGTTGGGATAAGGGATAAGTGCTCATTACTTGATTTTGCATTATTTTCAATTTATAATTAATTGATTTAAATTTAACATTTTATTTTGAGCATGCTCTCTCTCTCTCTCTCTCTCTCTCTCTCTCTCTCTCTCTCTCTCTCTCTCTCTCTCTCTCTCTCTCTTTGTGTGTGTGTGATTGATATAGAAATGCTAAGGACAATATTTTTTTTAAGGTGAGGAGATTGTAATAACTCAAATATGTGGAATAAATTTATTTGAAAAATATCAAAATTCTAAAGTAGAGCGCTTTGTCACTAATCTAGTGAACGATGCGGTGTTAGGCCATGAACAATATATATATATATATATATATATATATATATATATATATATATATATATATATATATATATATATCGGTCTCACTCTACTGACTCCCTTACTTGGTTACTTGGCCAGAAAGAAATTAAAGAGAGGAAAATGAAAGATCTTTGGATCATACTTATTGGTCATTCATATTACAGATTTTGTTGTGACTAATCTCTTACTTTTATTTTAAAAAATATTGATTTCTATTTATTTTAACTCTCATAAATCTGTCAAAAATATATTATTTCATGATTTCATAAACTTTCTTCATGTAAGTTTGGATATATTATAGATTTGATCATTTTGAATAATTTGATATAATTTTATTACATTTTAAAAGAAGTATTGAATGATATCAAATACATGACATGACAACTCCACACGATACCCTACTAATCTATGTGATTTACTGATTAAAAGTCATAAGAAGCTGGAGATTAATTGAGAGTTATAAAGAGTCATGTCGACTAATTCATATAGTTCAAGAGGAGTTATAAGGAGTACATTAATTTGGAGTAATAAGGGGTGACTCATTGGGAGTCATAGTGTAAGAACAAGATACTTTTAAGATACACTTTTTGAATATCTGAATATTGATACCAATACTATTATGAATATTATACTGTTATTGTGACTGACACTAATGCTTTTTACTATCATTAACATTATTTAATATTATTAATCATTATTCTAATATTATTACTAGCATTAGTATTATTGATTATTATTGATACTATAATTGATAATGTAATGGATTGAAATGTGATGAATTATAAAATGATAAATTGATACATATAATTAGTATAGATATTGATGCATATATTTATTTGTATGATTTATAGCATATTGTTCTTTTTAATCTTGTATTGATTTCGATTGAAAGATTTTATTTGCTTGCTGGGCTATGTGCTCATTATGTTGTTTTATATATTTTTAGGAAAGAGTAATGATCCTATGATATGAGGCTCTGGATAAGACAAAAATGCAATTATGTTTCTTTTCGTTGTTCATTAGTGAGCTATATTTAAATTATAAAATGAAAGAAAAATATAATTTTTCTAATATAGATCCTAAAGTGTGACAACATCATTACTCACTGATTACTTCTACTACTACATATCACTAAGTGCATCGATGCACACCATAATGCATAAAGTTGATGCACACCATCAATATCAACTCTAACTTCTAATGTTTTTGCTAAGATTTATACTGAGCTTCTTGATATTTGATCTCCTCTCCTTAAATGAGAATAATCAAACATATAGCAAATAATATCTTAAAGATAACTCCTATATCACAAGGTTTTTCCAACTCCCATCAGAAAATCCATTCAATATTATTTGTGTCTATTATATTCTATCAACTTATTCCCAAATTATAATGAAAATTTTTATTTTCAATCAATGATATAGGCTAGTGGGATCATTTTAATGTAAGAACTCAAGTATCTCGTACAACTCTTTTTTATTTGTATATATACTAAATCCTCATACAAGGCTAATATATAAAACACTTTCTTCTTTTTCACCACACAATAAGAATATTAATCTCAAATAATTATAAATTTATTAATAAAATTAGGATTGATTATACATTTTATTAATTAAAATCATCAACAAATAAATATGATATATATATATAATTAAATCTTAATCATTAATATTATATTTCATTAAAACTTATTTGTTGATTTATCTTAATTATTAATTTAATTTAAATGATTAATATTAATACTTTAGCTTAATTAAATTAATAATTAAGTATTTAATTACAATTTAATTCATTTAATTAAGGTAAGTACAAACAAAATTAATATAAAAATGATCATAGTCATATTTATAAATATTGAAAAAAGTAGTCAAACCATTTATTTTAGCTTAGTTGAATTTAACAACTATTATATTTGATAAGGCTCTAAAAAATTACTTAATTGGCAAGAATATTGACGTATCACCAATATTGGGGGCTACTAATAAAAAATTTAGGGACATCCACGCTTCAATTTTAGCGAATTTATAGCTGAAATGATTATCTCAATAAAACAAATTTAACAAAATCAAAGGTGGTCCAATTCAAATCCAAATGAACCCAAATTAAGCACTTGAAGTATGATTGAAAACTTCAAGACTATTGTGGACTGAGAAATTCGCAACAACTGAGTATAAGTATTTTTTGTCTTAGTGTTGCATGAATTTCCAACACGCAAACATATAATTGAGATGACAATAGAACATTAAAGATTTTTAACATGTAAAATCCAAAGAGGAAAAAACTATAAGGCCTTTCCCAAATAACAAGATTCCACTATATTTGGGTATATTACAATAATTGAACCATCCGTAATTGGAAGATGATAAAATTGCAATAATTTGAAGAATTAAACACACTTCACATGGATACTCAGGAATTCGCAATGATCTTGATTGAATGACATATGCTAGAAGTGTGTGGTAGTGGCTGGGAAAAGGTTTAGCATAGGTCTAGCAATGGAGGTAATCAGGTGGTCGGACGAAGTGGCATCATCCGGGAAGAGATTTGGCAGGTACTGGTGGTCAGACGAAGTGTCAATGGTCAAAAGGAGATATAGTAGGTACGATAACCTCTAGCAGAAGATCTGGTGATAGATAGCAGACAGGTAGAAGTTTGATGGTGGTTGATGATTAGGATGAGAGCTGACGATGATGGTCGGTGGTCAAGAAGAGGTCCAGCGATAACTAATGAATCGACGGAAGTCTGGCGCAAGTCGATGGCTGGGAAAAGATTTGAAGATGCACAAGCCAACAAATATGAAGTCCGACAACAGTCGGTGGTTGGGAAGAGATCTTGTTGTGATGTTGGCTAGATAATGCTAGATAGCTCCTTGGTTTTTTCTCCCTTTCTCCTCCCCTTTTATGTGAAGAATGATGGAATATTTATAATTTTTTAGAGTGACATTCTTAGTAAATATGAAGAAAATTTGGGGAAAATTCATAGTGTTACACCGGATGACTCATTCATATTCCCTCGATCATCAAGCATTTGTTTAGAGTTTAAGTGCCTTAATGATATCAGAATTAAGCGATCTTGAGCTCATTGGATTCATTTCATCGAGTCTCTCGATTTGACTATAAGCAAGTCATATTCGAATATCATTAGTTTATTTAAATTAGTGCTTTGAATCTTGCAAGTATGTCTTAATTCTTTGATTTGAGCTCAATTTGATTGAATTTGGTGTCATTCAGTTTGTCTCCTTGAGATGTTCAAATTGACCATGAGTTTATTGAAATTAGAGTTTGGATGGCCCTAAATTTAATTTGAAAGTTTCTAATTCATATTTGCATCGAGTTTCATATCTGATCATGGTAATTTTTTAGTGACATATCAAAGACATTAAATGAAATATTAAGTAGTCTTTAAGTTTTATGTGCTTATAATCAAATAAAAAATATCATTGAAAACAAATTAATTAGTTAAATATAACTTAATTCCAATATTCTTAAGATAGTTAAATGTTGCGTAAATGGGATAGGATAAAAAATTAAATACAGGTCGTCCGATGAAGTGTTATGAATATTTAGTTATATTTATAAAAGGTTACTCCCAAAATATTATAAATTGTCCATCATTCTTCAAATGAAGGGAACATTGACTTGAGTTTAAACAGAGTTTAGAGATATGAAGGATATTAGAGTTTTACCTAATGTTTAATGTCGATAATAACCACCAATCACCTTCATTATTTGATTATCGTTGTCACCTTATTGTTATTTATTTTACCATTGTCACCCAATTGTCATAATCAATTCACTTTCATTTGATGATCATCATCGGATTGTTGTTAACCAACCATCATCGCTTGACTATTATTTAACTATTGTCATCTGATTGTCATTATTTGATTTTCTTCATGTAATTGATATCTTTCGATCACTATTAGCACATCCCTCAATGAATTTTCTAGCAATTACAGGAGATCAAGTTTGAGCAGGGGCGGAACCAACCTTTCATCTTAGGGGGGGCAAAATTTTCTTATTAATAGACAAATATTAAAAAAAAAACAAAATGAGAATATAATTCAAAATGAAGTCTTCTATTCCAATATGATAGATAAATTAAAAAAAAATATTACAATTTTATCAATTTATTTTGCATCTTTTGATAATATTGGATTACATCTTCATTGAGAATCAAATCAAACACATCTTTTTCAATGTAAGGCACAAGACAATCGTTCAGCCAATCATCACCCATCCTACTACGCAATCGATGTTTGATAATTTTCATGGCTTAAAATGCTCTCTCTACTGTAGTAGTAGCAACTGGTAAAGTTAATGCTAAAGTAATAAGTCTGTAAACTAGAGGATACACGCCATTCTTCTTGAACTTAACAATATGCTTTGCAAGATCAGCAATGCTTCTTAGAGAGGAGAACTCTTCACTGGTCCGCTTATCAATAATGTACGTTGATAATTAACTTTTAAAAACAACAACCTCAATTATAGAAAAATCACTTGGATATAACTCTGCTAGACATATCAAATTCCTCTCATCATAAGTATGAAATGAATCACTTGGGTTTAAGCATGACACATAAAGAAGTAACTCAGTACTTGATTCAGAAAAGCGATTATTTAGCTCTTGAAGCTGCATGTCAACTACAGTATAAAACAGATCAACGCGATAATGATATAGATTTGTTTTATCTTCACCTCTTTTCACTGATCGGCGATGAGTTTTGTATGTTTCATTCATATTTGGAATAACAACTTCAAAAACACCACAAAAACGTGACACTTCATCTAGTAAAGCATTCCATCCATTCTCCCTTAGTAGCTGCAGTCGTTGTTTAGAAATTTGAACCAATTTTATCGCATTTTCAATGTCTTGATCTTTCCTCTGCAATGATTTTGATAACTCATTCGTAATACCCAATATATCAATAATCAAATGCATTGTAAAAATAAAATCAAAAGACTCCATTATATCAATCAGAACACCCGCTTCAACCGATTGTTGATCAAGAACCCCTTCTTGTTTAATAATCTCTAACACCTCGATCACAGAAGCATACATACGCATAAGACTAATCAAAGAGTGAAAATGTGAACTCCAACGAGTATCACTAGATTTCTGCAAATTTGTCTCTTGATTCAAACCTTTGCCACTTATGAGATTGCCACTTTTAAGATATAGAAGTACTTTATCATGCTGAATACTTTTAAGAGCATCCGATCTCTTACAAGAAGCGCCGATTGTATTAATAATTCTAGAATTAAACTCAAAAAGATGTTTAACTTGCCAATGATTCTTTGCCACTGCCACCAAACATAATTGTAGTTGATGCGCGAAACAGTGAACATAAAATGCTTAAGGATTATCTTTCAGAATTAGGGCCTTTAAACCATGGTATTCTCCTCGCATATTGGATGCCCCATCGTAACCTTGACCACGCATCTTTTGTATGCTCAACGAGTGTTTGGCTAGAATGTCTTCAATGACTGCCTTCAGTGTAACTGCATTAGTGGATGTGACATGTTTGATGCCTATAAATCTTTCAATCACTTGGCCCAACCTATCTACATATCTCACAGCAATAGCAACTTGTTCTTTCGTAGAAACATCACGGGATTCATCAACTATAAGTGAGAAGTACGAGTCACCAATTTCTTTCATGATATATGTTAAAGTTTGAGCTGATGCAGCAATACTTATTTCTTTCTGAACTTTTGGTGAAGTTAACTTTAGATTTGAGTTGGCATATGCAGATGTTACTGTCTTAATTTCTTCATTATGATCAGCTAGAAAGTCAAATAGCTCTAAATAATTTCCTCGATTCTCTGAATTGGAAGACCCATCATGCTCACGAAATGATAATATATCCCTGACGTAACAAAAATCTAACACAATCAATGCATGCAGTTAACATGATCCTATATTGTTTTTTTTTCTTATCATCTTTGCTTAGCCATAAAGCTGGAAGACTGTGTTCTTGATTCTTCATCAAATCTTCACATTTTTGTCTAGCCTTATTATGTATACTGTTGTGATCTCTAATGTGGCATAACAATTTCTCTTTCTTCTTCCAGTTTTTGAAACCATCTCCAATAAATGAATCCCCACCACCTTGCACTTTAATAATATGCTCTTGAGGATTAAACAGATAGCAGTAAAGACAAAAAACAGCGTCTTTCTGCACACTATACTCTAACCAATCAGAGTATTCATCAAACCATTTCGGATTGAACCTACGTGCAATATTACCATATAAAGTTTGGGGAAATTGATGACTTCTCGGTTGATGGGGTCCCTTCAATATATATGATCTACGAATCTTATCTCTATCATTTACATCATAACTCCAAATAGGAAGTCGGAGTCCTGGATCTGCTGGGAGATTGTTAATATCAACTTCTACTCACTCTTTTCTCTTTAAATAATGCTCCATTTTTTTAATCCTATAATGAAATTTAATTATCAAAAAAAGCAACCATTAATCAAAATATTTACATCATAACCTTAATATGAATTTTAACCCATAATAATATTAACCTACAAATAGAAACTCAACAAGTTTTTTGGATCTATTAAAAAGAAAGAGTTCAAAACTCAACACGTTTTCTGGAAATTTTAACCCACAACAAATAGAAACTCAAATAGAACTTAAGTTGAAACTTGAAAGGAACATCGACAAGTGACAACACATAAAAAATGTGAAAGGAAATTGGATGAAATTACTAAATGAAAAACAAAAACTCAAGCAAAGCAATTCGGATAAGTTATTTGGGTGGGCTAAGATTAATTAATCAGCAAACTAATTAATGAGTTCAAAACTAGACAAACTAATTAATTTAACCAAACAATGAAATTACTGCTTGATCAACAACAATAAACATAGACTAGAATTGCAAAGGAAAATCTCAAAGGTAAATAGGAAGATGAGAACTAACAAGATTACTAACCTCTTCCAAAAATCAAAAGCCTTGATGGTAGCGACCAAAACCCCAGCGCTGGATGGATATTGGCTTCTCTAGTGCTCTGAGACAAAGGATTTCATGATTTAATGATTCATTCCCCAAACAGTTGAGAATGCTAAAAAAAAAATTACAGGCGGAGTCGCCGCCTCGCCGGAGTGGAACAAAACCGGCAGATCGGAGATCGGCCTGAAGGAGATCTGGGGAGAAGCTAAACAGCCGAAGACAGGGTGTCCTCCTCGCCTCCTGTGAGTGATCAAGCGTGAGAAACAGAAGAGAGGGAGATCTTGTCGATGGAGAGGGAGACAGGGAGAGAGCGGGCGCGGACGGCGGAAGACTGTGGGGTCGGGCGAAATAGCGTGAGAAACAGAAGAGAAAGCTGGGCTTAGGGCAATTTTTAACATACTATAATGAAATATTACTAAACAGCCCTTACTATAATATGATTTTTACATTTTTTTAGGGGGGGCAATTGCCCCCCTGGCTATATGCTGATTCCGCTCCTGAGTTTGAGTACAATGCTTTATAGTTTCATATTCTTTAATTAATGGGAAGAGCATATCTCTGTAACTTTACTTATATAGTGAATCATTTTATTTGGGATAGCTCTCGTAGTGTTTTTTTTTCTTTATTGGGATTTTTATGTAAAAAAATTGGTGTCTCTCATATTCCTTTTTTTAAACTTTGTTTATCTATTTTTTGATGCAAAGTGATGATACAAAATTATCTCTTTATTAGCATAGATTTTCTTGCATGTAATAGTTTATCACATCTATGAAAAATTATGATTAAAGAGACTTAACTTGTTCAAGTGTCTCAATAGGATGTCTACGTTGACAACATAGAGTGGTGACATATTTTAATTTTTATAACATGTCTTTTGTTCAAGGTTTATTATATATTTTTATAGATTGTAGACATTGATGAGAAAATAGAGAGTTAAATGATATCTCAAAAAAATTCAATTAATCAACATAAATCTTGATGCATTTCATGTGATTTTTCATAATATAATTTGAAAAAATTATTCTTTTATTTTTTAATATATGACAACGAGAGCCATCTAATTTCTTTTATCAATATAAATGCCAAAACGAAAATAAATTATTGATCAAAACATCAATATATACATATATTTATTTCCCAAAAATTATTTATATAACTCATGATCTATACAATAATAGCACAACTACTCTGTCATGAGTACAAAAGAATAACTACAATAATAAAAACTGAACATAAACCTAAAGGATCCTGATCAATCTTATACTCCTGCTCTATTACCTTGACATAAAAATATTTAAATGAGCTAAAAAACCCAAAAGGTCAACAAAACCTACAATTGAACTCAAAGCATGATAAAAAAGCAATATGCATATCAACAGTCAAATCATAACACTTATATTTAGATGATTATTGAATCAATACAAAAATAATAAAATTATATGGTACAAAAAATAATTAATTAGTGTGTCAAATCACTAAAGTAATCATCATATCAATATTAGATTTAGTAGATAAATCATATAAAGCGATAAAATCAAATCATTGATAAAATCTGTTAAAATCAAATCAATATAATAAAATTATATAGAAGTGTACACATGCTATATAATTGTTCTATATTAGTATTAAATCAATATATTAATCACATGCTCAATGTATATATGATGTTTTTTTATCAATAAATTAGTAATAGTGTTAATAATAAATACATATAGTAATATAAACAATGCCTCAATAATATTAATTCATTTCAATAGTCACACTAAATAAGTAAAATTTTTTGCTATCACGATGTTTTTTAGTATCATATAAGTGACAGTAAATTGTTGGCTCAATAAACAGAGTCGTCACTCTTTGCTCATCAGCATAGTAATTATTTATATATTACACTCATTTAGTATCACATGAATCAATTGAGGATAACACAGAACTATATTATTTAAAGGAAAGCCTCATCGACTCACCATCATGTACAAGTCAATAAGACTCCAACCAACGAGTCAATAAGTATTTACTTATCTTTTACATACACATTATGATCATAGTATTATAATAGTAATTTCAATAGCATATTTATATTCATTTTTAATATATTACAACAAATAAAATATAATTGAACATAATTTAAAAATTATCAAAATGTCTCAACAGTAGGCAATGAAAATACTACTAAATAAAAATTCACTTTTTTAAAAATGTATTAAATTATCAGAGATTATATAAAATAATATTTTGAATCTTTAATTAAATTGAAGCACTATTTTAGATGTTAAAATAATTTTTGAGTATGTAAAAATAGTTGTATTTTTAAAATTACATGGAAAAAATATCAAATAAATACTCAAAAAGTTTATAATCTTAATTCTATAATATATAAAAAGTTACACAGTGAAATATTTACCAATACAAAATTATTCTCATTTTCCAGTAACATATATAAATACAAAATGGATAGAAAAAAATTATAAAATATTTGAAATTAGAAATATGATTATAATTTCTTACAACGAGACAAATAAAGACTCCAGAAAAAAGATTTGATTGGGCCAGAATATGGATTATTACATTTCATGTGTTGGAGACTTCTAAAAATAAATTCAAGATCATCCAAGCTCCAATTTCAATAAATTCATAGTTGAATGACTCGGCAAGACAAACCCAATAATATCAAAGGTGATGCAATTCAACTCCACATGTGCCTAAATCAAGCTCTTAAAGCATGATAGAAAACTTCAAGATATTAATTAAATGAACAAACTGTCTTTAAAATTACCATCATTTAATTGTCGTTGCATGATCGTTATTGTTTGACCATCACCGCTTAACTATTACAATCCATAATATGCCATTAGATTGTCATCATCCATCCACTATTACCCAAACGTCATCCAACTATCATCCCGCCGGTCTATCATCATCTAACTATAGTTGCATGAATAACATCTTTTGACCTTCCATTATTACCCCTCAACTACTTTTCTAATGTCACGCTCTAGGATCTATAGTGGAAGAATTTCATCTTTTTTTCTTTAATATTCATGTTTTCTATTGTCAATTCATATTATTATATCTATTTTTGGTTAACAATCAATACTCAATAATAACGAGATAATTATAAATCAGAGTTGACTAATTGCATTCAGAGATAAATATAAACAACAAAAATATAATTACATTGATATTGGCAATATTTCTATCCTGATTCAAAAGTCAAAAGTCCAAAATAATATATACAATAATTCAACACGCTATAGAAGAATATATAAAATCAAAGAACTTAAAATAAAACTAAAATATCATTACAACTAAGCCTTAATCCACAATTTTCTTATATTTACATGAAATCATATAAAATCATGTAATTAGCATAAAAGTCCAACAAGTAATTAAAATCTTACAACTGAAACAAATTCATAAAAAGAGAAACATTATACTGTAAATTGTGCAAGAAAATTAGTAAATCAATATCTTTTGCACCGGTCACTAGTATCAATTTATCAATATGTTATATAGTTCATCTCCGTCTATCAATTATATACATTATCAATTTTGATTATACATCAATCTTTATTAGTTAATCAAACAATCAAGCTGTATCATTTAATTGGTCTCATTCAATCAATCAATCTCATCATTCATTCTATATTATTAGTTGACCATTTATATTAGCAAAAATAATCATATCAATATTCTTATTATATATTAGTACTATATATTTTATATTAGTACTCTTATTATTTATCAAATATTCAGATGAGGGTACCTTAATCTTACTCATACACTTATGTCTCATGTATCAGTTGTCACATCCCAAAATTTAACTTGGAAGAATTCGAACAGTCGAAATCAAAATATTTAAAAATACGAATAGGATAAAATTCACCAACCACAATCTGAGCAATTTTTGTAAAAGTGTCGAAACAAATCGACAACCAAAATATGGATTGTCTCTTCCTCTCTCCTCTTTCCTTCCCCTTTTATTTCTTCCTTCTACGGCAAGCCACGACGTAAGGGTGAGGGAAGGGAGTGAGTGGAGGAATATTACATTTCAATATGATCATATCACATCATAGTACATCACTTTCAACTCGTTTTCAACATATGTTTTCCCTACTCATTTCACATAGAAATTAATATACACATATTTAATTGATAAAAATATAATAAAATTACATCAAATTATTTAGAGTGATCAAATTTATAATATATCAAAAATTACACGATGAAAGCTTATGAAATCAGGAAATGCTACATTTTTGATAGATTTAGAAGAGAGTTGGCGGCAAAGTAAAATAGCAATGCATTTAAACCATTGGTTAATCAAAGGTGGCTAACGATGATAGCGACCAACAACAAAGAGAGTTAGTGACAAAGACAGCTGACCGACTTCATTTTTATCAAACCTGTGTAGTATTTGCTCAAAATAAAAGAATTCTAAATAAACTCAAAAGTCAAAATAAACTAAACAATAATTTTGATCCACCCCTAAAATATATTATATTTAAAATACAATAGTCCAAACATCTATTTTTTTTTTAATTCTTATATTTACCTTCCCCTTACTAACTCCCTTATGATGTATAGAGTCAATTCCTACTTCAGGTAAACAGCCCCATCTTGTAGTATTTAGCATTCCCAGCTGCTCGTTTATTCCCGCTAGAGTGGTCTCTCTACTTCTCCATAGGAAACCACAGAGAGAAAGCTTCCACGTTATCGTCGTCTCTCTCTTTCACAAGCAAGGGCTAATGCTTCTTCTTCCTGCTCTCAAACCTATTCGTGCTCGCCTCCCACCTCATCGAATGGCTTTATAGGGTTTCTTTATTTTTTTTCTGACTTCTTACAGAGGCAGTTAATACAGGAAACGAGGCTACCGCCCAGGAAGCTCTTGAGCTTCTCATTGAGCTTGCAGGCACAGAACCCCGATTTCTCAGGCGCCAGTTGGCAGATGTGGTTGGTTCTATGCTCCAGATAGCTGAAGCTGACCGCCTGGAGGAAAGGACAAAAGGCATCTTGCTGTGGAGTTTGTGATTACTCTTGCGGAAGCGCGTGAGCGAGCCCCGGGGATGATGAGACGACTGCCCCAATTCATTAGGAGCCTCTTTGCTGTGCTGATGAAGATGTTGCTTGATATTGAGGATGAGCTAGCTTGGCATGGGGCTGAAACTGAGGATGAGGATGCTGGAGAGACGAGTAACTACAGTTTGGGACAAGAGTGTCTTGATCGACTGTCTATTGCCCTAGGAGGGAACACCATTGTTCCAGTTGCCTCAGAATTGCTTCCGCAGTATTTAGTAGCACCAGAATGGCAGAAACGTCATGCGGCTCTAATTACTCTTGCACAAATTTCGGAAGGGTGTGCAAAGGTATCAAAATTGAAATAATTTTGTTAATCCTGCAAGGTTGTTCGAATTGGCTTGTTTTCTGTGACTAATGCTATTGAGATTAAATGATCTGTCATCCTCATTGCAATGAGCTTATATTTGATTGACAGCCAACGTTTTCCATAATCTTTAAAGCTCATTTTGGTGTTGTTTTTTTTTTTTCAGGTCATGAAGAAGAACTTGGAGCAGATTGTTTCTATGGTATTGAACTCATTTATAGATCCACATCCTCGTGTACGCTGGGCAGCTATAAATGCCATTGGACAGTTGTCCACAGATTTGGGTCCTGATCTTCAAGTTCATTATAAGCAGCAAGTGCTGCCAGCTCTGTCCTCTGCTATGGATGATTTCCAGAATCCTCGCGTGCAGGCAAGTAGTTCCACAATGCTGTGACTGCTGTCATGTATCGTACCACATCATTTACGTCTTCCTAGGAACTGGGAAAAAAAGGGTTGATAAAGCTAATCTGATATAGCTTTGGATAAAGCTTTTGCTAATGCAAAGACACGTGTTTTTTTCTTTTTATTTTTTTTAAAATTTTGTATGTATTGTTATTGTTGCTTCTGTGTAATTATTTTTTGCTAGCATTACCAATCCATTCTTGCTACTGTTCTTGTTAAAAGTATATCCATGCAACGACATTTCTTTATTAAAATGTTTAAAGCTTTCCAGTTCAAACTATGAATTTTTTAATGGTCCCATCACACATTTCAAGAAACATGCTTTCTTTCATCACAAGATTTAGAGGAACTTGAATATACCATGAACTCCTATGATTCTTGCATTGTCTTTTTTTTTTAAATGTCTACACAAGGAATCACCAATTAAAAGACCATATTGATGATCTAGACTTTTAGTAGGAGTCAAACATTTCAAATATAGAGTCATATAAGAAAATTTAATTGGTTCTCATTTCTTTTGCATTGCACATAGTATGGAGCATGCTTTTTATTTTATAATCTTCCGTACCGTTTTATCGCCAGTATAAATCTTGTCTCAAGGATCCAGCTTGGTATTCATGACAACCTTCATTTATGGTTTGATTGAGGCTAGTAATGTTCAGAATGATCTACAATCCAATGTTTGAGAAATACGATATGGTATATTATAACCTCTTCTAATTTTGTGGTAAGAGTATCTTTGGCTACACACTGGTTGAGCTAAACTGGTTTGCTTGATTTCAAAAGCAAGATGAATCAACTATGCTTTTATTGTGCAATCATGTACAGTAAAAATTTTGATATACCTATTTTAGTTTAGTATCATGTAAAAAATATTGTATTTTGAAATAGTTGAGTATTTTGTTATTGTGTTATCTTAATCAGGATCAAAATAGTTCAGTAATAATGTTGAGTTGTGCTTGTTGTTTATGGCAAAAGATGATTAGTTTGAACTTGGACGCACGAATAGTAGATATAGTGTTTTTTATGGGCTTTGTGCTTAAGCTATGATGTAATTAAACTTTTATCCAACATAGTTATGATATATTGATATGTTGTATATAAAGTGATGGTCAAAAACAGAAAAAACTTCCTCATGGTCATACTTTTACCACTTGTTGGAAAAGGGAAACTACAAGAAAGTGTACTTGTAGAAAGATGTTGAATCTAACAATGCACTGACTCGAAGTTCTAAATTGGTTTGAGATTTGGATTAGTACTGGTAAATGCCTCTTCTCATAGGCATAAAACTGTCTTGATAGACCAATTACACAAGTTTCCTATTAGTCTGACCTTTGCTCAGCAAGTACAAGTGTTGCTTCATTGTTCACAGTAATGAGTATTATTACAAGTTTTTTTTTTCAACATAGGAGTACCATTTTTTGATTCTTAATCTATTTGAGATTTTATGCATTTCTTTTTTTCTCTCTTACAGAATCACCTTACATTTTCTTTGCCAGATTCAATTCGTGTGGTTTAAAATTTTATAATTACGATCTTTCTGGTATCATGTACTTATGTTGGAGCCTTTTTTATTCTTGTCATTTTATTGTTTGACAGGCACATGCTGCTTCAGTAGTACTCAATTTCACTGAGAACTGCACTCCTGATACTTTATCACCTTACTGGGATGGAATTGTTAGCAAATTGCTTGTGTTGCTTCAGGTACCATAAAGTTTTATTTCTGTCATTTCATTTTTGATTATTGCTATTTAGGGAAGATGACCAAGTTTTTTTGGTTGTTTCATTTAGAATAGGAAGCAGATGGTGCAAAAAGGGGCATTGACAGCTTTAGCATCAGTTGCTGATTCATCTCAGGTAAAAAAAATCATTAGGGAGATTTTTTTTGTGGGGGGTATTATCTTGGACTTCCTTTGATGTTGCATATTTAAGCTGGAGCACTTCCAAAAATATTATGATGCTGTCATGCTATATCTTAAAGCTATTTTGATGAATGCCACTGACAAGGCAAATAGAACTTAATATAACACTTTCTATTAAGAAAGATGGCATCTAATAAAATAAAAATAAAATTATGGAAATATTCACTATTATCTTACAATCTTTAGATCTTTTTCATGAATCACCATTCTAATGTTTTGTTGGAGAATAATTTCTAAAATGATTGCTTGAAGCAGATTAAGAAACCAAGAAGAGAATCTTATATTTCTTTCCTGCCACCTGAGCTTTTAGAGAGAATTTTACTAGAAGCTCTTGCAACATCTCCAACACCTATCAGAGATATCAGATATTTCAAAAAAACGTAAGTATTATTTTTAAGAAAATATCATTATTTCTTAATTAAGATTAATTTTTTTTATTTATTTAACCACAAAATAATTACATAAATAGTACTGATTTATACAGATGTAAGAATTTTCATGCAATATGTTCATCAAAAAGGATAGGAAAATACATGAATGTAGAAGATTGGAGAATGTGTTGGCAAGACAAGCAAGACAATTTAAGATTTCTTCAGACTTGTGCTGAGAGTGAAAATACTAATGCTCTCTTCTTACTTGGATTGGTAAGCAATTATTTTTTCTTGAATTTTATCTACTTCTATGATTCAGTACTTATTAGCATTGAACATATATTTGTTATGGATTTATATGTTTCATATCAATGTTCATTCATACAAATTTAACATGTTTGATATGTAAATTTGTAGGAGGAAATGTTTAATAGAGGAAACTATGATGTTGGTCTGCATCGCCTTCAATTGACATCAAATCAAGGAAATATTACTGCCAAATATCTTTTGGGACTTTGGTGGTTTCATGATGATTCATCTCGCTCATATGGTATCAATCTTTTGAATGAGATATCAGGTAATATACGTCAATATCGAAAACAAGCTTCCAAGATCTTCAGCAAGATGAGGTTTCAAAAATGGCCTTCATTGCCTCTTTTTCTTTGTAATGATTGGTCATGTATGTCTTTAACTATGATAGGAGATTATCTATTGCGACCTGAGGTACAAGAGAAATTTAGTTTCTGTAGCGATGTTTGTAAATGGAAAAATGAATATGAAATGTTTATATCTATGCCTCCTTGGTAGGAGTTTTTTTGTTTGACTTCTTATCTTAAATTTGAGTCATGGGATATTACAGCCTGTGTGATAGGCACAATTGTAGTAATTTATCATGTAAGAGTTCCTCAGAGGACATGAAAATAGAAAAAATGTGTTGATTTATGTTTTTTAATATATATTATAATATGAAATTGTTAAAATTATTATAATTTGTGTAAAATTAATAAATTTATTTTCTTGAATTGTATGTAGTATTGCCTTTAAGTATTAATCAATTGCTTGTTTGTTTATAATTTTATTCTTTTTAATTTTAACACATTAAACTTAAGATTTATTTGCTTATAATAATATTTACTTAATTCATATATGTGCAGTGCTCTTATTCTTTTTTATAATTTGATCACAAAATTTGGTTTTGACTTTTTTTTACATGCTAAAGAATAGCAGTCATTTTAATCGCTATAGTAGAATAAGCGCGGTTAAAATCGATGTTATTTTACAGATTTGAAGTGGTTCACAAACCATCGTAGAATACATTACTAGCAAATACAAATATAATGAATTTCTAGTGGTCATTAAATCGGTGCACTTATTTCTATAGTGTTTTAAACTACTGAAATATATTAAAAAAGCTTGTTAAAGCCCTTTTTATTAGTAATGTCCTGAATAATTCATATATTTTTCATTTGATTCTTTTGTTCTTGGTAATCCTAAGTGTATCAAAATTTCATTCTTCCTATTTCTATCAATATTATTTAATTTTTTATTTTACTTTAAAAGTTAAAACAACAAAACATCCTACATATCTAGTGAAGTTAGGATTTAAAATCATAGAATTAAAACTTAAATAATCTTGTTATTGCTTCTATCTAGTGAAGTTAGGATTTAAAATCAACAAAACAGCTTATATTTCTATAAATATTTTATGATAGATTTAGGGGTGGAACCCCTTTATGACTAGGGGGGCAATTGCCCCTCTCCCTCAAAAAAAAATTATTTTTTCCATTATACTCTCATTTTGATAATTTTTAGTCTCTATTACAAGGGTTTTAAGGTAATTGCCCCCCCCCCCCCCCCCTAAAAATGTTAAAATATTATGGTCTTTAGGCAATGACCCCCAATATAATTAAATACTTTGTTTAGATGTATTATTGTTATGAACCAAATATAAAGAGAAATAGTAAATCAAAATTTGTTCCGGGGAAGCGCCCCTGAAAACCCCCTGCAGGGGTGCTGCCCCCGGAAACCCTCGCTGGGCGTTGCCCCTTGACCCCGTGACCTGACCGGGCAGGTCGAACCCCGCCAGGGGGCGTTGCTGTATATTACCTGATCTTGGAAGCTTGTTTTCGACATTGATGTATATTACCTGATATCTCTTTCAAAAGATTGATACCATATGAGCGAGATGAATCATCACGAAACTACCAGAGTCTCAAAAGATATTTGGAAGTAATATGTCCTTGATTTGATGTCAATTGAAGGCGATGCAGACCAACATCATACTTTCCTCTATTGAACATTTCCTCCTACAAATTTACATATCAAACATGTTGAATTTGTATGAATGAACATTGATATGAAACATATATATCCATAACAGATAGATGTTCAATGCTAATAAGTACTGAATCATAGAAGCAGATAAAATAATTTCTTACAAATTCAAGCAAGAAGAGAGCATTAATACTTTCACTATGAGCACAACTCATAAGAAATCCTAAATAACATTGCTTTTCTTGCCAATACATGATCCAATGTTCTACAATCATATATTTTCCTATTCTTTTTTATGAATATGTTACATGAAAATCCTTGCATTTATATCTAAGTATCATATAATTAGTTAAATAAAATAGTTGGTAGTAAAAAATTTTGGCTATACAAGTCATAGGAGGATAAAGTAATCAATTCTTAAGTTTTTCAAAAAATTTTTTAAAGCACTCATCATTATCATCATTAAACTTAGATTTCATTTGAGACATCTTTTTGACAAAATTTTTTTGTTGCTTTTAAAAAAAAATTGTGCTAGAAAGCTGCTACAAAAAAATAGTATAAAAACTATCCCAAACAAAGCCTTAACCCATCTATCTTTATTCGGTGTTATAAATTCTTTTTTTTTTATTCTAAAAAAATTATGCATTTATATAATTTTTATTTTATGAAATGAGAAAAGCTCCACTTTGAGAAAAAAAAAATGAAACACACTTCATATGCATATAATTATTTCAAGATATTATTAGTTTGTAACAAATAATTGCTCATGATATTTTCATTAAAAATATGTTTTATTTTGGTAAGATAACAGTGAAATTAATTACTATTTTTAGATAGAAATTAAGAAAAACTATCTCAATAATACACAAGATTTGGTCATTTAATAACTTAACATATGAATAAAAAATAAACTATCATATTCTTATATTAATGTATGGATCACTGTCAAATTATGAAGAATTTAGTAAAATTAAAAAAAAAATCTTGATTGCATTATATATTATTACAATTTTTAGATTTTAGTAGTTATTATTATAAGTTGAAGTAGTTGCATGCATGTTAATTTCTTATAAAATATTCAAATTTAAGGTGTTGGATAGAAAATTTATTGGCTTGCAAGGTTGTTGGATTGAAAATTTTATTGAAAATATCTTGATTTATGCTATCCTAACACGAAATAACACTCCAAGAAAAAAAAAAAAAAACAGATTTCTTGAAAAATTAATGGTAGAAACAAGATCGAGGAAAATTTCAGCTGAAGCATCACTTGAATTTATTATAATTATTTCCGGTGTATTTCCACTTGGAAACAGTTTTGAAAGATTCACTCCCATCCATAAGAATTTCATTATGAAGGAAAAATTCTATCGATAATATCTATTTTTCCTGTAGTCTAAATTGAATGAAATTATAATTATTAGATGTGTGAGGAGGCTTTGACATACCAGAGGAGATTTGCAAGAGGAATAGAGAGAGAAAGGATCAAATGTGTTTTACCTAAGCCAAGGAAATTAGCCTGAGATACTCAGGTTTGAAGGATTTGGGTGCTACTTATAGCATAGAAATTGCATTGAATATGTTAATTACTTTGCCTAAAAGGCTTCAAGCTATTTGAACATTCAACTTTTATATGCATTTATGCCTATCATGTGTTTCCATTTCTAGACATATGCATGTATGACTTTAATTTTATCCATTTTCATTTTAAATAACAATTTAATTATATTCTTTCAATAAATTTAAACTTTATATATATAGGGTGATATTAGCCATCTATTTAATATTGTATGATATCTAAATATATGCTAAATAAACCACAATCATGATTCTTTATATTTGGATAAAATATTATATATATCACCTAAATCGGGCATAAATCAAGGCATACTTAAATTAATTTTTTTTTAAATATGATTTTAACAAGTTTAAAATCGAACTAAATATCTTGAAGAGATAAACCTAACGATACCAATAGTTTGATCAGAATTTGAATGAGCCTAGATCAAATATTAGAAGCTTAATAAAAAACTTCAAATATATAGATTGGATTACCAAATGATTTTCGAATCATGCATGCTTATAGGTCAAATCAGACATCTCAATGAAACAAATCCAACAAGCCCAGTATTACTTTATTCTTACAACATTAAGGCACCTAAATGATGATCGAATGCTCTATTTTTTAAATAAAGTATAGTTTTTAAAGCATTAAATATAATCTTTGCTAATATTTCACACCATTTAACATATTATGTTTTGCTATGTTAATTAATCAATTGAAAGATTATTTTTTTTATAATAATTTTTAATCATTAACTTATATATTAATATTATTTTTATTAAATATAATTAATTAAAAAAGTTTTTTTTAATTCAAATTTCAAGAATTTTTCACCAAGAATTAAAATTATTTAACAACTCTTATTAAAATAATTAATTAATCAATTTAAACTAATTAATTTAACTTAACAGTAATTATTTAAACAAAATTTTAATTTATAAATGTTTATCATAATCATTTTCAAGAAAATTTTAAATTTCACCGGTAATATTCCTATAAAAATTTTCACCGAAAATCCATTAGAAATATTTCTTTAGAAATCCGTCTGAAATCCATCGTAAAATCCTCCGGAATGTTCAACATAAAAGTTTCGCTAGAAACTCGGTCTATAATTTAGATTTTTCCTTTAGTGATTATTATTTATTAACCATATAAAAGAAAAAATGTCTTATTATATCATGAAAACTTAATATGTCAAATATTTTTTTCAACACATGAATGAAAAAGATTTAGCTCTTATTTCACGTAGTGGGTCAAAGATTTGATGTTGTTATTATTGTTGTTATTGTTGTATATGCAATCCAGAATCCTACAAGGGGTCCTAGTTAGGTACCCATTGGGTACCCATGTTTTGCGCTGACGGGCTTTGCCCACCCAAGCCCACCTATGTTGACTTTCGGCATGTCATACCCACCCACTTTCCACGCTTCTTGAATGCAGTCTGCCACAGATTAATAGCCTTGAGGTTTGTTGTCATTTTCTCTGATTGCAAACTTTCAAGTCATATATCAAAATTTATCGTGGTTGCAGCGCGGTTCTGTGCTGCGCACTGCATAGTCAGGATTACTGTAATATACTGCATGTATATGATGATTAGTAATATAAATCGATTTATTCCCTGATGTTGAGTATCCATTCATATACACGCACGAGGCCATGGGCGTACCCATACCCACTCATGCCCATTGGGTATGAGTAGGTATGTGGGTGGGTGTGAGTTTTGATACCCAAAGCAGTGCTCTAGTGCAATCCTCTCAATCAACTGAGTTACTCTTATTTAGATCACTTGCACAAAAATTGCAATTTGCTCTCCACTCTAGCTTTCATTTATGTATGTCAAATCAACAACAATTGATAAGATATCGCCAACCCTTTAATGCTATCTAATAGGATTAGCTATGATTATGCAACTCTTACTCATTGTGAAAACCAGAGTACATGAGACTACCTGATAGCACCGAAGGATCAAACGTCGAGCGGGAGACGAAAATCGCAAGCACAAGCACAAGCACAGTAGCGGTAAAGGAGCAGTATGCTCCAGGAACTGTTGTATTGATAAGTGTTGTATGAAAAATTGTCTACAAGTTTTAGTTCCTCTGTTCCTATATGTATTTCTTCTACTAAAGTTGAAATTGCTATAAAAGAAAATGCAGAAATAAAGCAAACTATTGTAGTAGGTACTAAAATAACATGTAAGGGAGTGAGGTAGTGGGAGGCGTATCTGGCAGTTAGGGAACCGGTATAGTGTGCTGCCGGTGTAGCTTAAGATACTACATCAGTCCTCCCCTAATTCAGAAGAGCTCGACTCCGACGAGCTAATTGTGATATAGCCGTCATCCTGGGGATGATAAGCCCAAATGTCAGTGACATTGAAGGTCGGTGACGTGTTGCAACCTTCGGGAAGAGCAACCGAATAGGCGTTGTCATTAATTTTTGCTGTAATAGGAATGGAGCCAATCTTACGACGAGATAACTTAGAGTAGGGGCCTGGTGGAAAACGTTCTCGACGCATACGAACCATAACAAGATCTCCAACATTAAATAATTGTTGGCGTCGGTGTTTGTCGACGGCGGCTTTGTACTGTGCATTAGATTGGATGATCTGGCGCCGGACTTCCGATAACATGTCAGCATATTGATCGGTAAAGGCAGAGGCAGCATTTGACTTGCATTTGGGCAATATAGCCAGATCAAGAGCAGTATTGGGCGGTTTGGTATTGACGATGCTGAACGGAGTCTTGCCCGTAGTCCTGTTGGTCATCGAATTATAAGCAAATTCTGCTTTACTCAAGACCTCTTCCCATTTCCGTGGATATTCCTGGACTAGACACCGCAACATACTACCCAGTGTTCGGTTGACGACTTCGGTCTGTCCGTCAGATTGGGGATGGTAAGCTGTACTAAGGCGAATATCCGTGCCAAGCCTCTTCCATAACTCTCGCCAAAAGTGGCTGATGAATTTAACGTCACGATCCGATGTCAAACTATGGGGTACACCATGTAGACGGACAATCTCATCAAAAAAAATTCTAGCAACAACGAGTGCGTTGGAGGTCTTCGGCAAGATAGAAAATGAGCCATTTTCGAAAATCTATCGACTACAACCATAATAGAATCATTACCTCGTTTAGTTCTTGGCAATCCCAGAACAAAGTCTAGACTGAGGTCTTCCCAAATAGTGTCCGGCACGGGTAACGGCATGTAGAGGCCTGTATTCTGGGCACCGCCCTTATAGCTTTGGCACACGGAGCAGCTGTCAACTAGGCGGAGTACATCGCGGCGGAGTCGTGGCCAGAAGAATCTTGACTGAAACTGTTTCAACGTATTGTCCCGCCCCACATGAGCAGCTAGTGCTCCACCGTGAGCTTCACGGATTAAAAACTGACGCCAGGAGGATACCGGAATGCATAAGAGATTTTGTTTAAATAGGTATCCATGTCGAATGGAGTATTCCCCTGCGACGGTCTGATCTTGGCATTGCTTACAGATGGTGCTGAATTCAGGATCTGTACTATAGAGGTCTTTAAGGCATTGTAACCCTGTTATTTCTGTCTGCAGTGTAATCAACAAGCTCCTCTTTCTACTTAAGGCGTCGGCCACTTTATTATCTGTACCTGGTTTGTGCTTAATGGTAAATGAGAACCTCTGTCAGAACATGAACCATCTTGCGTGCATCCGATTAATTGTTTTCTTGCTATTGATATATTGGAGAGCTTTGTTATCACTACAGAGGATGAACTCCTGATGAAGTAGATAATGTTCCCATTGTTTCAATGCTCGCACCACCGCGTACAACTCTTGCTCATAGGCAACCCATTTCTGCCGTGATGAACACAATTTTTTGCTGAAATAGGCTACTGGCTTCCCTTCTTGTGGCAACACATCACCGATACCTATCGCCGAAGCGTCCGTGTCAACAGTGAACAGTTTGGCGAAATCTGATAATGCAAGGACAGGGGCTGAACTCAGGACATTCTTGATAGCTTGAAAGCTTGTCTGTTGCTCACATTCCCATTTGAAGGCCTTGGACTTTAGACATTCAGTAATCGGAGCCGTGATGATACTAAAATTTCGGATAAATTTGCGGTAAAAGTTCGCCAACCCATAGAAGCTACGAACCTCAAAAAAGGATTTCGGAGAAGGCCACTCAGTGATGGCCGCAACCTTTTTAGCATCCATTTTCTCTCCTTCTGCAGAAATAACAAACCCGAGGAACTGAACTGTAGCGACCCCCAATTCACATTTGGCGGGATTAATGACAAGCTTCTGCTCTTGTAAGGTCTCGAACAAGGTTGTTAGGTGCTCCAAATGCAGCTGCCAAGTGGTGCTATACACCAATATATCGTCGAAATAGACAATGCAGAACTTTCCCAAAAAAGGCTTCAACACCTCGTTCATCATTCGCATGAAAGTAGAGTGTGCATTACACAGGCCAAACGGCATGACTTTCCATTCAAACAACCCTTGGGGAGTTTTAAAAGCTGTCTTCCACTCGTCTCCGGGAATAATTCGAATTTGATGGTATCCACTGCATAAATCTAGCATCGAGAAGACGGATGCTCCGGATAACTGATCAAGTAACTCATCCACACGGGGAACCGGAAAATGATATTTAATCGTTATTTTGTTGATAGCCCTGCTATCTATGCACATGCGCCAACTGCCATCCTTTTTGGGTACTAAAAGTGCGTGAACAGCACAAGGACTTACGCTAGCTTGTATCATCTGTTTTGCCAGCAATTGATCTACCAATTCCTGCAAGATCTGTTGTTCAATAGGGTTGAGGCGGTAATGCGGTACGTTTGGAAAGCTTGAGCCTGGTATAAGGTCAATCTGGTGCTAAATATTATGCAAGGGTGATAGTTCAGTGGACGAATCATTTGGCAGGATTGTAGAATAGTGTTGTAGAAGTTTCTCAATTTCTTTTGGCCATTGACGGGTAGCATAAGCAGCAGTCGTTTCTGTGATCAACAATGCGTACATTGGAGCAGCTTCCTTCCAACATTGTACTAAGGCCGACCCAGATATACAATGCAAAGCCGTCTGTTCTAATGGTCCCTGTCCTACCTTGTGTACATTAGAACTAGGTAGCAATCTCAGTTTTCTCCCCTTCCACTCGAGCGTATACACCTTCGCCCGACAGTCATACATGGCTCCTGTGTCGAATTGCCATGGGCGTCCCAATATTAAGTGGCAAACGTCCATGTCGACGACGTCGCATACCACTTCACAAATGTAGTGTTTCCCTATGGAGAAGGTCAGACAGCAGGAATATGTGACCGCGATGTCGACGCCCTTTTTGACCCAACTTATTTTGTATGGATTCGTCCTCTTTGACGTTTTCAACTGTAAGCTGATCGGGATACAACATTCTCAGTACAACCACTGTCCACAAGTAGGTCACAGACTTTGCCCGCAATGGTACATTGGGTTCGGAAGAGAGCATGTCTTTGAGATTTCAATTGGCTCCTGGGGACCAATAATAACATTTCTAGCACGGTAATCACAGGCTCACCCTCATCTCCATAGACATCTTCTGTTTCATCTTCTCCTTCAGAATAAATCCCCGCCGATCCTCCACCTTCCTCTGTCTCCGCGAAATGTGCTTGTTGCCGTTGGGGGCATTCATTCGACTTGTGACCCTGCTGAAAACAGCGAAAACATTTGATAGTTGATGGCTTAGCATAGGGATTGTCTTTACCTGGAATCTTCGGTTTCTGTTGCATCTTGGGATCTCCAGTAACATTCGGTGGGTTTGGGATGCTATTAGTTGGAACAGGAGATTGTACAGATTTTCCCATAGAAGGTGAGCTCTTAGTATGACCGGGTCCTTGCTCTTGCCACAGTTTTCGGTTGTAACTTGGCCTTGGCTGTCGGTTTTGCTGTAATTCGGCTTTCATGGTGAAATTCACGGCCTGAGCAAGGGACCATACCGAATTCAGCTCTAGTTTATCCTGGATGCTATCTTTAAGACCACCGATGTAACGTGCTACCAATTGGTTTGCTGATTCGTTCAGGTTGTTTCTAGCACTTAACCTATTGAACTCTTTGGTATACTCACTTACTGATCTCGTTCCTTGGAGACAATGTTGGTAGTGCATATACAGGATTTGTTCAAAATCCGTAGGTAAGAATTGGGTTCGTAATAATTGTTTCATACGAGTCCAGTTGCGGAAAGGCCCTTTTCCCTCACGTTGACGCAGTTGCAACGTTTGCGCTCACCAGGCGCTAGCTCCCCCTTTCAATCTACAAGCAACATATTTCACTTGCTTGCTAGTTTCGATTTCCATGTAGTCAAAAAAATTCTCAACCGCCTTTTCCCAATCAAAATAATCTTCAATATGTAAATGACCATAAAAAACGAGATATCAAATTTCACCTTGAAATCGGTTTGGCGGTATGTGGGCATCGGTCGATTCCGCCTCAAAATGTCTGGAAAATAAGGATTGACAATCCCTTCTTCACCTGAATCAACGGTTGTAGCTTCTCTGTAAGATTGAATTTCTTCATCTGAATCCGAAATTTCCTGTAGCAACTGTGGTTGGTGACGCCATTGCCGTTCTGCCGCTATTCCCCGTCTTCGAACTGGTCCGAGTGGAGCTGTCGGCAGCTCGTCACGGTGGTGTCGCTGTGGAGGTTGTTTCGCCCTAATGAGATTGAACTCGCGGCGCATTTCTATCGTCAGTTGCTGCACTTCGGCGGCGAGATCCTCGATTCGACGATTGACGCTCTCCTGGTTTGCCCATAGAGAATCGAGAGTCCTCGATTCTTCAGATACTGGTGCCTTACCTCGATCTGCCATCTCTCCGTCGCTCACGTTGGCTCTGATACCAGTCTAATAGCACCGAAGGATCAAACGTCGAGCGGGAGACGAAAATCGCAAGCACAAGCACAAGCACAGTAGCGGTAAAGGAGCTGTATGCTCCAGGAACTGTTGTATTGATAAGTGTTGTATGAAAAATTGTCTACAAGTTTTGGTTCCTCTGTTCCTATATGTATTTCTTCTACTAAAGTTGAAATTGCTATAAAAGAAAATGCAGAAAAAAGCAAACTATTGTAGTATGTACTAAAATAACATGTAAGGGAGTGAGGTAGTGGGAGGCGTATCTGATAGTTAGAGAACCGGTATAGTGTGCTGCCGGTGTAGCTTAAGATACTACATCACTACCATCTGCACCTTGCTACACATAAAACTTTATTTTTATACCTTTAATCTTCCTCACTTGTTAAAGTCTATAACACGAAAGCCTGAACTAAGAGCCCAATGATGAATATGATTTAGTAGTGTCCATTCTAAATTTTTTTAGAACTTTTCGAATATATTTGTATTGAGATAAATATAATAAGCCTTTATCTTTAATATATTCTAATAATACATTTGTCTTAACCCAAATCTTTCATCTCTAATCAACTATTGAGATATCTCTTTAGCTTTGTTACCTCTATAGTATTGTCACTTGGTATGAGCATATCATCGACATATAGAAGTAAATATATCACACTATTATTTGAGAATATTTTGTAATAAACATAAATATAAAATGTGTTTCTTCTGAAAGAATTCATATTCATGAAAGAATCCAACTTTTTGTGCTACTGTCACGGAGATTGCTTTAGCCCATTCTAAGATTTTCTAAAAAGACTTGCTTTATTTTTCTGACTAATTTTGATGCATCCATCTGGTTGGTTTATATTAGATAAGATTCATTTTTTCTCTAAGATACATATTTCTCAATTAGTTTATCATTCTTTATAATTTTTTTAACTTCATAAAAAGTTATTCAGTATTTTTTCTAATCTTTGTGGTATTTTCATTGATTTTTTTCAATTTCTAGGTCTATTAGGGAGTCCACTTAACCTAAAAGTAGGGATAGATATCTAATGAGTGAAGTGTGGCTCAATAAGATACAATTACACTACCTAATAAAAGCTTCTCCTTCAGATGCAATTGGGCATTCGCACAAAATAATTAATCGCATTACCCATGCAGAAATATATAAACATAGAATTTGAAATGCATAGATTCATAGAATATTGTCTGGGATATGCGCAACTTCAGGACTTCAATGACGAGGGGTGGAGCGGCTTTTTAGTCATTTTGCGGTCATGATGGAGGGAAAGCGGTGTGCTATAGAAATGTCAGTCCGCACGAATGTGGAGCTCAGTGCTCTCTGACACCCACTTGCCCTTCTTACCCCCACAATTTCATGTAGGGGTGTCAATTTTGGGTTACGGGTCGGGTTCGGGTCGAACCCAAAACTGACCCGGCACTATTCGGGTCAACCCGAACCTGACCCATTTTTAAAAAACAGGTCGGTTTTTCGGACCCGAACCGGCCAGCTTCGGATCCGGATCAACTCGACCCGACCCGAATGACACGTTTTCAAGAAAAAATTACTAATTTTCGGGTTAAAAACGAGTCAATCTCTTCTTTTCGGGTCAAAATCGGGTCAATCTCGAGTTGCCGGGTCAAAATCAGGTTTATAAGATGAGTAAATAAATTCTCTCTTTCTCTCACACAACAACTCATTTACGCACATAAACTCAAATGGAAGTAGTGAATTATAATTTGATGACAGCACATTTATCTTTGCTGATGTACCTATGCATGCCCAGTCTTTCTCTCAATATTATAATTTGATCATTGGATGGTGTTAGCTTATCCGCATATGGCTATCCATTGAAGCGATGAATTATATTGGGTGGAAGTAGCTACATCTTTTTTTTTTAAGCTGTTAGCTTGCCACATTTCGCTTTTCAGAGGACATTGATGATGAATTAGTGATGCCAGACTGTGTTAGACCGGCCCCTAGTGGACCGGTTCAGTCGGCACCAAAGGGGCCGGTTCATGTCTATAACAGGGGGTGGCGGCGAGAGAGAGAGAGAAGGGGTGGGGTCCACTTGATTTCAAATTCAAAATTGGAGTCAAAGGAGGGGGCAGCATGGGCCTTTAGGTCTTTTTGTTTTATTGCTATAATTGTATGCCTTAAGTATGGGAGGGAGATTAGCTGATGAGGTGGAGATTCAGGAGAATCTGGCGTACAAGGAAGAGCCAGAGTTGATTTTGGCGTACGACGTCCGAAAGTTAAGAAATAAAGAGATTCCAATGGTTAAAGTCCAGTGGAAGCACCGGACTGCATGAGAAGCGACTTGGGAAAAGGAGTCTGACATGAGACGGTCGTACCCGTACTTGTTCTGATTGAGTTTGGATTAGATAATGTCGAGGACGACATTTTTCTGAAGTTGGGGAGATTGTAGTATCAAAAATTTGCTCCAGGATCGTCCAGGACGATCTGGATCGTCCTGGGACGATCAGTGGAAATTTTGCTCCAGAATTTGCCCAGATTTGCTCCAGGTGATTTTCTGTACACATCGTCCAGGCCGATTGAGGACATCGTCCAGGCCGATCGGCACTGTAGAAAATATCGGCCTGAAAATAGTCCTGAGAACCGTCCAGGACGATCAAAATTGGTCTGATCGTCCTGGGACGATTTGGCGATCGGCCGGGCCGATCTGAGTATTATAAAGCTGATTTCAGTCATTTTGAAGAGAGAGAAAAATTTATAAAAATGAAAATATCTCTTGAGGAGAGAGAAAGTCATGGGAATTTGGAGAAAAGTTGATTTTCGGACGACGCGGAGCCGTTTTCGTCCGAAGAGACTGTTCGAGAAATTGCTGTACGCAAGGTAAGGCACATTCCGCCTTTCTCAATTTTCAGAACCGTCGTGTTTGGTGGTATTTTCTGTCCGGATTTTGTTTTCGTTAGTGATTTTCGTCCGTATCTTTCGGTTGGTTCAGTTTTTACCGCGTAACTTTCTGTATGTTGTTGATGTGCCGGGTGTGCACATTTTGGTTATTTTCCGAAGATTTTTGTCCGGGTATTTTTGATTCGGCGGCGTTTTTAGTCGACTGCATTTTTCTGTGAAATTGAAAATTTTCTGTGCAGTAGAATAAATGTTCTGGAATGTGATTATCTACATTCTATGCGAATTTGGTGAATTTTGATTTTCAGGAAAAATTGTGTAAATTCCGTCTACTGCCATTGTGCTGCCCGATTTTTGTCTGATTTCTGTTTTGCCTGGACTTCTTCTGAATTGATATGCTATCTGTATATGCTATACAAAGGGAGTTATAAGGGGCCTGGTGTAATATCTCGTTCCCTTACTGTTCCTCTCTGAATTGGATTTTCCTCCCAGAATCGGCCAGGACGAAGTTGAGATCGTCCAGGCCGATCAGTGCATGGAAAACAGCTGATTTCTGGAGTGTTTTCTGGATGATTTCTGGACAGGATCGTCCGGGCCGATCGTGAGATCGTCCAGGCCGATCGGTACTGTAGAAATTATCGGCCAGACAATAGCCCTGGGTGAGGTCCAGGACGATCAGGATTTGGTCTGATCGTCCCGGGACGATGTGAATATCGGCCTGGCCGATCAGTTCACAGATATAAGAAAATCAGCTCGTTTTGAGGAGAGAGAAAATCATTTTATAAAAACAAAAATATCTGAGGAGAGAGAAAGAGAAAGGGAAAAAGAGAAAAGCTGGTTTTCGGAGACCGCGGAGCGCTTTTCGTCCGACGCTGCTGTTGGGAAAAGTGAAGATCTCGTGGTAAGGACTCCGAACCCTGTTTCTGTTTTCAAAGATGTTGTGTTTTGACCGAGTTGAGATCTGTTTTGTGTTTTCGTAGTCGAACTTTTGACATGATTTGATATTGACACAACTTTCACCGCACAACTTTTAGAGTGTTATAGATATGATTATTCTACACGATTTGACTGTATTCTACGAATTTTCTTCCGGTCGGAATTGGTTCTACGCGGTTTTTATCGGATAGAAAATTATCAGGATGTTTTCTGACTTGGTTTCTATAGAATAAAAGTCTTGCATTGATGTTATAGATATTCTATTGTAATTTGGTAGAATTTGGAAATTGTGTCTTTTTGCAGGATTTTTGTGTAAATTTGACCGACTGCCGTTACGCTGCCCGATTTTCTTATGATTTCCGAATTTTCTGAGATTGATAGATTGAATCGGTATGAATATGATTATTGATATGATTGCTTTAATATTGACTATTGAATTGCTTATTGATTGAATTGACTATTGATACTGATCGCAAGTGGAACCTGGTTGAACATTGGTTGGAGATTGATATTGATACCTGTACAGGATGGTGGGCCGACGGGCTTTCCTTTAAACATTGATTATTGATTATTGAAGGGAGACATAAGGAGTTTATTGATATGCCGACGGGCGAAAAGAGTGACGACTCTTATTGATAGAACCAATGTACGGATCTACAACAGCAATATAGAATCTACAACAGCAACATAGCCAGTAGTTTGTACTTGTTCAGTATATAGTATTGAATTGCATGTTTACTGTATTGATTTATGGATTCATTGTTTTATAGACTCCTGTTTTATCGACTTTGATTGGATTTATTAGATCGTACGATTTCATTGATTTCACTGATTGATTGCCGTACATCGACATTGAGCATTGATATAGACATTGATAGATATAGATACTGCATTGATAGCATGGATTTGGACTACTGCCTACCGATTCATTGATATTGCTGCCTATAGATTTTATAGACTCGCTGTTGCTACTGTTCTACACCGTATTGACTGTTGTATAGATTTCTTGTCAGAATGGATTGAAATTTATCGTATTGCTTTCCTCGATTGATTTCATTAAATAGATCGTATTGATTTGACCGTATTGATTTGATTGACGGATATTGATTGATTGATTGCGTTGATTTATCGAATTGCCTGCCGCTGCATTGACTGGTTTTATTGACTATTGATTTCCGCTGCATAGACTCATTGACCATTGATTGATTTGGATAGAATAGATTGACATGCATATTAATAGCATTGCCGTGCTTTGATTTCAGTTATAGGTATTAGGTGACCTGCTGGGCTTTGTAAAGCTCATTATATGTGGTTGATATTTTTCAGGTCAGGGCTCGGGAGCAGGAGATAGGATTTGATCCAGATCGACAGGTTTTAGTTCTTTTGGATTGATAGATGATTCTTTTGTACTCAGGACAGGATAGTTTCATTTCTTGTATTGATAGTTTAGTTCCTGAGTATTGTATATGATGTTTTGAGATATGAATCGACTGTTATATTGATGTTTTAAATGTTATAGATGTTTGATAGATTGCTTAATGATGGTTTATAGATAACTCTGGTAAATTGTTGTGAAATTGATTGACATTCTTTCCAAGTTAGATCTTGGGGTCGTCACACCTGGATCCTATGAGATTCAGTTAGTGTCTGGGGAAATCTTAGTTGAGCTCAAGTTGGAGAAATATCTATTCTGTTCCGGATCCGAGGAATTCTGTTGTTCTGGTGCCGTGAGCACACTTAGCTATTAATTACTCAGAGAATTTCTGGTGCCGTGAGCACATGGGAGACATAAGGGTCAGAATCCGTAGTGATTCTGTTTAGTTTAGTTTAGCTATTAAATATACATCTGATATCTGATATCTGATTTCCGTATCTGTTCTGTAAGCAATTATAATTCTGATACGATATGATCTGCAATTCTGATTTCTGATTCTGTTGATGTGATATGTCTGATCTGTTCTGTTTCTGATTTGATACGGCTTCTGTTTCCGTACAATTCTGTTGATTTGATATCTGTTCCGTTCAGTTTTGTTCTGATATGGTTTGAAGTTCTGATTTCTGTACGATTTTTACTCTGTTGATTTAATCCGTTCTGATTTGTATTCTGATGTGATATATGTCCGATTTGATATCTGTCTGATTCTGTTCTGATTTCTGTACGGATTTGTCGGATGAGTTTGGTTTTGGATTCTGAGAGTTTTGATTGGAGGTTTGTTGCTTTGCTGAGCTGTTGAGCTCACTCTTGTTTTCTGGTGGTTTTCAGGTTCTGGGAAAGGGAAGGAAGTCCAGGAATAGATTTCTGAGTCCTGATCAGTATATGTATTGTTTGTACCTTTTGATTTTTGGTACAGTCATGGCTTTTCTGTTCTGTCTTTCTTTCTGTTCAAAAGCCATGTACTGTATCTGTAGATGATTGTTTTGAGGAAAAGAAAAAGATAGATGTTTTGTTCCGCTGTGTTTGGTGATTTATAGTAGCTCTGTGTTTCTGTGTTTGTGTGTTTGTTTGAGTTGAAATAATTTGAAAGATTCAGTTCAGAACCAAATTCCATAACCAGATCCTGATCAGTTCGTCCGTTTCCGTTCCCTATCGCGGCCCGGTGCGAGCGGGATCCGTCCCGGATCGGGTCGGGTCGTGACAACAAGAACTATAAGTAAATGAGATTGAATAATCAGAATCACACAATTGACCAACAAAAGTTATACTTATGCTTTATTTGAGACGGTTTTCTTATTGCTTTCTAAAATAACTTTTTAGTATAACAATTTTTTGTTCAAGAAATTTTTATACTAAAAAACCTCTTTAAAGAACAGTAAGAAGGATGTCCCAAACGAAGCCTTAGTTTACAATGATGAATATAATAATTGTTAGAAAGTTATAATTTATATGTGGCAATCGAACAAACACTTGCCAGTAGAATAAAAGTACCATCAACAATCATGACAAATAAATGATTCATAAGGGCAAATTATTACATCCGTTGTTCGGATTTGTCCGGACATAAATCCAAATGTGACACATCATCAAAATACATCGGGACCCAGTGTATTCGGGTGACGTGACGCATCTGGATTGGGTGTCCGAATGTCTGAAGACCGGACGTAATAATTTGTCATTCTTAAGAGGGGAATAAATAAAAGATGAGAAGTTAGGGAGCATAAGATCCAAATTGATAAAGATATGCCTGAAGAATTTGTGGGGCTGATAAACCCACTTGAATTAATAGAGATAAGAGGGCTCTGATAAAAATATTGTCACAGTATTTCAAAGAGAACACAAAGCGCCATAAAAAATGAAACCAACTATTGCTCCTCTCTATGAGCGTAAGTGCTTAAAGCTCAGCTAATTCTATATGAGCGAATTGATCTCAAAGATATGCCTGAACAATTTGGATCATGGAAGAATAAAATTCTTGATTGTTGTTATTATTTTGTTGAAGGGATCTAATTTTTGTATTATAAAGTGATAGAAAATACTTGAAGTTTACAAGTAAAACCTAACGATCTTGAAAAAAACAGCGAGAATGATCCACAAACCCAATGAAAAAAACTAAAAAATAGTAATTTTTATTGCAATAATCAAACTAACGGAAGAAAAATGACAAGATATAATTTATCATGAATTCAAGAGGAGGATCTATCTCTACCAATCCCTAGACGGTGGTAGAGCCCAAGTCACCAAACTGCAAGAACGAAATCAGACACAAAAATTTGCATAACCCTAATCATAATTTGCTTTCCCTATTTTAAGCATAACTCAAAATACCCGGTGAAAACTTTCCAGAAAATACTCAAATCGTGCAAAATCATCATTTCAATAACATACCAAAAGTTACGTGATAAAAGTTTCGTCAATACAAAGATATGCGCATTTTTCGGTAACAGAAACACAAAACTGAGCAGAAAAATACAAAAACTCGAAATCTTTGAAATCAGAAATAGGATTCGGATTCCTTATTGTGAGACGAACAAATCTTCTAACTACGTTGTCGGATAAAAAGCACTCCGCGGCCTCCGATATCAAGCTTTTCCTTCTCTTTCTCACCCCTCTTTCTCTCTCCTCTTTCTCTTTCTCTCTCTTCAAATGATTCAAAATATCTCAATCCAACATATATCCATTCAGATCGTCCCGGATGAATCCCATTCGTCCCGAGACGATTTGCCCTCTAGACGAATTTCGTACGGACGAACTCGACTTCGTCTTGGGACGATTTGCTCTCTGGACTAATTTCATCCCGACGGTTCGTCCTAATAAACTTAGGTTTGTCCAGATGAACCATACAGCTTCTTCACAATTTTTTCAGTTCGTCCGGACTAACAGAACTCACAAAAATGAACTTCGGAGGGGTTTTACATGTGTCGTGGCCATGTCAGCCATGACCCAACAGGTCATGGGTGCCACGTCATCCATGATCTATGTCGTGGCCATGTCAGCCATGACCCAACAGGTTATGGGTGCCACATCATCGATCCATCCTGCATGCCATTGCCACGTCATCGATCCTGCTTGTTGTTGCCATGTCATCAAACCCAAGACCTTGGACATGGATGACAAAAGATTTACCACTCATCCACTAAGGAAGAGTTGATATAATTATATCTATTTTTTATTTAAATTATAAGTAACAGAATATATTTTAGCCCAATTTCGGTCCCGAAAAGGTCAAATCAGATGTTTTTGGGGTCCCAGGAATCGTTTTTCGACGTTCCTGACTCAATTTTGATACTTTTAAAGTGATACGAGACCTCTATGCCCATGATTGGACTACATTCAAGTTTCACATCACACAAAAAAATTTCCATCCACAACAATGCATATTTTCGGACTCCTGGAACTTCGACGTCCGAAAATAAGGGGGTAACTAATACATAATCCAAAAATTATCTTGATCGGGCATGAATCTCAAAGCAAAATCAAGTTGGAAACTTTTGAAAATAAAATCAGGAGCATCTGAACTCCGATTTCATCAAACTTACATTTGAACTGAGCATCTCAGGAATACGAACCCAATGACACCAAATTCGACTCAATCCGAGCCCAAATGGGTCCAAACAAGGACCCGAAGCACTGTTGGAAGGTTCAAACCATAATTTTAATTACCAAATGGCTTCTAAACATAACAAACTTATAGTTAAATCGAGCAGCTCGATGAGATGAATCCAACGAGCCTAAGATCACTGAATTTCGACATCACTACAATATTCAAACTCCATCAAATGGTTCATGATCAAGGGATTTAAGATCGGCCATCCATCCAACCACTCCCAACTAACCCTTGATCTTCCACCTATTTATAGGCCATGTCATTCCCAAAATTAATAAATAGAGCCCCCTCTCCTCTTGAAAAAGGCACCCTTGAGCCTAAGGAAAAAAGAGGGAGATCGGAGATCGCTCTTGCTTTCTAGCCTCCTCGAACACCACCGGAGTCTCATCGGACCACCGGAGTTTTGCCAGACCACCACCGGTCCACCGCCGATAGTTGGCCCTCACCTTCGCCAGACCACCACCTGAGGCCCTCGCATTCGCCGGACCACCACCTGAGGCCATCGCCTTCGGCGGACCACCACCTGAAGTCCTCGCCTTTGTCGGACCACCACATGAGGCCCTCGACTTTGTCAGACCATCATCTGAAGTCCTCGCCTTCGCCGGATCAACACCTGAAGTCCTCGCCTTCGTCGGACCATCATACGAGGCCCTCGCTTTCGCTGGACTTCCTACGCTCCGCCAGACCTTCACCTGAAGCTCTCATCTTTGCCAGGTTACTGTCAAAGACTCTCACCTTTGCCAGATCTTCACCTAAGGTTTGGAGTTTTGCCAGCCATTCATCTAAGGCTCAAAGTTCTACCAGATCATCATCTAAGATCCGAAGTCCTACCATATCATTACTTGACACCTAGACTTCTATTGTACAATTATTATTTGTAATCTGATCTCCCTCAGAGGCGAGTCAGCCCATTGTAACCAACTCAAGTTCTAGTGAAATATTTTCAACTGGGTTAGGCCCCGTGATTTTTCCCCTTTTAAGGGTTTTCCACGTAAAAAATCCTGTGTTCTCTGTGGGTGAGCTGGATATTCGTGCAACGCTAAGACGTAGTATTCTAACTCTATCGTCGCGTATATTCTATCCCGTAACAATACCAATACTATTATGAATATTATACTATTATTGTGACTGACATTAATACTTTTTACTATCAATTTTTTTAATACTTTTTACTATCATTAACACTATTTAATGTTGTTAATCATTATTCTAATATTATTACTAGCATTAGTATTATTGATTGTTATTAATACTATGATTGATGATGTAATGGATTGAGATGTGATGAACTACAGAATGATAAATTGATACAGTTAATTAGTATAGATATTGATGCATATATTTATTTGTATGATTTATAGCATATTATTCTTTTTTATCTTGTATTGATTTTGATTGAAAGATTTTAGTTGCTTGCTGGGCTATGTGCTCATTACGCTATTTTATATATTTTTAGGAAAGAGTAATGATCCTATGATATGAGGCTTTGGATAGGACAAAAATGCAATTATGTTTCTTTTTGTTGTTCATTAGTGAGCTATATTTAAATTATAAAATAAAAGAAAAATATAATTTTTCTAATATAGATCCTATAGTGTGACAACATCATTACTCACTAATTTCTTCTACTACTATATATCACTAAGTGCATTGATGCACACCATAATGTATAAGGTTGATGCACACCATAATGTATAAGGTTGATGCACACCATCAATATCAACTCTAACTTCTAATGCTTTCGCTAAGATTTATACTGAGCTTCTTGATATTTGATCTCCTCTCCTTAAATGAGAATAATCAAACAAATACCAAATAATATCTTAAAGATTACTCCTATATCACAAGGTTTTTCCAACTCCCATCAGAAAATTCATTCAATATTATTTGTGTCTATTATATTCTATCAACTTATTCCCAAATTATAATGAAAATTTTTATTTTCAATCAATGATATAGGCTAGTGGGGTCATTTTAATGTAAGAACTCTAGTATCTCTTACAACTCTTTTTTATTTGTATATATACTAAATCTTCATACAAGGCTAATATATAAAGAACTTTCCTCTTTTTCACCACACAATAAGGATATTAATCTCAAATTATTATAAATTGATTAATAAAATTAGGATTGATTATACATTTGGTTAATTAAAATCATCAACAAATAAATAAGATATATATAATTAAATCTTAATCATTAATTTTATATTTCATTAAAACTTATTTGTTGATTTATCTTAATTATTAGTTTAATTTAAATGATTAATATTAATACTTAGCTTAATTAAATTAATAATTAAGTATTTAATTACAATTTAATTCATTTAATTAAGGTAAGTACAAACAAAATTAATATAACAAATTATCATAGTCATATTTATAAATATGAAATAAGTAGTCAAACAATTTATTTTATCTTAGTTGAATTTAACAACTATTATATTTGATAAGGCTCTAAAAAATTACTTAATTGGCAAGAATATTGACGTATCCCCAATATTGGGGGCTACTAATAAAAAATTTAGGGACATCCAAGCTTCAATTTTAGCGAACTTATAGCTGAAATGATCATCTCAATAAAATAAATTTAACAAAATCAAAGGTGGTCCAATTCAAATCCAAATGAATCCAAATTAAGCACATGAAGTATGATTGAAAACTTCAAGACTGTTGTGGACTGAGAAATTTGCAGCAACTGAGTATAAGTATTTTTTGTCTTAGTGTTGCATGAATTTCCAACACGCAAACATATAATTGAGATGACAAGAGAACATTAAAGATTTTTAACATGGAAAATCCAAAGAGGAAAAAACTATAAGGCCTTTCCCAAATAATAAGATTCCACTATATTTGGGTAGATTACAATAATTGACCCATCCATAATTGGAAGACGATTAAATTACAATAATTTGAAGAATTAAACACACTTCACATGGATACTCAGGAATTCGCAATAATCTTGATTGAATGACAGATGCTAGAAGTGTGTGGTAGTGGCTGTGAAAAGGTTTAGCATAGGTCTAACAATGGAGGTGGTCGGACGAAGTGGCATCATCCGGGAAGAGATCTGGTAGGTACTGGTGGTCAGACAAAGTGTCAATGGTCAGAAGGGGATATAGTAGGTACGATAACCTATAGCAGAAGATCTGATGATAGTTAGCAGACAAGTAGAAGTTTGATGGTGGTTGATGACTAGGATGAGAGCCGATGATGATGGTCGGTGGTCAAGAAGAGGTCCAGCGATAACTAATGAATCGACGGAAGTCTGGCGAAAGTCGGTGGCTGGGAAAAGATTTGAAGACGCACAGGCCAACAAATATGAAGTCCGATAATGGTCGGTGGTTGGGAAGAGATCCTGTTGTGAAGTTGGCTAAAGAATGCTAGATAGCTCCTTGTTTTTTGCTTCCTTTCTCCTCCCCTTTCATGTGAAGAATGAGGGAATATTTATAATTTTTTAGAGTGACATGCTTAGTAGATATGAAGAAAATTTGGGGAAAATTCAGAGTGTTACACCGGATGACTCATTCATATTCCCTCGATCATCAAGCATTTGTTTAGAGTTTAAGTGCCTTAATGATATCAGAATTAAGCGATCTTGAGCTCATTGGATTCATTTCATCGAGTCTCTTGATTTGACTATAAGCAAGTCATATTCGAATTTTATTAGTTTATTTAAATTAGTGCTTTGAATCTTGCAAGTATGTCTTAATTCTTTGATTTGAGCTCAATTGGATTGAATTTGGTGTCATTCAGTTTGTCTCCTTGAGATGTTCAAATTGACCTTGAGTTTACTGAAATTAGAGTTTGGATGGCCCTATATTTAATTTGAAAGTTTCTAATTCATATTTGCATCGAGTTTCATATCTGATCATGATAATTTTTTAGTGACATATCAAAGACATTAAATGAAAGATAAAGTAGTCTTTAAGTTTTATGTGCTTATAATCAAATAAAAAATATCAATGAAAATAAATTAATGAGTTAAATATCACTTAATTCCAATATTCTTAAGATAGTTAAATGTTGCATAAATGGCATAGGATAAAAAATTAAATACAGGTCGTCCGATGAAGTGTTATGAATATTTAGTTATATTTACAAAAGGCTACTCCCAAAATATTATAAATTGTCCATCATTCTTCAAATGAAGGGAACATTGACTTGAGTTTAAACAGAGTTTAGAGATATGAAGGATATTAGAGTTTTACCTAATGTTTAATGTCGATAATAACCACCAATCACCTTTATTATTTGACTATCGTTGTCACCTTATTGTTATTTGTTTTACCATTGTCACCCAATTGTCATAATCAATTCACTTTCATTTGATGATCATCATCGGACTGTCGTTGACCAACCATCATCGCTTGACTATTATTTAACTATTGTCATCTGATTGTCATTATTTGATTGTCTTCATGTAATTGATATCATTCGATCACTACTAGTGCATCCCTCAATGAATTTTCTAGCAATTATAGGAGATCAAGTTTGAGTACAATGCTTTATAGTTTCATATTCTTTAATTAATGGGAAGAGCATATCTCTGTAACTTTACTTATATAGTGAATCATTTTTTTTGGGATAGCTCTCGTAGTGTTTTTTTCCTTTATTGGGATTTTTATGTAAAAAATTGGTGTCTCTCATATTTCTTTTTTTAAACTTTGTTTATCTATTTTTTGATGCAAAGTGATGATACAAAATTATCTTTTTATTAGCATAGAATTTCTTGAATGTAATAGTTTATAACATCTATGAAAAATTATGATTAAAAAGACTTAACTTGTTCAAGTGTCTCAATAGGATGTCTACGTTGACAACATAGAGTGGTGACACATTTTAATTTTTATAACATGTCTTTTGTTCAAGGTTTATTATATATTTTTATAGATTGTAGACATTGATGAGAAAATAGAGAGTTAAATGATATGCCTCAAAAAAATTCAATTAATCAACATAAATCTTGAAGCATTTCATGTGATTTTTCATAATATAATTTGAAAGAATTATTCTTGTATTTTTTAATATATGACAACGAGAGCCATCTAATTTCTTTTATCAATATAAATGCCAAAACGAAAATAAATTATTGATCAAAACATCAATATATACATATATTTATTTCCCAAAAATTATTTATATAACTCATGATCTATACAATAATAGCACAACTACTCTGTCATGAGTACAAAAGAATAACTACAATAATAAAAACTGAACATAAACCTAAAGGATCCTGATCAATCTTATACTCCTGCTCTATTACCCTGACATAAAAATATTTAAATGAGCTAAAAAACCCAAAAGATCAACAAAACCTACAACTGAACTCAAAGCATGATAAAAAAGCAATATGCATATCAACAGTCAAATCATAACACTTATATTTAGATGATCATTGAATCAATACAAAAATAATAAAATTGTATGGTACAAAAAATAATTAATCAGTGTGTCAAATCACTAAAGTAATCATCATATCAATATTAGAATTAGTAGATAAATCATATAAAGCGATAAAATCAAATCATTGATAAAGACTGTTAAAATCAAATCAATATAATAAAATTATATAGAAGTGTACACATGCTATATAATTTTTCTATATTAGTATTAAATCAATATATTAATCACATGCTCAATGTATATATGATGTTTTTTTATCAATAAATTAGTAATAGTGTTAATAATAAATCCATATAGTAATATAAACAATGCCTCAATAACATTAATTCATTTTAATAGTCACACTAAATAAGTAAATTTTTTTGCTATCACGATGTTTTTTAGTATCATATAAGTGACAGCAAATTGTTGGCTCGATAAACAGAGTCGTCACTCTTTGCTCATCAGCATAGTAATTATTTATATATTACTCTCATTTAGTATCACATAAATCAATTGAGGATAACACAGAACTATTTTATTTAAAGGTAAGCCTCATCGACTCACCATCATGTACAAGTCAATAAGACTCCAACCAATGAATCAATCAGTATTTACTTATCTTTTACACACACATTATGATCATAGTATTATAATAGTAATTTCAATAGCATATTCAATTCATTTTCAATATATTACAACAAATAAAATATAATTGAACTTAATTTAAAAATTGTCAAAATGTCTCAACAGTAGGCAATGAAAATACTACTAAATAAAAATTCACTTTTTTAAAAATGTATTAAATTATTAGAGATTATATAAAATAATATTTTGAATCTTTAATTAAATTGAAGCACTATTTTAGATGTTAAAATAATTTTTGAGTAGGTAAAAATAGTTGTATTTTTAAAATTACATGAAAAAAATATCAAATAAATACTCAAAAAGTTTATAATCTTAATTCAATAATATATAAAAAGTTATGCAGTGAAATATTTACCAATGCAAAATTATTCTCATTTTCCAGTAACATATATAAATACAAAATGGATAGAAAAAAATTATAAAATATTTGAAATCAGAAATATGATTATAGTTTCTTACAACGAGACAAATAAAGACTCCAGAAAAAACATTTGATTGGGCTAGAATATGGATTATTACATTTCATGTGTTGGAGACTTCTAAAAATAAATTCAAGATCATCCAAGCTCCAATTTCAACAAATTCATAGTCGAATATCAAAGGTGATGCAATTCAATTCCACATGTGCCTAAATCAAGCTCTTAAAGCATGATAGAAAACTTCAAGATATTAATTAAATGAACAAACTATCTTTAAAATTTTTATACCTATACATGCTTATGTCAACTGAAGTTTCTTGATGGGACAAACCTAATAAGCTTCAGATCACTCAATTTTATTTCATTTAAGGCACTTATTAAATAAATAATTTATGATCAAATGATTCAATATGAGCAATCTGATAGAGTATTATGAAATTTTGCTTGATTTGTTAAAATATTACTTGCAAAATACTGAAAATAGAATATCTTTATGTATATAAGGGGGACCTTAACTTGAGTTTGGAGATATAAAGAGCCATGAGCTTTACCCGATGTTTGATATGCCTTCTCCAACAAGCATCATCCAATTACCATCATTGAATTGTCGTTGCATGACCGTTATTGTTTGACCATCACCGCTTAACTATTACAATCCATAATATGCCATTAGATTGTCATCGTCCATCCTTTATTATCCAAACGTCATCCAACTAACATCCCGCCGGTCTATCGTCATCTAACTATAGTTGCATGAATAACATCTTTTGACCTTCCATTATTACCCCTCAACTACTTTTCTAATGTCACGCTTTAGGATCTATAGTGGAAGAATTTCATCTTTTTTTCTTTAATATTCATGTTTTCTATTGTCAATTCATATTATTATATATATTTTTGGTTAACAATCAATACTCATTTATAACGAGATAATCATAAAATCAGAGTTGACTAATTGCATTCAGGGATAAATATAAACAACAAAAATATAATTACATTGATATTGACAATATTTCTATCCTGATTCAAAAGTCAAAAGTCCAAAATAATATATATAATAATTCAACACGCTATAGAAGAATATATAAAATCAAAGAACCTAAAATAAAACTAAAATATCATTACAACTAAGCCTTAATCCACAATTTTCTTATATTTACATGAAATCATATAAAATCATGTAATTAGCATAAAAGTCCAACAAGTAATTAAAATCTTACAACTGAAACAAATTCATAAAAAGAGAAACATTATACTGTAAATTGTACAACAAAATTAGTAAATCAATATCTTTTGCACCGGTCATTAGTATCAATTTATCAATATGTTATATAGTTCATCTTCGTCTATCAATTATGATTATACATCAATCTTTATTAGTTAATCAATCAATCAATCTGTATCATTTAATTGGTCTCATTCAATCAATCAATCTCATCATTCATTCTATATTATTAGTTGACCATTTATATTAGCAAAAATAATCATATCAGTATTCTTATTATATATTAGTACTATATATTTTATATTAGTACTCTTATTATTTATCAAATATTCAGATGAGGTACCTTAATCTTACTCATACACTTATGTCTCATGTATCAGTTGTCACATCCCAAAATTTAACTTGGAAGAATTCGAACAGTCGAAATCAAAATATTTAAAAATAGGAATAGATAAAATTCACCAACCACAATCTGAGCAATTTTTGTAAAAGTGTTGAAACAAATCGACAACCAAAATATGGATAGTCTCTTCCTTTCTCCTCTTTCCTTTCCCTTTTATTTCTTCCTTCTACGACAAGCCACGACGTAAAGGTGAGGGAGGCAAGTGAGTGGAGGAATATATATATATATATATATATATATATATATATATATATATATATATATATATATATATATATATATATATATATATATATATATATATATATATATATATATATATATATTAGTGCTCAACGCCACAACACCACCACCTAGCATTATAGCATCACTACCCAACGGCGTAGCGCTGCATGCTGAATCTGAAATTACTGTAGAACAAAGCCTTTAATGTCGCAGCGACAACTTCTAACAGAGTGATGCTGTGCACTCATAGACCCAGCATCGCAAAGCTCCAGTTCAAAGAAATTCAAATTTTTCATTTTTAAATTTGTTTTCAAAATAAGAAGTTATTATATTAATCTTCATCTCCTTGTGACTCTCAATCAATGAATCACGCAGATCAGCCTCTAGCTCCTCATGACTACCGTATTAGTCTCCAGCTCCTTATAACTCTAATTAATAAATCACGTGGATCTTGAGGGTATCATGTTGGGTTATCATGTCATATATATATATATATATATATATATATATATGATATTAATCAGTACATCATATCATCGCATCGTACAGTGTTTCATATAAGCCTATCAGCTTCTCAATTTTATACACATATACCAAATATTATGTTCTATCTTATCAAATTCATACCAGTATTAGTATTACATTCCAATACATATCAATTAATTTAATGCATATTACATTTCAATATGATCATATCACATAATAGTACACCACTTTCAACTCGTTTTCAACATATATTTTCCCTACTCATTTCACACAGAAATTAATATACACATATTTAATTGATAAAAATACAATAAAATTACATCAAATTATTTAGAGTGATCAAATTTATAATATATCAAAAATTACACGATGAAAGCTTACGAAATCAAGAAATGATACATTTTTGATAGATTTAGGAGAGAGTTAGCGGCAAAGTAAAATAGCAATGCATTTAAACCATTGGTTAATCAAAGGTGGCTGACGATGATAGCGACCAACAACAAAGAGAGTTATTTTTATCAAACCTGTGTAGTATTTGCTCAAAATAGAAGAATTCTTAATAAACTCAAAAGTCAAAATAAACTAAAAAGTAATTTTAATCCACCCCTAAAATATATTATATTTAAAATATAATAGTCCAAACGTCTAGTTTTTTTTTTTAATTCTTATATTTACCTTCCCCTTACTAACTCCCTTATGATGTATAGAGTCAATTCCTACTTCAGGCAAACAGCCCCATCTTGTAGTATTTAGCATTCCTAGCTGCTCGTTTATTCCCGCTAGAGTGGTCTCTCTACTTCTCCATAGGAAACCACAGAGAGAAAGCTTCCACGTTATCGTCGTCTCTCTCTTTCACAAGCAAGGGCTAATGCTTCTTCTTCCTGCTCTCAAACCTATTCGTGCTCGCCTCCCACCTCATCGAATGGCTTTATAGGGTTTCTTTATTTTTTTTCTGACTTCGGGGGTGTTTGGTATCGGATTTATTTCGATTTTTAAGCAGGATTTACGGTAAATCCAGCCAAACGCAAAAAAAGTGGCGTTAAATCCGGCAAATCCGTAAATCTCGGATTTGCGGATTTACGCCGTAAATCCGCTAAATCCCGATAAATCCTAATCAGCTAGAAGTCGGATTTACAGGATTTGGTTGAAGAATCGCGCGAAAGGAGAAAGTTACCTTCACAGCGAGCGAGCGAGCTCTCGTCGTTGCTTCAGATCAAAATGTTGTAACGTCCGGAAATGGCGGCCAGCGGTGGCTGGTAGATGTTTCGTTTCTGTTCGTTGTAGGTGGGTTTAACGCAAGCAGACGTTGTTTCTGGGGGATTTGAGAAGAGTGATTAAGTCAGAGAAAGTGTGAGAGGGCAGTGAAGAGAAAGGAGAGATGGTAGTTACCATGTTCGATGTAAGCTGGGCAGCGAGATTGTACTGCAGCGTCGTCAAGGGTTAGATTTAACGCCTGCACAACCCTCGCAGGAAGGAGAACGATAGAACAAGCTGGAAGAGTAAGAAGAGAAGATTTAGTTATTGATGTGAAAAGGAAGTTCATGATTCTAGTAGAAGACAGGCTGATGTTTACCAGGCTTTTTCCCGGTGGGGTTGCCAGCTCTGCGAGGAAGACAAACTCCGGTACCGGCGGACTCGCACCGGCCTCCTGGATTGTTAAGAAATATGGCTCTCATTCTAGAGCTTGGTTGATGCTGCTGCTGCTGCAGAGGTGGCCATGCAGACGAAGCCGAGCTATGGGACCGATTGCTCATAGCACCGACTGCTCTGTTCTGTCTATTCCACGCAGAAGAAAGTTTTTGCTTTATTAAATCGGAATTTACAGGATTTAGGAAATCCTACTAAAATTTATCCAATCCTATACCAAACACCTCCTTACAGAGGCACTTAATACAAGAAACGAGGCTACCGCCCAGGAAGCTCTTGAGCTTCTCATTGATCTTGCAGGCACAGAACCCCGGTTTCTCAGGCGCCAGCTGGCAGATGTGGTTGGTTCTATGCTCCAGATAGCTGAAGCTGACCGCCTGGAGGAAGGGACTAGGCATCTTGCTGTGGAGTTTGTGATTACTCTTGCGGAAGCGCGTGAGCGACCCCCGGGGATGATGAGACGACTGCCCCAATTCATTAGGAGCCTCTTTGCTGTGCTGATGAAGATGTTGCTTGATATTGAGGATGAGCCAGCTTGGCATGGGGCTGAAACTGAGGATTAGGATGCTGGAGAGACGAGTAACTACAGTGTGGGACAAGAGTGTCTTGATCGACTGTCTATTGCCCTAGGAGGGAACACCATTGTTCCAGTTGCCTCAGAATTGCTTCCGCAGTATTTAGCAGCACCAGAATGGCAGAAACGTCATGCGGCTCTAATTACTCTTGCACAAATTTCGGAAGGGTGTGCAAAGGTATCAAAATCCAAATAATTTTGTTAATCCTGCAAGGTTGTTCGAATTGGCTTGTTTTATGTGACTAATGCTATTGAGATTAAATGATCTGTCATCCTCATTTCAATGAGCTTATATTTGATTGACAGCCAACGTTTTCATAATCTTTAAAGCTCATTTTGGTGTTTTTTTTTTTTTTTCAGGTCATGATTAAGAACTTGGAGCAGATTGTTTCTATGGTATTGAACTCATTTATAGATCCACATCCTCGTGTACGCTGGGCAGCTATAAATGCCATTGGACAGTTGTCCACAGATTTGGGTCCTGATCTTCAAGTTCATTATCAGCAGCAAGTGCTGCCATCTCTGGCCTCTGCTATGGATGATTTCCAGAATCGTCGCGTGCAGGCAAGTAGTTCCACAATGCTGTGACTTCTGTCATGTATCGTACCACATCATTTACGTCTTCTTAGGAACTGGGAAAAAAAGGGTTGATAAAGCTAATCTGATATAGCTTTGGATAAAGCTTTTGCTAATGCAGAGACACGTTTTTTTTTTCTTTTTATTTTTTTTTTAATTTTGTATGTATTGTTATTGTTGCTTCTGTTTAATTATTTTTTGTTAGCTTTACCAATCCATTCTTGCTACTGTTCTTGTTAAGAGTTGCATTGATGCTATTTATATTTTTTGGTTAGATACCCTTGATCATAACTTGAACTGTATATCCATGCAACGGCATTTCTTCATTAAAATGTTTAAAGCTTTCCTGTTCAAACTATGAATTTTTTAATGGTCCCATCACACATTTCAAGAAACATGCTTTCTTTCATCACAAGATTTTTTAAATAAAAATTTTGATATACCTATTTTAGTTTTGTATCATGTAAAAAAATTTGTATTTTGAAATAGTTGAGTATTTTGTTATTGTGTTATCTTAATCAGGATCAAAATAAACTAGTTCAGTAATAATGTTGAGTTGTGCTTGTTGTTTATGGAAAAAGATGATTAGTTTGAACTTGGAGGCACGTATAGTAGATATAGTGTTTTTTATGGGCTTTGTGCTTAAGCTATGATGTAATTAAACTTTTATCCAACATAGTTATGATATATTGATATGTTGTATATAAAGTGATGGTCAAAAACATAAAAAACTTCCTCATGGTCATACTTTTACCACTTGTTGGAAAAGGGAAACTACAAGAAAGTGTACTTGTAGAAAGATGTTGAATCTAACAATGCACTGACTCGAAGTTCTAAATTTGTTTGAGATTTGGATTAGTACTGGTAAATGCCTCTTCTCATAGGCATAAAACTGTCTTGTTAGACCAATTACACAAGTTTCCTATTAGTCTGACCTTTGCTCAGCAAGTACAAGTGTTGCTTCATTGTTCACAGTAATGAGTATTATTACAAGTTTTTTTTTCAACATAGGAGTACCATTTTTTGATTCTTAATCTATTTGAGATTTTATGCACTTCTTTTTTTTTTTCTCTCTTACAGAATCACCTTACGTTTTCTTTGCCAGATTCAATTCGTGTGGTTTAAAATTTTATAATTACGATCTTTCTGGTATCATGTACTTATGTTGGAGCCTTTTTTATTCTTGTCATTTTATTGTTTGACAGGCACATGCTGCTTCAGCAGTACTCAATTTCACTGAGAACTGCACTCCTGATACTTTATCACCTTACTTGGATGGAATTGTTAGCAAATTGCTTGTGTTGCTTCAGGTACCATAAAGTTTTATTTCTGTCATTTCATTTTTGATTATTGCTATTTAGGGAAGATGACCAAGTTTTTTTGGTTGTTTCATTTAGAATGGGAAGCAGATGGTGCAAGAAGGGGCATTGACAGCTTTAGCGTCAGTTGCTGATTCATCTCAGGTAAAAAAATCATTAGGGAGTTTTTTTTTTTTTGTGGGTGGTATTATCTTGGACTTCCTTTGATGTTGCATATTTAGCCGGAGCACTTCCAAAAATATTATGATGATGTCATGCCATATCTTAAAGCTATTTTGATATATGAATGCCACTGACAAGGCAAATAGAACTTAATATAACCCTTTCTATTAAGAAAGATGGCATCTAATAGAATAAAAATAAAATTATGAAAATATTCACTATTATCTTGCAATCTTTAGATCTTTTTCATGAATCACCATTCTAATGTTTTGTTGGAGAATAATTTCTAAAATAATTGCTTGAAGTAGATTAAGATTAGAAGTATATTGATGAATTGTGTTTGGTCTTTTGAGCAAAGTTTTACACCTCAAAATGGCAGGTTAATGGTGACACTCTCGATAGAGAGATGACTCATGCTCAGGATGGAACCTATTATTCATCTTTTTTCTATGCATCGTGGCGCCCATTCTCACAAAAGTGTAGATCCATATTTGATACACTCGGCTCCATATTTCGACAAATAAGGCATTTTGCAGTTGAACAATATTCTGCAATGCCCAGGTATAATTACGACCAGTCATGTATGTTTGATTTCCAATGAATGATTAGTTTTCTGATCAAAAGACAACTTTACAGTGTTTCATATTTTGTCTTTTTTACAGTGTTTTCTCAAGATATGGGATCCACGGGTTTCCTGCCTTTGTATTGACCAGCAGAACAACAAGCGTAAGGTATCATGGATTGAAGGATCTTGATTCCTCGGTATATTTCTACAGAGAACTTACAGGTGATTCTATTAAAAAAAATGAAAAAAATAACAATTTTTTCATCTATTTTTTAGTTAATAAGCACAATGCTGTGTTTTCTGATTTTTTTCATTAGTTATTCTTAAGCTTTCCATTACTTCTTTCTTGTCTATACTTGGATTCTTTCAGAGTTTTAAGTAGCCAAATTTTTTTTTTATTTTTTTCACTCATTGAATGACTTAATGGTATAATAGCATGCAATCAGACCATTTATTCAGTGAACATATATATTGTATGATGGATGATGCAAACAATTTTAAAAATATATTCATTTTTCCTTTTCTTCTTTATGATCTGCTTGTTTCCTGCTACTAAATAGGAGCAAACATGAAGAACAAGGGGATCATGAATAAACCAAGAAGAGAGTCTGACATTTCTTCCTTGCCACCTGAGCTTTTAGAGAGAATTTTAATAGAAGCTCTTGTAACCTCTCCAACACCTATCAGAGATATCTGATATTTCAAACAAACATAAGTATTATTTTTTAAAAAAATATCATTACTTATTAATTAAGATTAAATTTTTTTATTTATCTAATCACAAGATAATTATATATAATAGTACTGATTTTGTACATATGTAAGAATTTTTATGCAATATGTTCATAAAAAAGAATAGGAAAATACATGAATGTAGAAGACTGGAGCATGTGTTGGCAAGACAAGCAAGGCTATTTAGGATTTCTTCAGACTTGCGCTTAGAGTGAAAATATTAATGCTCTCTTCTTGCTTGGATTGGTAAGCAATTATTTTTTCTTGAATTTTATCTACTTTTATGATTTAGTAGTTATTAAAATTGAACATCTATCTATTTTGAATATATATGTTTCATATCAATGTTCATTCATACAAATTCAACATGTTTGATATGTAAATTTGTAGGACGAAATGTTCAATAGAGGAAAGTATGATGTTGGTCTGCATCGCCTTCAATTGACATCAAATCAAGGACATATTACTTCCAAATATCTTTTGGGACTTTGGTGGTTTCGTGATGATTATCTCGTTCATATGGAATCAATCTTTTGAACGAGATATCAAGTAATATACATCAATGTCAAAAACAAGCTTCCAAGATCTTCAGCAAGATGATTGTCAAAAATGGCCTTCATTGCCTCTTATTCTTTGTAAGGATTGGTCATGTATATCTTTAGTTTTGGTAGAAGATTATCTATGGCTACCTGAGGTACAAGTGGAAAGAAGTTTCTGTAGCGATGTTTGTAAATGGAATAATGAATACGAAATTTTTGTATCTATGGCTACTTGGTATGAGTTTTTTGTTTGACTTATTAAGTTAAATTTAAGTCATGAAATCATACAGCCTGTTGTGATAGGCACAATTGTAATAATTTATCATGTAAGAGTTTATCAAAGGACATGAAAATAGAAAAAAAATATGTTGATTTGCGTTTTTGAATATATATTATAGTATGAAAATTTTAAAATTATTATAATTTGCGTAAAATTAATAAATTTATTCTCTTGCATTGTATGTAGTATTGCCTTTAAGTATTAATCAATTGCTTGATTGTTTATAATTTTATTTTTTTAATTTTAACACATCAAACATAAGATTTTTTTGCTGATAATAATATTTATTTAATTCATATATGTGCAATGCTCTTATTCATTTTTGTAATTTGATCATAAAATTTGGTTTTGACTTTTTTTTCCATGCTAAAGAATAGCAGTCGTTTTAACCGCTATAGTAGAATAAGTGCGGTTAAAATCGCTGCTATTGCAGATTTGAAGCTGTTCACAAACCGTCGCAAAATACATTACTAGCGAATACAATATAATGGATTTGTAGTGGTCATTAAATCACTGCACTTATTTCTTAAGTGTTTTAAATTGCTGCAATAGATTAAAAAAAGGTTGCTAAAGCCCTAATTATTAGTAATGTCCTGAATAATTCGTATATTTTTCATTTGATTATTTGGTTCTTTGTAATCCTAAGTGTAACAGAATTTCATTCTTCCTATTTCTATCAATATTGTTTTATTTATTATCTTACTTTAAAAGTTAAAACAACAAAACAACCTACATATCTAGTAAATTTAGTATTTAAAATCAACAAAACAGCTTATATTTCTATCAATATTTTACGATAGATTCCATAACTCGAAAATTAAACATAGTAAGTAAAAAAAAAAAAGCTCCTAACATGCATACAAATATCTCATATTGACAAACATCTTGTATTCATGCGTCTATTTACTGGCAATGCTACAAAACCTTCGTTTCACTTGTTTCTTATGTAACCATAGATTATCTCATTCCAAAGCTAAGTTCCACATGACAAATCTTCACAACGAATAAATGATAATGAAGGTCATTTTTACCATATCATTTTGCTGAAGATATGTGAATCTTATTTTCGGCATTGATGTGTATTACTCGACATATCGTTCAAAAGATCAATATTATGCGAGTGAGATGAATAATCACGAAACCACTAAAGTCCCATAAGATATTTAGAAGAATATGTCATTGACTTGATGCCAGTTGAAGTTGATGCAAACCAACATCATATTTTTCTCGATTGAACATTTCCTCCTACAAAGTTATTTATTAAACATTTCGAATTTATATGAATGAACATTGGTATGAAACATATATATGAACAACATATAGATGTTCAATGCTATAATTAACCTCAAAAGATATAATGAGTATTGAATCATATAAGTTGATTAGATTCAATCCAAGCAAGAAGAGAGCATTAATATATTCTCTCTCAGCACAATTCTGAAAAAATCCTAAATAGTCTTGCTTTTTTTGCCAATACATGATCCAGCCTTCTACAATCATATATTTTCCTATTCTTTTTGATGAATGTGTTACATGAAAGTCCTTACATCTATATTTAACTATCATATAATTAGATAAATAAAATAGTTGGTAGTAAAAATTTTTTGCTATAAAAGTCATTGGAAGCTAAAGTAATCAATTTTTAAGCTTTTCAATTTTTTTTAAAACACTCATCATTATCATCATTAAACTTACGCTTCATGTGAGACATCTTTGCACCAATATTTTTTTGCAGCTTTCAAAGAAAAATTTTGTGTTAAAAAGCTGCTAAAAAATAGTATGAAAACTGTTCCAATTCAAGCTTTAACCCATCAATCTTTATTCCGTGTTATAAATTCTTATTTTTTATTCTGAAAAATTATGCATTTATATAATTTTTATTTTATGAAATGAAAAAAGCTCCACTTTGAGGAAAAAAAATGGAACACTTCATATGTGCATATAATTATTTCAAGATATTATTAGTTTGTAATAAATAATTGCTCACGATATTTTCATTAAAAATTTGTTTATTTTTGATAAGATAGCAGTGAAATTAATTTCTATTTTTAGATAGAAATTAAGAAAAATTATCTCAATAATACACGAGATTTGGTCGTTTAATAACTTAACATATGAATAAAAAACAAACTATCATATTCATATATTAATGTATGGATCACTATAAAATCATGAAGAATTTAATAAAATTTAAAAAAATTCTGTATAATTTATTACATTTTTTTAGGTTTTGGCAGGTATTATTATAAGTTGAAGTAGTTGCATGCTAATTTCTTATAAAATATTCAAATTTTAGGTGTTGGATAGAAAATTTATTGTCTTACAAAGGTAGAATGATTGAAATATTATTGAAAATATTTTGATTTAAGCTATCCTAACACGAAATAACACTCCAAGAAAAAAAAAAAGAGATTTCTTGAGAAATTACCGAGGAAAATTTCAGCTGAAGCGCCACTTGAATTTATTGCAATGATTTCCGGTGTATTTTCACTTGGAAATAGTTCCGACAGATTCGCTCACATTCCTAAAATTTCATCGAAAATTAAATTTTCAATGAATTTGTTTCATTACAAAGGGAAAAATCCGTCGATAATGTCTATTTTTTCTGTAGTATAAATTGAATGAAATTATAACTATTAGATGTATGATGAGGCTTTGACATACCTGAGGATATTAGCAGAGGAATAGAGAGAAATGACCAAATGTGTTTAATCTTAGCCAAGGAAATTAGCCTGAGATACTCAGGTTTGAAGGATTTGGGTGCTACTTATAGCTTAGAAATTGCATTGAATATGTTAATTACTTTCCCTAAAAGGCTTCAAGCTATTTGAATATTTAACTTTTATATGCATTAATTTATGCCTATAATGTGCTTCCATTTCTAGACATATGCATGTATGAATTTAGTTTTATCCATTTTCATTTTGAATAACAATTTAATTATATTCTTTCAATAAATTTGAACTTTATATAAGGTGATATTAGGCTATTAGCTATCTATTTAATATTGCATGATATCTAAAGATATGCTAAATAAACCACAATCATGATTATTTGTATTTGGATAAAAATATATATCATGGCCTACATCCGGCATAAATCAAGACATACTTAAATTAGAAAATTCTAAAAATCTGATATTAACAAGTTTAATCGAATTGAATATCTCGAAGAGATGAACCTAACGATACCAGTATGTATTTAAACAAATTTTTTTATTTATAAATATTTATCATAATCATTTTCTAAAAAAAAAATCCGCTAGTAATATTCCAATAAAAATTTAAGCCAGAAATCTATTTGAATTATTTCGTCGAAAATCTGCCAGAAATCCATTGTAAAATTCGCTGGAATGCTGAACCGAAAGTTTTACCCTGAAATTCCGTTGGTAATTTATATTTTTCCATCAGTGATTACTATTTATTAACCATGAAAAAACAAAAATGTTTTATTATATCATGAAAACTGAATATGTCAAACATTATTTTTTAATCATTACTAGTTTCTGTTCCACTTTTTTCAACGATAAAATTTTAAAACAAAATTTATAAGAAAATTAATAAAACTAATTAATGCACAGTTTTTTTTTTCCTTTGAACAAATAATATTTTTTCTTGTGACAAAAAATAGATTTTTCTATATAGTTTGTGTCAGCCCGAAAAGGTGCTTTGGTTGGTATTTTCTTGAATATTTTTTGTAGGGGTGTCAATATTGGACCCAACCCGAACCCGACCCAAAAATTTTGGATTTGGGTTGATCTGAACTCAAAACAGGTTGAGCTCGGGTTCAATAATTCGACCCGTTTCAAAAATCGGGTCGGGCCCATCAACCCGAACCCGAAAATGACCCGTTTTTGGACCTGAAAACTAGCTATTTTTTGTCCTAATCGGGTCATTCGGGTCGGGTCGGGTTCACCCGAACCCGAAGTGGGTCGGGTTCGGGTCCGGAAACTGACCTTTTTATAGAAATGGGTCTGGTTCAGGTTGACCCGAATAGTACCGGGTCAGTTTCGGGTTCAACCCGAACCCGACCCGTGACCCGAAATTGTCACCCCTAGTTTTTTGTATCAGAATGTCTTGTCACAAACTTTATTCATATAACTTTAATCTTCCTTACTTGTTAAAATCTATGACACATAAGCCTGAACTAAGAAACCAATGATGAATTTCATTTAGTTGTGTCCATTCTAAATTTCTTCATAACTTCTCAGATATATTTGTATTGAGATTAACATAATAAGCCTTTATCTTTGTCCCTTAGTAAATATATTCTAATGATACATTTGGCCTAACCCAAATCTTTCATCTCTAATCAACTATTGAGCAATCTCTTTAGCTTTGTTATCTCTACAATGATGTCATTTGCTATGAGCATATCATCGACATATAGAAGTAAATACATAACACTGTTCTTTGAGAATATTTTGTAATAAACGTAAATATCAAATGTGTTTCTTTTGAAAGAATTCAGCAACTTCGTATGCTACTATCACGGAGATTGCTTTAGCCCATTCTAGGATTTTCTAGAAAGACTTGCTTTATTTTTCTGACCAATTTTGATGCTTCAATTCCCTATGGTTTTATCATACTAATGACCTCCTCAAGTTCTCCAAATAAAAAAAGTTGTTTTCAAATCCATATGTTTGATCGAAACGTCATAACTTCCGTTCTGACCGAAAGGGAACGTCGTCGAGCAGGCAGGGTCGAATAGCACAGAGGGAGGGAGAAAGATCGGCGATCAAGCAAGAGGAATCGCCTGGGGTAGAGAAGAGGCTGAATGCCTCATTGCCTCAAGCCTTTTAATGACTCAAACAAGTCATGCGGGCATCGTGGGAAGAAATGGTTGCGAGGCATGGCCTCGACGTGAGACGATGCGCATCGTGGGAGAGGCGGAGCAGGTGAGGATTTGAAATTTATTTTCTTTTTTTTTTTTCTGGCTACGCGAAAGGGTCAACAAGTAGTAACTATAAAAAATTTGGAGAAGGCTGTAGGAATAAAAGATAAACACTTTTGGGGACAAAAATAAGATTTTGGCCTAATCAATCATATAGCACAAACAACCTAACCAATTAACCACGTGGAATCCCTGATTTGATCGATTTACGCGACAAACTTCAAAACAATAAACAAGTGGATTAGCATGTTAAAGCACGTACCTTGGGATATGCGTAGAGAAAAATGTACCACCACGTAATATCAAGCAAGAACCCCAATGCTGATTACAATTGAGTGAAGCCATAACCAATTGGATACAGTCACAATCACTCCCGTTACCACTATCGTCCATGGTTGACACCTAAGATGAGCTCAATGTTAGTGAGTGTTGACAAGGGGATCAAAATTGGACATGATACAACAACGATCAAACTAAAGCTTTGTTTGGGACAACTTATTTACTGCTTCTTAAAACAACTTTTTAGTTAAAAAATTTTAATTTTTGTACTAAAAAGCATCTTTAAGAAGCAGTAAGAAAGTCATCCCAAACGAAACATAATTCTCAACCCAAAAAGCATGGGCCTATTGGCGAGGGCCATCGCTTCCCTTCATATGAAAGTTTTTGAAGTTTATGAAAATCATGCACCAAAATTCTACTAAATTCTCAACAATTATGTGGAGCCATTATGTAAGTAAGCTGCACTTGAACCTTTCTTAAAAATAAAAGAGCCGCAAACTTCATGAAACATTCGATCCTCCTAGAACTTGCCTCTTACATCATTTGTTAGAGAAGGTAGCTCAAATTCATTCCTAACCCAAAAGCTTAAGGGCATTTTTTATTTGGGGCTTAGAATAAGCTCAATGATAAAATTCTTGCCTCAAAACCTTAAGCATGACAAAAAGATAAGATGATATCAGTTCCAAAGCAATTTGCAAGAAAAGAAAATCATATGCTTGAAAGAAAAAGAAGAATTATTTGTGTCCGCTAGTTTTAAGTTAATTAATTAATGACTATGTTAGTTAGAATAATTAGAAATCAATTAGTTTTATTAATGATGAACTACGATCTGACATATACACCATCAATGAAAATTATGGTAACAGCGCTAACTACAACATGAATAATGATTGTGACCTTGAAAAAAATGATGGCTACATCATCAATGATGAAGGTAGCACAATGTCACAAGAGGGACAGAAGATGGCATAAATGGCACATGTTGCAATGAAGGATAATGAAGACGCATTCGTATGAAGGATGAAATGATTAATGGGGTGAGCATTTGATGAAGGTCCGATGCAACAAGAGAAGGAAGAAAATATTAAGTCAACTTAAGCCTATTTTGTGCTCTTAACATGACCATGGTTTAGCCTGACTTCAACAACAAAAGGTTAAACTTTTCAGCCTCATGAAAGTGATATAAAGTTTGATTGGCTTGACTTGCAAAGGCGTAATATAACTTAAAGCAAACTTAAATCATAACCAAACATGGCCCCAAGAAAAGATGCTATTATTATTTCAACTCTGGTTGTTTAGTTTATGTAGATGACAGTGTTATCTATCAAGGAAAATGCTTTCTTTATCTAGAAAGATCAATGGAGAGATTTTTTTTCTGTTAAATTGTTCTGTGTGCACGCCGAACACCATCCAGAGTCTAATGAAAATGAGCCACATCTACTGGATATCGCGGCTTGGTACTGGGCTCGGTACTACTCGGTACCAAGCTCAATACTGCTTGGTACCCAGATAGGTACTGAGCTCGGTATTGCTTAGTACTAAATGACGTGGCTGCACCTGATTCACCTCTGTATGATAAGCTGTGTTCGGTGTCCGCACAGATTAATCTTCCCATACAGTCTAACATCTAATGAGATGTCAATGGATATGGACAATATCTAGATGAGATAAAAGACTCATTGTTGAATCAGGTGAAAAATGACGTATGGAGCTGACCCCAAGTAATGAGATAAAAGACTCATTGTTGTTGCTGTACAATGCTATGCTTGTAACTTGAAGAAGATTGAAGTCTCAATGGCATATCAAAATGATATTCACAAGCTTTCATCACTTAGCAATATTCAAATTGATGTGCATTTGTGATGCAGGTGGCATCCTGGTATAGTGAGCCGGCGGAACATCCAGCTTAGGAGGAACGCCACTACTCTGATTTCCACTTCCTTTTTACTGCTGCATTTTGCTATTTTCTGCATTACATAGTACTATCCCTGCATTAGCCTTGCTTTACTAAAACTAGTTTATCTTTTTCTATATACCGCTGGATGTAGAGGTGAAAACCAGTCTTTTCATTAATATACAAACCGTTTGGGTTACTGTTCCATTGAGTTGTGTTCTTGTGGAGATCACCTTCTTAGCTGCTGCACCATAGTTTTGGTATCAGAGCTAGGCTATTCTAGCGAATGGCGGAAGGCAGCAGCCACCCCCGACCCGACGGCGATCGGAGTCTTGAAGCACTTTGGGAAAATCACCGGCAGACCTCGAAGCAACTTGAGGAGTTGATGACGACCTTTGGTCGATTCGCAGAGGAAATGCGAAAAGAGCTTCGTCAAATAAGAGCCGCTACGGATCCAGCAGCTCGACCGTTTGCTCCGGCAACCATACCGGAGGTAAGGCCACCTACCAGATTGGGTCCTATGCAGAGGAGAGCTCCGGTGATGATATTGGAATATTTCGATTCTGAAGAAGACGTTCTTCCCAGGCAGGAACAATCAGATTCAGACGGCGAAATATTTCTTCCACATCCGACCGGAAGAAGAAGACACAGGCAGCAACGAATTGAAACCGATGGGTTCCGTATTAAAATGGATATCCCGTTTTTTGATGGCAAGCTTCACATTGAGGATTATTTAGATTGGGAAGGTGCAGTGGAAAATTTTTTTGACTACATGGAGGTCAGTCCGGAGAAACAAGTCAAGTATGTGGCTTGCCGCCTCAAGGGAGGGGCCAGTGCTTGGTGGTTGCAACTCATACAAAATCGGCAGCGCGAAGGTAAAGCTCCGATCCGAAGCTGGGGGAGATTGAAACAACTCATGAGACGGCATTTCCTGCCTACAGATTTTGAGCAGTTACTGTATTTGCAATACCAGCAATGTAGGCAAGGTTCACGTCCAGTCCACGAGTACACGGAAGAATTCTATAGATTGAGCGCCCGGAATAATTTGTTGGAATCCGAAAATCAATTGGTGGCACGCTACATTGGAGGCTTGAAAGATAGCCTTCAGGACAAACTCGAACTCAATTCCATTTGGTCGCTCTCCCAGGCGGTGAACTTCGCACTCAAAGCATAAAGCCAGCTTCAACGGCACTATCGACCAATGGTTAATCGCAGACAGCTCGCGGAGGGAAATATTGGCTCGTCCAAGGTTGTAACACCGGCCACCAAATTGCCAGAGGGGCCTTCGGCACCAACCAATGCAGCTACAGAAGTCAAGGGAGTAGCTAGAGCCCGAGCCCCTGGACGTGAAAACCCGTATGCCAAGCCCACTGCAATAAAATGTTTTAGGTGTCTACAACCAGGTCACAAATCGAACGAGTGCCCGATGCGTCACCAGGTGCAGCTGGTAGAAGGAGAAGAAGATGCGGAACAATCTGGCCTTCAAGATGATTATGAAGATGAAGTAGAAGAAGTCTTGGCTGACGACGGCGAAGCTATATTGGGTGTCATGGAGAAGATGTTACTGGCACCTAGGACACCTGTCGACACACAGCGACACAAGTTATTCCGTACCAAGTGCACTATTAACGATAAGGTGTGTGAATTGGTGATAGATAGTGGATGCACGGAGAATATCATATCCAAGGCGGCGGTGCAAGCCTTGCAAATCAAAACCACCCGGAATTCAAATCCTTTCAAAATAAGTTGGGTAAAAAAAGGGGTTGACTTCCTTGTCTCTGACCTATGCAAAATCACTTTCTCTATTGGTAAAAGATATATCTGTCAAGTTACCTGTGATGTCCTTGATATGGACGTGTGTCACCTTATCCTTGGCAGACCTTGGCAGTATGATGCGGGTGCTGTTCATGATGGCCGGGCAAATACATATACCGTTGAGGTCAAAGGGAAGAAATTAAAACTAATGCCAGTTGGGTCCGTTCAAAGCTCCTCCCCCGTCAATCTCACAATGTCTTGCATCATAGCTGAACGAGAGTTGTTACAACTCAAGGGTGATGGCTGTCCTGTGTATGCCTTGGTGGCCTCCGATATGGCCAAGTCGTCAACACCATCCCAGCATCCAGAAATTCAAGATTTAATCAACTCTTTCCAGGACATTACTGCCACAGATCTCCCTCCGACCTTGCCACCGACCCGAGATATTCAACACCAGATCGACTTGCTTCCCGGTGCTATACTACCCAATTTGCCACATTACCGAATGAGCCCGCGTGAACACAGCATCTTGCAAAAGATTGTACAGGAATTGCTAGACAAACAGTTCATTCAACCAAGCATGAGTCCATGCGCGGTCCCTGCCTTGATAGTTCCAAAGAAAGATGGTCAATGGCGCATGTGCATTGACAGTCGAGCGATCAATCGCATTACCATTAAGTACTGGTTTCCTATACCGCGGATCTCGGATCTCCTGGACAAACTTTCCGGCGCTGCCATTTTCTCCAAACTAGATTTGAGGAGCGGATATCACCAAATACGCATACGGTCCGGCGACGAATGGAAGACGGCTTTCAAGACGATCGACGGGTTGTATGAGTGGAAAGTCATGCCGTTCGGACTTTGCAATGCTCCCTCCACGTTCATGAGGCTTATGCATGAGGTCTTGAAGGCTTTCCTGGGTAAATTTTGTTTGGTTTACTTTGACGACATTTTAATTTTTAGCAAATCTTTGGAATTGCACATGGGGCATCTCCGGGCAATATAGGAAACCTTGCGTGAACAGCAATTATTCCTCAACTTATCCAAGTGTGATTTTGCTGTTGAGAGGGTGCAGTTTTTGGGTTTTGTATTGACCCCAGCAGGTGTTATGACCTCGCCCGAGAAGATATCGACCATCCGTGATTGGCCCATTCCGAAATCCTTAACTGATGTGAGGAGCTTCCATGGTTTAGCCAACTACTATCGGCGGTTCATTAAGGGCTTTAGCAGCATCGTAGCCCCTATAACTAATTGTTTGAAGTCTCCGACATTTACCTGGACTCCAACACAACAAAGAAGTTTTGATAAAATTAAGACAGCCCTCTGCTCGGCACCGCTATTAGCATTCCCAGATTTTGATAAGCCATTTCAAGTAGATACAGATGCATCAGCCATTGGGATTGGGGCTGTTTTATCTCAGGACGGCAAACCCATTGAATATTTCAGTGAGAAATTGAGCTCCGCCCGACAGAAGTGGTCGGCGTATGAACAGGAACTGTACGCAGTTGTTCGAGCACTCAAACAATGGGAGCACTACTTGCTGCATAAGGACTTTGTCTTATGTAGTGACAATCAAGCCCTTCAATATATTAACAACCAAAAGAACATCAGTCGTATGCACGCTCGTTGGATCGTATTCTTCCAGAGATTCAGCTTTGTTATCAAGCACAAGGCAGGAAAAACTAATCGCGTTGCCGACGCCCTTAGTCGGCGAGCCGCTTTGCTCACAAATTTACAAATGGAGATCGTCGGGCTGCAGGAATTAAAAGAGCTGTACAGCACTGACAAAGACTTCTCAAAAATTTGGACCGAGTGCACTCAAGGCCGACCACAGCAAGACTATTCTCTACAACAAGGTTTTCTATTCAAAGGGAATGCCCTCTGTGTTCCTGATTCATCATGGAGGCCCCAATTAATTAAAGAAATGCACGGTGGGGGGTTAGCGGCTCATGCTGGTAGAGACCGAACGCTGGAGCTATTGCAATCCCGGTTCTTTTGGCCGCGTTTACGGCGAGATGTCGCCAGATTGGTAGAAAGATGTACAGTCTGCCAACGTTACAAAGGTACGTCTCAAAATACCGGATTATATTTACCTCTCCCCGTGCCTAACTCTATATGGGAAGACTTATCTCTCGACTTTGTTCTGGGGCTGCCACGAACTAAACGAGGATCGGATTCGATTATGGTTGTGGTCGACCGATTCTCAAAAATGGCACATTTCGTTTCGTGCAAGAAAACGTTTGATGCTGTCAACATTGCACACCTTTTTTTTAAGGAAATTGTCAGGTTGCATGGTCTTCCCCGGAGTCTAACTTCGGATCGCGACGTCAAGTTCGTCAGTCATTTCTGGCGAGAGTTGTGGAGATGCTTGAAGACCGACCTCAAGTTGAGTTCCGCGTACCATCCTCAAACGGATGGTCAGACTGAAGTCGTCAATAGAACGCTTGGGAACATGCTCCATTGTTTGGTACAAGCCAACCCGAGGAAGTGGGAGGAACTACTCAGTCACGCAGAATTTGCTTATAACTCCTTGGCGAATCGATCGACAAAAACCAGTCCTTTTCAGGTGGTGTATACGAAACCCCCTAATCATTTAGTCGATTTGGTTATCTTACCCAAATGCAGTAAAGCCGGCGTCAACAAGACCATCTCTCAAGCGGCGGAGACAATTCAAACAGTAAAGGGCATGCTAGAAGAGTCAAATGCCAAATACAAATTAGCGGCTGATGCTCATCGACGTTTCAAAAGCTTCAGCCCGGGGGAATTGGTCATGATCCGAATGCGCCGAGAGCGATTTCCGCATGGCAGTTATTCTAAGCTCAGCCCCAGAAAGTTGGGACCATTTCAGATTCGCCACAAAAAATTAATGACAACGCTTATGTCATTGATCTCCCACCTGAGATCCTCACTTCGCCTACATTTAACGTGGCCGATATCTATAAGTATCACCCACCCGATGATGTTCAACTTATTGAAAGCTCGTCGGAGTCGAGCTCTTCCGAAGCGGGGGAGGGCTGATGCAGGTGGCATCCTGGTATAGTGAGCCGGCGGAACATCCAGCTTAGGAGGAACGCCACTACTCTGATTTCCACTTCCTTTTTACTGCTGCATTTTGCTATTTTCTGCATTACATAGTACTATCCCTGCATTAGCCTTGCTTTACTAAAACTAGTTTATCTTTTTCTATATACCGCTGGATGTAGAGGTGAAAACCAGTCTTTTCATTAATATACAAA